>JAYESA010000014.1:104487082-105059582 GCA_036927795.1 Iris macrosiphon | reverse complement strand
TGCGACACTGCGGGACATCGAGTGAGGGATTGTCTTCGAGCTCCTTATCTTCCCGGCCAGCGCGTAGCTCCAAATCATAGAGATCCAGTTAGGCCACCTGTGGAATCGTATATTGCTCAGCACCCGCAAAGGGAGCCACCCCAGCAGGGCAGAGCATTTACGATGACGGTCGAGGAGACCGATACTGCAGGTGATATGTTAGCAGGTTCTGTTCTTTCTTTCCTTCTGTCCTTCCTATTTGATTGATTGATTGATTCCTTAGTACCGTAGCTTGTATTCATAATTTTCTTGTTAGAATGTAGTTAGTAGTACACCCTGACAGAGACCGTAATACCATGACAAAAGATACCATAACCATACATATTTTCCTTAGATTGCATGTTGTATGATTGTAGGTAAGATTTTTCTTAGACCTTGATTATTGGGGGTTTGACCATAGTAAAAATTTATGGAGAGGTTATGACTTGACAAGGGGAGACAAGATGCTTAAAATTTTGAGGATAATCATTAATTTAAATAAAGAGTTAAGAATTTAATATGGCAGAATTGATAATTTATTGATTATGGTATAATTGAATTTCTTATTAAAACTTGAGGAATTAAGAAGATTATCAGTATATTTATTTAGCTAGAAGATATAAATTTAAGACTTATATTCTAAATGTTGTATTTGAAGACTTCGTAACTATTATATTGATTGAGTATTATGAGGAAAAAGAAATCGAGGAATAAGATCATTAATGGATTAGTGTTTGAATTCAATTTCCGGGATGAGAATTTAGATTTTATAAATATGCATCGATTGGATTTATGGATTAGTGTTTTTAGATGGGATTTCTTAATATATAAAAGTGTGCATTGATTGAATTTAAATTAGAGGATTGGATATCAATTTTTTGAGTATTTAGTTATTTAACTCAATATTTTGGAGAAGATTGTGATAAGAATTGAATTTTATTTTTAATTTGAGAATTTTTAGGAATATGATATTCATAGAATTTTGAAATTTTTTGTGAAATAACAATATGGATTTACTTTATGATTATAGGTTTGATGAATTTAAATTTTGATGGAAAATATATATAATGAGTAAATACAACTATGAGGATCTTAAATTTCGAGGACGAAATTCTTTTATGGAGGGTAGACTTGTCACTACCACATCCTGAAAATAGGGATATTTTTAACTTTTTATATATTATTATTATTGTGGTAGTTATTTTTAAATGATTGCATGATATGTGTATTTAATTTAAATAATTGTATGAGATGTGTATTTATATATATATTATATTATATGCAGTGTTCTTAATGTTTGAGCTAGTAGACTTGACCTAGAAGCCCACTAGATGAACGTCTGACCGAATTATAGGGTTATGAATTTAATTTGTATTATTTAGGATTTAATTTATTGAGGTTGTAATATATTACCGTGATTGTTACACCCTACCGTTGTTGCAGTATTCGAAGTCCAGCCTTAGCCCATAATTTCCAACAAGTTATTGCATTCTAGACTTGACACGCCAATTTAGGCGCTGGACTTTTCCATCACTCAAAATCATAATCCTTTGTGCTCTAATTTAATTGCACAACTTCCCTTATCCGGAATCCATTATTTAATCCTGTGTAGCGTACCTATGTCTTTGCCATCAATTTTGAGACACCAACTCAACCCGTTTAGTCGGACCAATTAAAGGGTCCAAGACTGACACCAAGCCGACACCTTTCATGACCTTTGTGTAACTCATAATTATGCTCTCTTGTGCTTCATTTTAGCAGCACAATATTCATCGCGGACGTTTATTTAATTTCTAAGTAAAAATCTAACTTTGTATCGTTGTGCGTTCCAATCGAAATTGGAGACACAATTTTGACCCATTTTGGACAACCCAAATTAGGATAATATTCTGTTCTGAGTCTTCTTCATTTATGATACTTGTGTCCCAACCTAATTTTAGCCCCATGTACCTTGAATTAATTTTAGAACACCACTCACATTTGTTTTTAATTAAATTGGGGATACCAACTTTGACTAATCTAATTTTAACCCAATTTAATCCAAATACCCTATTTATTAAGCCCATACAAAACACACAACATCCCCTCATCCTAAAAAATACCAAACACCAAATCGCCCACCAATTTTTTATCATTTCATGTGTCTGTGCAAATACCCAAATTTAAGGGGGCTCATTTGTAGATGTTGCATTAGGTGTCAATACCCCATTGGTTCAAACCAAATGCAGAAGCCCTAATTCTTGACTAGTCAACCAACCCCTCTCCTTGTATGAATAATTTCTCCATGACGAATCCTGGCCACCTATTCAAAATGGGGCTCATCATCACCACACATTCCCATATCACATCCCCTATTTAATGTCTCCTCACACCCTTCCCAAGAGCATGCCCTAATCCCCAAACCTAAAAAATCCCACCCACCTTCTCTCTCCTCCCTCTTCTCCCAACGTAGGAATTTTTCCCTTTATCTTCTTCTTCTTCTTTTTTTTCTTCTTTTTCTCCTCCTTCTTTTAAAAAGAAGGGAAAATAAAACCAATTCCACCACCATCACCCCGGCCGGCCAAGCTCCGGTCACCCAGTCCCACCAAGCTCCCTCCACGAGCCACCACCACCATCATCAGTTCAGCCGAGCCACCCCCTGCCTCCTCCTTCCCGACCACCACGGACCACCACCTCCCCCGCCTGAAGCCCCGCCGACTGCCATCTCACCATTCATCTCCTCCGGTGAGCTACTGCGACGTTCACCCCGGCCGAGCTCACTCCCCCATACGAGAGCTCCTCCTCCAACCACCGTCCGACCTGACCCCGGCAGCCAAACTCCACCGCCTCCAGTCTCCGACATTACATCAACCCGAACTCTTCCGCACCTCCGTTCGACCGTCTCGCTCCTCCCTCCAGCATCACCAGCATCACCACCGTGACCCCCAACCGGAGCTCCCTGCTCTCCTCTTCCCATTTCCCTGTACCTCCTCCACTTTTCTTTCCTTCTTCGGCCCTTAACTCATCACCACCATTAACTCCGTCGACCTCCCTCCACTGTCACTGAACCACCCTGCTCTCCTCCCCTCTTCCCGAGATCCCTCTTCCCTTCAGCATTACTCCGTCCAGGCCCCTCAGCCGAGCCTCCCCCGCCTGGATTACACCACCAGTACCACCACCCTATCACCACCCGTATCACCACCCTGTACCACCAACACCACCTTCGTCATTATCATCTTCGTCGTCGTCTTCTTTATCCTCGTCATCGTCATCGTCACCTTTGTCTTCGTCGTCATCGTCGTTGCCTTTGTCTTCGTCATCGTCGTTATGGACACCGGCGTCATCCCCATCGTCGTCGTGCACGCACACAGGTTCGGTTCTCCCCCTCGCGTACACGTACGCGTGTACGTATTTGGTGTATGGGTGTATGCATGTATGTATTAGCATGTATTTGCGCATGTGTGTAGTATATATATTGAATATGTAGGATTTGTATATATACACATATACATATATATAGTATATTTTTTCAAATTAGTATATACGTATTCAATAAAATATGTTAGTATGTATATATATATATATATATATATATATATATATATATATATATATATACAGGTATGTAGTATATGTATTAAATTGGTACATATATATATAAATATAGTATATGTATATTTTCACTGGTATATGTATATATATATATATTCAGTATACTTATTCTTTCGTATACATAAATATTGGTTGTTGTATATATATAAATATGTGGTATGTATATATAAACATATGTATATAGTATAAAAATTCTATTTAGTGTATATACACTTATACATATTTTTGTATGTAATTATTTGGTATGCACACACATATATATATATATATATATATATATATATATATATATATATATATATATATATATATATATATATATATATATATATATATATATATATATATATATTTATATTTAATTAATGATATATGCTAATTGATAAATGTACTAGATGACCCGAGTGTAATTACGGATACCCCGTATTTACATTGACCTGCAACCCTGTAATTATTAGCAGGCTGCCATATGTACACTCACGTATTGGCAAGACCCGTACTATTACTGTCAGTCTGTCTTGTACAGCAATAACAGACACGACACCCGCGCAATTAGACGCACACTTGACCCTAGTTGACCGGTGTCATACCTAGCGTAGCCCCTGAGTTTAATGTATTTATGATTGAGTGTTAGTGTAACGTCTGATGCAAATATTATATTTTATGATATGTCTATAGGACTGTTGGATCATCCAGACGATACTCTGGAACAGGACATTGGTATTACCAGCTAAGGACCCAAGGCGAGTCCATTCTCTGATAATTTCTAATTATTTGATAATTTATTTAATTCTAGTATCTAGAAATATTATATCTGATTCTTGACACTGTGCTACACGGACTAGTATATAGATTGGATCTGCAGTCATAAGATGTTACATTGATTATCGTATTGACATTGTACACGATATTGATATTTAGACCTTGTATATGATATATTGGATATTGCTCGTGTATCGTGACGTGTCATGGTTGGATACACTGTACTAGTTGGAGGCGGGAAAGTAGTTAGTGAGAAATATGATCATACCCCTCTTGTACAAGTATAGAATAATGTTAGTGTTAATCATACAACTCACGTATGATTAGCCAGGCCATATAGCTCTCGTACATGTTCCCAAGCCGATCACATATCGAAGCTACTATTTCAAACACTTAGAATAGTTACAGTTCTCTATTTTAGATCATATACTACATCACCCGTATATGATATTGTATCTCGTTCTCTCCATTTCATATATGCACTGACTGTACCATATTGACTATATTGCTTGTTTCTTTATTTTGCCATTGCATTTATTCATTGTCTTCTCCCAGTATATAGCATCATCTGTTTATTGTTTTATAGCCCTTATCAATTAAATGGAACTGTTATTTGAGATGTACTTTGCTCCTTCCTGACTGGAAATATTTTTCTACACTATGCCTTAAAGGACTGGTGTCCGACATTTTATGGACCACAGAGAGGGTAGCTGGAGACTTGGACTTAGTAATTCAGTTGTGATTCCGAAAAGTCTAGCCGAAATCACTAGTTATCTAGTTAGTTCTTTTAGCAGATTATTTGGTACCGGATTTGTCTCCCGCATACTTGTTGAGACTTGGATTATATTATTGAGTTAGATTATTTCTATTTAGACTTGTATTGCATTTTATTTTATTTCTTCGAGATCTTATCGTGCTGTAGTTATGTGATTGAGTATGTTGTTCATATTATATTGTGTTATCCGTGTCTCCTTATGGAGTTGGATGCTCTTGTGAGATTGTTTAGAGAGTATCATGACCTAGACAACATTCTACCGCCGATGCTGCGGCGTAGGCTGGACGTACCCACGTACTCGTGCCCCAATTTTGGGTGCGGGTCGTGACATTGACAATGCAACTTCTACCCAACTTAGATTTTACTCCTCTATCACAATAGGCTATACATTTAAGAAAACTATTCCTCAAATTATTTAATCGTGCTATTAAATCCTCAAAGTTTTTAACATCAAAATATATCACCTATGATATGCTCTTATTTACAAAATATAGTCCCCAAATAATGTAGTTGGCCTATGGGGTATATCTAGTACTATCTGTGTATCAAACTTATACCAAGCATAAGCGTTCGTTTTTCCGAAATAGGGGAAAACAAAAAACAATAATAAAGAGTTTAAGGGGGAGGTAATAAAATACATGCATGGGGATCAAGGCGTTTAAGGAGTTCAAAAAGGAATTGTCAAGGCAGTTGTGGATTGAAATCATATTTTGGTAATTCCTATTCACATGCTCATATCAGTACAGTTATGTACTTGATATGATATGCTCAGACATATCTAGAGGGCAAGTACATTCGTCTACTAGTCAGCTATATATCTCAATCCACATAAGGTAGTCATGCGATGAGCGAACCAAGCGCACTAAGGTTAGCTAGACCTTAATACACTGATTCTGATTAGATAATTATATTAGTGTGGTTGATCAGGCCCCAATAATACATATGTCATGAACAAGCTCGATAAAAGATTAAGCTTGCGAAACCAGGCTATAATAGCAGCATAAGTTGAGGTAGTTCAGAAAATATAAATACGCTAGATTATGATGAGAGAAGTTTACAAAATAATTCAAGTTCACAAAGAAGATAAGACTCCACAATCTCTATAGTTGTCATACAAACTCCTTGTCTAAGTCGCTAGTCGACCAAATAGGGGCATGGACCTCTAAGTATTACAGCCGGGATAAACACTATCGTCTTATGCAAGCATATAGTTAATGTCATTCAGTTACACTTTATTTAATGAGTCAAGAGGTCTATGTAACACTAGGTTATGAGGCGTACTACCCAACTTAAAAGAATTAAACTAATAATGTAGCTGTCTTGAGGGGATCCTACAAAATAATATTGTTCTTGTAAATAAAGTAGAAACTCTTATTGTGGTACACGAGGAAAGATCTTGGTACTTATTAGGGCATCCTATTGCATTATATAGGTAATGGTTATCTTAAGCCTTAATCATAGTGCTTATAGAACAAGTGTCAATAGTAAGAATGAAAAAGTTACTGGCCTTTAAGTGAGAGAGGATGCAACTTGTATCGAGGTAGGGGTATAAATCACGTGATTTGAAACTAAAGGATAAAATTAAAATCTAAAAGAACAACTCAAACTATCAAGTTCTAACTACCAAGCACAAATTTTAAAATTCAAGATTACAACTATAACCCTAGCAAGCTATATATCCTAACATAAAAGGAATCACTCGGTCTACAATCAGAAGTGTCAGGTGGCACGAGTTGAAAGAAAGGAAAAGCTTAATCAGTTGTCGCACAAATAGCGAGCGCTAAGTTTTCAGAGGAACAAGATATGAAATTAAAATAGAGAGACTCTAGATAACATCATGGTTTCTTAAAGGAAGGTGGCATGCTAGTCTCTATGTTCGAGGTATGATCGAGTAAAATATTATATTCATTCCTCTTGGCTTCCTAAGGTATTGTTCGGCTACTATAAGATAAGAAGCTAAAGTTGTAGTTCTCTAGTACTATCTCACCATAAAAATCTAGGTTAGTCCTAATATTTAACCTTGGATTCTATTGGTTCCTCAATACTAGGGTCAAATACTATGGTCAAATTTCTAACTAATCCTAGTAGTGTCTATACTACTCTCAAGTCTTCATAAATACATCAAGGGATAATGGTAAACCAATATATAGATAAGGAATGCTAGGGTTCATTAGATATTTTAAACTTAGTGATGTGTCAATACTCTAGTTGTATTCTTCTTAGGAATGTTACCCGAATTATCATCCTAACAACAGAGATTCCTATATTCTAGCAGAGGCTATACTCAAGAAACTATTATGGAAGTATAGGAATCAAGCATGATGCAATTAGTCAAATAGAACAGATTGGAAGGAAGATGAGTCATAGTCAAATGTGGATGATATCCTATACTCTAATCCTATTTGCATGCTTGCTTGGTACAGTAACATAACCAAGACAATATGCACTCGACCTGCATGGGCCACCACTAAAAATATGTCATGCCCCAGTCCCAAAATACGTAGGACTAGGACACGTAAACATGCCAGCCGTATGTATATGGCAACTCCAATATATGAAAACTATAACACATACGTACGCTGTATTATGAATGTCAAATCCACAAGTGGTAAATATATGTCACAAGTCACAGAGCATAACTAAATCTCATCCACGGAAATCAGATAGAAATAAATAACCAATAACCAAGTTACTAAATCTCAATATGAAGTATCTAAGATGATAGTCGGATGGAAACAAATCCACTGCCGAACTAGAATATAAAAACAAACATAATATGTGCAACAACTAACAATCACTGAGACTCAAAGAGAAGACCTCCTCGAAATATAAGTAGCAAGTCTGGATTTGCGCTCCTGCGAATACTCATGAACAACTACACCTGGAAAGGGACCAGGTCCTCAGAGGGACATAACAAGATACATAGAAGCATGCCATAAAGTAAATACTGCATAAATAAAGGGGTGTGCTAACCATCTAAGTGAATACAATTTGAGGACAACTTTGTGTGTATGGAAAAGTGTAGGCTAGATATATGCTAACGTAATTCACCAATCGTGATGACTGGCTAGTATATGCCACATATGCCCCCATAACAAGGGCACTATGCAATATAATAACGTCCAACTCTGAGGAGCATGTTATCTGTATAACGTCCAACGTTCTCTAGAGTGTGGTATCTGCAAAATCACCAAGTAACGTCCAACACTCTAAAGAACTTGGTATCTGCATAAATATATATACATCCGTATCGCTCCGAAGAACGCGGTATTTGTATAAAGGAGGTGGGTATACCATACGCCTACCAATAATCTATGCATGTTGTATCCACAACACGCTTTAGCTACTACGCCGAGACGGAGTGCAAGTATCGGCGTCGTAACTCTGGCTCATAGTCCGTCGTTAGAACAATAGCCCAACCTTACAACCAAACAAGGACAAGGATTGGACCACCGTACTACAATAGTCTATGCTCCGACTACTAATAACTGCTAAGTCTTCTAACATGCATCACTAATAGCAGTTATTCCCTATCTGTCTTATGACCTACACGTACAGGTGGCCAACCGCATACGCAAGTCCGTTTCCTACATGAGACTCACAACACGTATGAGAAATATGTCAAGGCCAGGGGAGTCATACTGATAACTCTACGACTTTAGGTGGGTCCACTAGACACTAGGTCAGACACAAGTCCTAACGTCAACGCCTTCGATGACTGCACCCCAGTTTTCTCGGACGCGTACAGTTATATAAAAATAATAAAACATGCAACTAAGAATAATTGAATTTAAACAGTACAACAAGGCAAGGTATACTTTCCTGGCAAGGATGCTGTGTAGTACCAATAACCTACTCCAGAAGTCGCGTAGAACGGTCCAATATGTCCTGCGCGGGCACATACGGGGTTGATAACGACGATGATGACGATGATGATAATGACGATGTTGACGGTGATAACAACGATGATGATGGTGATGACGATGATAACGACGATGATGATGGCGTTGACGATGATAATGATGATGATTAAGGTGAGATGATGATGATGATGATGACGATGATAACAACGATGATGGTGGTGATGACGAGGATAACGACGATGATGATGGCGATGATGATGATAACGATGATGATTAAGGTGAGATAACGAAGTCATGATGGTGGTGGTGGTGCGTGGACTCGGCGAGAAGGATGGGGGATGGACGAGGGTGGTGGTGCACAGCGGGCTGCTCAGGCAGGGTGGCCAGAGGTTGGCTTTGGACGGTGGTGGAGAGGCTGAGGTGGTCGAGATATCGACTATGGTGGAGATGGGAGGGATGGTTCAGGTCTCCGGTGAGGTGTCGTGGTCGGCTGGGAGCTGTGCTCGGGATAGAGAGGTGCAGACGGAGCTCCGGGCTCAGGCCGGGTCGAGGGAGGAGATGGGCGGAGGGAAAGGTTGAGATCGGGGAGGATGTGCAGCGGGGTCGGGTTGACAGGAAGGGGTGGTCGGGATCGGCTCGGCGGCCGGAGGGGATGACAGGAAGGTTGGTGATGGTGGACTGCGGGTCAGGCGGAGAAAAGAGGAGAGAGCAGGGAGGAGACGGGGTTCATGGCGGGTTGGCGAGGCCGGCGGGGTCGAGGCAGGCGAGCGGCGGGTTCTCGTCGACGAGGAGACGGGGTTCACGGTGGGGCTGGAGTAGAACGGCGGGGAGATACGAGCGGGATGGAGGGAACGGTGAGGCGGTGGGGTGCTGGTGGTGATGAGGCTGCTCCGGCGAGGCTGAGCTCCGGTGGGTCGAGTTCACCGGAGGGAGGAGGTGAGGATGATGAATAGGAATATGGGGGTCGGCTGAGCATATGGTTTAGTTTTAGGGAACAAGAGAAAAAGAAAAGGAAAAAGGAAGATATTTATATGTGTTCAATGCATTAGGTTGACCTAGAATAGTTTGACTTGGTCAACACTCTCTTAGAATTGTGCTTGGGTTGTCATGTAGGTATTTCAATGGGCTAGGATTTGGTTTAATTCAAAATGAATTGCTAGGATTAAATGAGGGCGATGTTGCGCGTTGCACATTCCGAAAATTATGGAAAAAAATGTATGAAGGGGAAAGATGGGTTTCTTCATGTATTGTCCAATGGTGTGGACACCTTAATACATTTTTGCATAAAAGTGCCCAACAATTGAAAATTGCACAAAGATGGAAATTTGGTTAAATTAATTAAAATTAATGTGCAAGGTGTTCTTTAATTAATTAGAAGTACATGTGATTACAATTAGGTGGGACACAAGTGTCATGGACATAGAAGACTTAGAAAGAATATTGTCATAAATTGGTTTGCACGAAATGGGTCGAGATTGTGTCTCCAATTTCGATTGGAACACACAAGGACACAAAGTTTGATTTATTTAGAATTAAATATAAACGTCTGCGACGAATATCGTGCGACTAAATTGTAGCACAAGAGAGAATAATTATAAGTTACATAAAGGTCCGAATAGATGACTGGCACGTCTAGGAAAAGTGTGTGAAATTTGTAGGAAGGCAATGGCTAGTGTAGTGCTCCATTTATCGAAGCAACGGTAAGGTGTACCAAGTGTTATAAATATTGTATGATTAATAAAATGTCATGTTCTATTTCTAATTGGATTCTAGTTAGCCTTAATCTCTCTATCTAAGCCAAGTAGGCATAATTTTGGTCGAGGGGGTTTACAGTTAGAGACTATACAGGTATCTAGAAACTGTTGGTTGCCTTTTTCTTCATTAGCTTTCCTTATCTTAGGTTAATCCTCTTCGTCACTATTTTAAACGATGAAGTATCTTTTTGATCTAGAGCTTGTTCTTTTGGTGTTAGTATTGGTTTCCTAGAGAACTATGTTCTTGCCATGCAACATTGATCTTTCCTTCCTATTATCTTCTAGTAAATAAGTTAGAACCCTAGAGGATTAAATATGTTGTAGTAACTCATGTCCTTTCCCCTAAAATTTAGGATATAGACTGTATAAGATTCTTTTTGTAATCCTGAAAGATGTTGTGAAATTCTTTCCAAACTATTGAAGTTGATTATATTTTCTTGATTATCCCTAAACTTTATACTTTCATTATTCTTCATGTTATTAAGGATTCCTCGATCCTGCTACCTTGAGGAGGTAATGTATAATCTCTTGCTGGTATATTCCTTCATATACTAGTTTCTACCTTAAATTTTAAAGACAAAATTATTTTAAGGGGGTTAGGATTGTAACTACCTAATTTTAGGAGAAGGATAATTTTATCATTTCACCATTGTTTGTTAATTATATAGTTATAGTTATATTAGTATTAGTTAGTATGCTAGCTAATTAGAAATAATTAAGTGTTAATTAGTATTAGTTATGGCATTAGTTAACTAGAATTAATTAAGTTAGTGTCATAGATATAATATTTTCTTCTAGAATAGGTAGATATCTTCCATAACTAATTAGATTCTCCTCCAACCAATTTGAATCCATTCATGACAATTCTAGAACTAATTAGAGAGAGTGGAGAGGGATATTTTAGACATTGTATCACCACCCAAATGCCCTAATCCTGGCCGACCCTATTAGGGGGTTTAATTACATTATTTGTTCATCACATTAGCCCTCATTCTTTCCCAAATTCCTTTTCCCCAAATTATCCCAAATTTCTACCAAATTCTACTCCAAAATAATCTAAATCCACTCATTCTCATCCCTATGGAGGCCTAGAGCATTGGAGCACAAGTCGGACCCATTGGAGAGGAGCTAGCTAGAAGGATTATGTCAACTTCTCTCATTGTGTCCATTTGGTAGAGTTCATTGGGATCAAACTCCCAATAGGTAAATTTCTTATTTTTTATCACTTTCTATGTTATAATACCAAATTGAACCTCTAGGAACCTACCCATAGGGATACACAATCCCATAATTGGAGATTTAGGTGGTAGAGTGTCCATTTTTAATTGTTACATAGATTTTTCTAGGCCATTTGGTAGAACTATGAATTTGTGTCCACCAAGTATTTATGTGGTATCCCAATGAGGAATTGGATGCCTATTATAGTTTGTGATGGTGTCCTTGTATCCACAATTGGATACGTAGTGTCCGTATCATGATACGTCATGATACGTATGGCTAAATTTGGTAGTTTTAGTTTTTTTGTGTCCCTATGTGTCATTCTCTATAATTATATTAAAAATTCTTAATCTAACTATCTTCTAGCTATATTTCATCTATTATTATTGTTTCTTGTGTTTTTTGTATTGGTTTCATAGTTTACTTTAATGTGTGGGGCTTGGCATCATAGTATTTGGTGGTATACTATGGCACAATAGGTATTTATTATGTAGTATCATGGTAATTTGGGTGTTTCTACTTAATTAGTGGTTGGTTAGTATTAGTACTTGTGTTTGGTGTATCATAGTGGTATTGGATAGTGATGATACTTGTGTATCATTATGTATTGGTATGGAGGGTGTGCTTGTAAGTTGCATAAGGTGCTTTTGTGTGATAGTGGTAGGGGAGTGTTTGTATGAGGGCTAGGGAGGAGAATGTAGTGTGACTGCCATGTGTTGTGCAGTTTCTGAAATGGAATGGCAGTTGTGCATAATACACTTCTGTGCATTCGAAGACAACAAGGAGTGTTATTGTCACAAGTGCAGTAGGGAAAACTGTCCTGGAGTAGTATGCAACATTTAAGAGTAGCAGCTATTAGGGGGAGAGGATACTTGAGGACTGTGTGACATACTAGTTGAAAGAGGGGTGTCTGCTGCACTTGTATGCAACTGAACACTGCAGGCAGTGCCTGCACATGTGAGCACCACTTGTGTTCAGCAGACCCTAGAGGGATCCTTTGGTAAGTATGAACTATAGGGAAGAGCAGTGGTTACCAGTTCTTAGTGGGCAAGTGCAGTAGAATGGCAATAGATACCTGGGTGTAGGAATATGTATAGTAGCAGAGTGAGGGGGGGCACAGAGCTACAGTAAGGTGTAGTCTAATGTGCATAGTGGCATAGGTTGACACAATGCACAAGTGCAAGTGTTGTCCAATTGGTTGGATGTGGGTTTGAGTTGTGAGCTTGTATAAGTATGGATGGGTGTAAGTGTATGATAGTGTAGATGAGGGAAAGGATGTGTGTTATAGGCTATGTGTCAGTGTGTGTTGGATAAGGGTTGGTATAGGAAATTGAGTTGATATCAAGGTACTAGTATTGAGTATCTATGTTAAGGGTAATTTTACTAAGGATATTAGGGTAAGGTATCACGTGTTGGGTAAGGTATTATACTAAGGTATGGATTATGAGTTAAGATATTAGATAGTAGGTTAAGGTAAGTGTTAGTATTAAGTTATGGGTAAATAGACTAAGGTATGATAAGATACTATATGATACTATGGTTATGAGTCTACATATATAAATATCTCGTGTTGAGAGTCTAGTATAGCTATATACATAGGGTATCGACCTAGAAACCTAGAGTTTGTAAGGTATTAGCTATTATAGCTTAATAGTCCAACTTGATAGGTAATTTAGAACCAAGAATTAGGTAGTGACCTAGTTTCAACCTAGTGACCTAGTTCCCAATAACCTAGTTTTGACCTAGAAACCTAGAATGCGACTAGTTAAATATGTTTATGATTCCAAATCACCTGTTAACATAATAATTCATATATAGGTCACTTGGACTCTAGTTCAAACACTGTTCGGTATTTTCAGCACAAGACCACATGCGAGTACATTCTCTAATAGTTTTTTTTACTTGATAATTACTATGATACATGTACTTAGTGATGTTATACTTGATTCTTGACATGATGGTACACAAATTAGTATATATACTAGATCCTCAGTCATGAGATATTACTTTAATATTTAGACCATGCTCATTATATTGATATTAGACTTTTATCTTTTTATCGTAATGTGTCATGATTGAATCCATCATATTAGTCAGAGCAGAGAAGTGCTAGCTAGATATGTTCTCAGATCCATATTTAATGTAGTATAAACATTGGCTACTAGCTAATCGTATACTTCACGTATGATTAAGCTAATTTTTCTCTTAGGATAAATTATTGAATTGACCAAGACGATCACATATCTAACTAGTATTTTAAAACACTTAATGTAGTTATAGCTCCTTTCTATTCTACATTATATATGTATTGATTATGCCATATTGCTCTTTATTACCTATATCTAATTACTGTCATACCATGATATCACTTTATTGCTTTCTTATCATGTATTATATTTCCTATTACTATTTTATAGTCTTTATCAATTAATTGGACCTGCTATTGGGTTGTACTCGTTCTATCCTGGCTGAATAATATTTTTACGTATTAATTTGGAGGATTGGTGTCCTACTTATTATGGATCCCATGAGGGTGTAGCAGCAGCTTTGGACCATATAGCTCAGGAGTAGCTAGGAGTGATTGCCGAAAGGTATAACCGGAGTCACTAGTTATCTTAGTTTCGTTTATTAGTTTTTTTTTACATGATCTATCTCCAGCAACTATTTGAGTTACTTGGATGTTATTTGTATTTAGACTTGTTAATTGATGTTAGACTTTGTAACTACCTATTTTCGGGAGAGAAATATTTTTGTCATTTTATAAATATTGTATTATATTATTAGTGATACATTTATTTTGTTATGAGTGTGCTAGCTAGTAGTTGGACTTAGAGTTGGTACAACCTATACTAGACCAATTGAACCACTTTGGACACATTAGACTAATCATGGTTAGTTAGATTAACTAGTGATTCTTTTAGTTTAAAGAATATAATATTTCCACTAGTTGTAGAGATGCATTCTTGAATAAAATAGATTATATTCATGACATGGAGAGAGGATTTTAAGTCCTATTATTTATTCCTAACCCTAACCCTATTAGGAGGCTAAATAAGGATCTTCATTCATTAATAGCCTCCATTTGCTTTTCAAATTAATTTATCCCCAAATTGAAAGCAAATCCTAATCCACTCATTTTTAAATCTCATCTCTCTCATTTTTATTCTATTGAGACATAGGAGCTTAGAATAGCAAGGAGAAAGCATTGAAAGGAAACTAGCTAGAAGGAGATGTCCATTCATTATATTTTGTCCTTTTGGTGTGATACATTAAAAATCCAACTCCCAATAGGTAAATTTCTATTTCCTTATCAATTTTATGGTTAATATGATGCATTAGACCTATAGGAACCCCCTTTGGCTAAGGACTACCTATATGAAGAAGATTTAGGTCATAATAGGTTTTCTATGGAAAGTTACATTGACTTTTGTTGCCAAATTGGAGAAAATTCGAATTTGGACCACTAGGTATTTGTAGGAATGTCTTATAGATGATTGTGGGGCATGATGCATAATTTGAGAGGGTATACGTGTCCACAAATAGACACAGAGAGTCCGTATCATGATACACCATGACACGGTAGTGTAGGTTGGTAGTTTCAATACAATTTGGACTCTAGCATGTCAATTTCTCCATCTTGCATTAGAATAACTCTTTGATATACCATTCATACTATATTTGGTGTTTTAGATGTGTTATAGGTATTAGGAGTGATGGTATCAAGATTGAGAGTGAGTATCACAAGCGTATGATGAATGCTTGTGTGATACTTCTTGTTGCACACACCAAGTGATTGTTAATTGGTGTGTTGGGTGTGTGTACCTATTGAGTATTGTATTTATGTCTATATACCTAGTGCTTTCTCTCTCTCTCTCTCTCTCTCTCTCTATATATATATATATATATATATATATATATATATATATATATATAGGACCACATATATTAGTGTATCTATGTGTTGTGCATGTGTGTGAGGAGAGTACATGCCATTGCTATGAACAGTCGGGTTCAGCTCAATTTTGCCACAGGCATGAGAGAAGGGTGAGTGATTGTGTGGAGTAAACTATGGTGTTTGTGAGGAGTGTTATTTTAGAGTATTGGTGTTATAGTATTGAGTGAACTGTAAGAGTAGGTATCTAGTATGTGTGTGTGTGTGTTAGTTAACCATGAGCGTGAGAGGGAGTAAACTGCTATGTGACAGTGTGTTATTGTGTGTGGTGAAGTGGTGCAGTGAGAGTGTATCGGGATGAGTGAGGGTATGTATCAACTGCGTATCAGTGGCAGTAACTGTACCAATAAGAGGACAGCTGCAACAGTTATCGATCTGCACTTGAATCAGCTTGTAGCAGTAGACTTTGCTACTTCAAACAACATGTTCAGTAGCAGCATGGTAGCACAACAGTAGTAGTTTTTTTTTTTTTTTTTTTGTAGTGCAAGACTCACATGTGAGCTACATTTTTTACTAAAAATGAGGACCTGTTAGTTGTCCTTTAAATGCCACAAGACATGTTTGGTATGTGCTATAATTCGATGCTCAATCTTCTCTCAAACCTGTAAAGTCCTTCTAAATCTTAGGGTGGGAACTGATGATGGGGAAAATTATTTGAGGCTTATAGTCCTCAGTATGAGGAAGAATGATATGAATTTTAGTTATTTGTTTTCCCTTTAAGTAGTCTTCTTTAAGAGGAAATGCCTTGTGTGCAGGATTATGGAAACCTCATGCCCCTCTATGAATGCAATTGGAGGTGCTTGGAAGAATTTGAATCTCTATATGATATCTGAATGTTCCTAAGCTGTGTAGCAAGATCCTACTTCACAATTTTATCATCGAAGCCATGTTTAAGTAGTTAATTAACTAAATAGTGCTGGGGAATATATAGCTTTCTGGTAGACATGTAAGATTAAAACTTTGAAGACCTATATAACAGGTATATTAGTATATTGTAGTGAGTTAGGAAAAGCAGTAGGGTCAGTATGTTAGCAGCAACAAGTTAAAGGGGAAGTGTTACACTGCTCATAAGAAGTGGGGAGATGAGGTATCAACAACAAAGATGAGTGCCCGAGCAGTGGTAGAAAACTGGGTAGTTGGAGCTTGGGATGTAATGACTTGGAGTGTTTGCAAGAAATTTGGAATTGTGCACCTGAAGGTAGTAGCACTGCAGGTCAGTTGGGATGAGGAGCTTAGTGTTTGATGTTCACAAGGGATAGCTATAGTAGCAGTAGGATAGGGAATTGGACTAAGCAAGGACATGAGTATACATTGATACATAGGTATCAAGTGCTGGTGTTTAAAATAATAGAAGTATAGGTCAAGGTAAGTGAAGTGTTGTGATATATGAGGGGACCTATATTTGGTGTGAGGGCTAGAGTTGAGTATTAGTTTAGTATAAGTTTTGAGTACAAAGTAAATAGTCATAGGTAATAGGTACTAGGGTACCAAGAGTTATGAGGTAAAGTTAAGTTATAAATTGGAATCCAAGGTATTGGGAATGGGTCAAGTGTTAGTAAGGTGTTAATGACAAGTATTGAGTCTAGCTAAGGTATCAGGGGGATATTATGATACGGGATAGATATTGTGATACGGAGTAAGGTATTGACCCATGACCAAGGTATTGACCCATAGTTAAGGTAATTGAGATATGACTAAGGTATTAGTACTAGGCATTAGATAATCGGTAAGTTAGTGTCTTGGCTTAAGGTAGGTTATATATTGATACCATAGAGAATATATTTTATGTATATGATACATAGCACAGTGTATTGACTAGTATTAATAGTATTTGCTAATATAGTCTAATATTAGCAAGGTAATGACTATTTTGATCTAGAAAACCTAGTTTAGCAAGGTATTGACCTAGAATACTTAGTTTGACCTAATTTAACCTAGGTTGACTAGTATGACCTAGTTTTGACCTAGAAATATGGTTTAAATATATTTTAGACTTATTTATGACCCCAAAACATATATTGACATTTATGTTTCATATATAGGTCACTTGGACTCCAGTTCAGAAACTATTTGATATTCATTGCTCCGGACTGCAGGCGAGTACATTCTCTGACAGTTTCTATTATTATGATGATTACTATGATTCCAGTTTTGTAGTGTTATATGTGGTTCCTGAAACGTTGATACACGGATTAGTATATCCTGGATCTCGTCATGAGATATTATTTCCTTGAGGACCCTATATATGTCATGTGATTCATGTACATGTATAGACACCGATTCAGGAGTAGGTTGCCCCCTGCTCTATGAATCATGTGTCGTAACGTGTCATGCTTGGATCGACCATACTAGTCAGGGGACAAAAAAAGTATTAGCAAGTTATCTGATCATACCCCACCTTTACATGCATCATAGCTAACCATGCACCACACGTAAGGTTAGCCTGACCATATTACATGTCTCAAAGCTTGCTAGATATGATTAGCTTAACCCTTCCTGCATCATAGATAACCTTACGTCTTATATATGGTTAGCCTGACCTTACATGCATTATAGCTAATAATATATAACAAGCTTGATCCAGATC
The DNA here is from genome assembly GCA_036927795.1 of Iris macrosiphon. Classification (NCBI taxonomy): domain Eukaryota; kingdom Viridiplantae; phylum Streptophyta; class Magnoliopsida; order Asparagales; family Iridaceae; genus Iris; species Iris macrosiphon. The sequence goes on along the minus strand of JAYESA010000014.1, from coordinate 105,041,062 downwards.
CCAAGTCGATCATATAACAAACTAATATTTTAAACACATAGCTAGTTATCCCTATTATTTTATTCCAGCTTGTACTTGAGGAGACTGTTATTCAATTGCTCACTGCTTATTATTATATGATTATATGTTTCTCTTGGTTTCTTACATTACCAGTATTATATTTCCATCATGTATATTCATTACTCACTATTTTATAGTTTTTATCAATATAATTGCACTATTGTTAGTTTATGTGGTTTGCTCCAATCATGACTGGATAATATTTTTTATTGATTGTTGTGCTCTATATACTGCGATTTTAGGGTGATACCATAGACATAAATGCTCTTACACTGTGGACCTTAAGGTAAAATTGTAGAAATCTAGGCTAGTGCTTCTTATTCCATATCATGTCTAGTTTTATTCCTTTGGAATGTTATTTGGTTTATCTTTCTTATTCATTTTTCCTTTAGATTATTGTGATTATGTACATGATAGAACTAGTTGTATTAGTATGAATGATAGCTAGATATTGATAACCTAGATAATATTCTATCGTCGATGCTGCGGCGTAGGCTGGACGTACCTACTCGTGCCCCGATCATGAGGGTGCAGGTCATGACAGACTTGTTAGCTTTTGTGACTAGTAATATTAATTTTGTATTTTTTCCTTTTATATCATATCGTGCCTTTCTTCCTTAGCATGTGATTGAGTATATTATATTATTATGTCATTATTCTCTTTATGGAGTTAGATATTATTGTGTGAGATTGATAATTAATTAGATATTGATGACCTAGACCGCGTTCTACCGCCGATGCTGGAGTGTAGGCTGGACGTACCCACGTGCTCGTGTCTGAATATCCAGATAAGGGTCATAATATGGTAAAATTATATAAAAATATGGGATAAGAAATAAATGTATTAATGAGAAGTTAAATGTAGCACTAATTGAAGACAAGATATGAGAAAATCTTAAGTTTTTTTGACATTTGCAACACATAACAATAATGCTCCGATTAGGAGCTATAAGATAGTAATTAAAGTAATAGCTTGGACTAGAGGTAGGTTTAAATAAACTGAATTAAAGGTTTAAAGAAGGATATAGGTTTTAATAGTGTTACAGAGAACATGACCCTTGATAGAACTTAATTGAAGAAAAGGGTTTAAACCGTTGACCCAAAAATTTGGTATGAAGTCTTTGTTGTTGATTCTAGATCTAAACGATGATCATGTCTGATTCAATTATTATAAAAAAAAGGTAGGAAAAAAATTCACTATTCTATGTTAAGTAGACCGCGTAATTTGATTCTTTGAAATGTAAATAAACAGAATAGTAAACTATATCATTGTAGTCAAATATTTGTCTGAGAAGCGATTGATATCGACAACATTGACAACACTTGGTAAATGTGGAGGTTGGTAGGATATCTTTCTAATACATGAAGTTGTGTGATTCAAACAATAACTTGTTTCTATCAGCTTATGATTTATGAATATCCTAAGGTGACCAAAGGTTGTATGATGGAAAGATTGGCTAAAATTCACCAATAAACAATATAATTTAAGTACTTGTAAAAACAAATTACATGTGATAAAAGTAATAAATGTATCTATCACGGAGCCAACCATGTTAAAGTAAGATTTGAAATAAAGTAAATGATACTCATGTTAAGCATAAAAAAGTATCTTAGCCTTACTATTGTATACCTTCTCCCATGCTCCTCATGCTCGTGTAGTGGAAAGGATAAATGTTAAATGATATCCTATTTATGTTACATAAATGCATACACTGTACTGATGAGGACACAATAGAGATACAAAAAATAGACATGTTCAAATAGGTATAATGTAGTCAACTATGTTGAAAATATGTACAATGTAGTCTGCTATGCTTTATGGATACAAACATGGACACTATTTTCCCATGCTCATGCAACATAGCCTTTGCAAAAAGCCCCTTGGGTTGAATTCATTGTTGTTGTAAATGCTAACATATTATATCAGAGCATTGCCACATAAAAATCTATCTCTAAACCCAACCGTAACACAGCCTCCAGCAGCTCCCTACCGCCATTCCTCATCGCACGATCAATAATACTAACCAAGCCTTCTTAACTTTATTTTCCTTCTCCACCCTAACCCTAATCGAGAACACCCTAACCTAACCATAACCGTCGATACAATACATTTTGTGTTTCTTCTTTCAATTTTTATATATTTTTAGTTGTATATTTATCGACCTTTCTTCTTTGTTGCCTTTGGAACTTTTTTTCTTTTTTCTTGGGTGTTTCATTGATACAAACTTAAGTGTTGAATAGATAAATTATAGATTTAATAGCTTTTGAAGGTTGTCTAACTTATGTTTTTCTAGATTTTACTTTTACTTGTCGACTATATAATGATTGTGATGGAGATGCTTAATGATACTCTTAGTTGTTGCTTAATGTGTTCAGTTTATCCTTATATGTTATATTACTTTTCCAATGCTTTTGTCAATGGGATGATAATGTATCTCATGATACATGATACAATACATCATACGATAATCTAGCAAACTGATACACAATATGTATCATCATATGACAACATAGCCTCCAATTCTCACCTATAAGCTCTTCCAACTACATTAATCCAACTCAATGTCACACCCTAGTCCCAAAATATCGAGGGACTAGTCACGTGGCAATGGCCAACAATATACACCGATAGACAAACCCAATTTAAAGGATCCATCGGGGCGTACTTAAGCTGTAATACAACAATAAGGGTCTAGATATACTAATCTCATCCACAGAAGTGAATATAACAATATCAGAATCATAAAGCAAGATCAATCTCAATAAAATATAAACTCGGGAAATAACCCGATAATGAGTCTGATACATCTGTCGAGATACAAGAGTAAAGATAACCACAACAAATACTGAGTATGGAAACAATATATACTCAGAAGATACCCTCAGGGATCACTCGTCTACTGGATCTGGTACTGCTCCAGTGCCTGCTCCTGCTCCTGCTAATGCTCCTGTCCCGTATACCTCGGGGTCGATCTCGTCTGTAAATCCTGGGGACATAATCCGGATCCAAGTCCTCAGGGGACATAGCAAGGTACAAAATAATTCAAGCCAAAATAAATGCAGTGCAGCTATAAATGAAATAATAGGGTAATATATAACCAGCTAAGTGATATGCAAGTGAGAGTTTTAGTCATACTCGGGCTGAGACTACTACAGGATCTGTGTCGGGGAAACCCATAGTAGTATTCTCTCGAAGGGCCAGTACGGTACCAAAGCTCTGTTGCCAGAGTCTAAGGCACTTCCATTAAATTATTATATATATATAATCAGCCTTTGGTATGGTAATTCTTTCTCCACCCAATGTAATCACACGTCTCATATCCATTACACACAAGATCAAAACTAATGCATCAAGTCATATAATGTCTATGAATATAATGTCTATGTCATAAAACATGTATCCTATACAGAATCATCATGAATATCTCAGAAAGATTCTGTCTCATGAATAGTATCAAGTGTCCTGGGTTATGATGTACTTGATAAGACAAGTACGAGAATGTAAAGGGGCACGATATCTATGTCTAGCTGACGTTACACAACTCCGCGTACGGTATTGGCACTCGACTATTAATCGAAAGCTAAGTAAGTCACACGGTCCTAGGTCAAGCATGTACAAGATATAAATAAATCAAGAAAATATGTAACAAGAACTGCAATGTTGGCAAGGTACACTTGCTTGGGGTTTGAATACCAACAGTTGTCCCTGTATCAGTAGATCCTGCAGGTATTCCTTCAAAAGCTAAAATAAACATCCCCAACAGTCTCAGAAAATATCAAATAGCTAGAAACGCCTGTCCTTAAGTCCAATTTGGACACAGGGGCAAAAATGACAGTTCCTGGTCAAAGCGGGCTCCACATGTGGGCCTCTTTGCACCGAAAAATGTGTCAGGGTCAAAGGTCTCCAAATTTGTCAAACTTAGTGTCAACAAGTCCAGAACGATGATACAAACCCAACGGAACTTCCAGAATTGGATTCCGAGTAGCCGATCACAAATTACCCGACAAGTGGAGCCGCGGGGCCCACGATACGCGATTTTGTCAATATTCTCAGAATCGAACTAAACTTGGGTCACAAGACCAGCGTATTGCTATGAGTCCGATGGCGCAAGTTTCGTTTCGATCCGACGTGTGTACACAAAGTTACAACGTATTCTAGAACAGGCGGTTACGGGGTGTTGTCGGCGGATACGCATTGATTCCGGTGTGCACGTATATCCAAATCAACTTCTGCGAAATCTCGCACGTCTGTAACGACAGTGCGCACGTTTCGGTGAAGACCGCGCACGACCAAGTCGTCCCGTTTGGCGGGGCGTACTCAGTTCTGGGGGAAACGGGGTATTGTTTTTCCTGTTTTTGGATCACGGTTCGCGATCGCCACAGGACGCGACGCACCGAGCGGGTTGTACAGGCATCGAGGGGGTTACACAGTCTATGCGTCACAACTGACGGAACGGAAATCGGAGCAACAAGGAGAGAGAACGGGTTACCTGAACAGGGCTCCGTAGAACGAGTTTCTTCGTGTCCGTGAGTTGACTCGGCTCGACACGACACAACTGCACAGTGCTGTGCTGTGTCCGTGTATCGCTGTGTCCGGGTCAGGGTGCGACTGAGACTCGCCGGGGCTTCGTCGTGGCGGCTCAGGGCTACGCCGGAGGGCCGACGCCGACGCCGACGGAGGTGGCTAGGGTTAGGGTTAGGGTTAGGGTTAGGGTTAGGTCGTGGTGGACCGGGAAGGGGAGAAGGAGATCGGGGAGAGGTCGGGGCTGCTCGGCGTTGTGGTGTCGTCGAAGAGGGTGGCGGAGGGAGGTGCGAGTTGAGGGTGGCGAGGTCGGGCTGTGGGGGGCTCGAGGCTTAGGACGGAGCAAGGAGGAGGGAGAGGGCTGTGCTGAGCGGTGGCGGGGAAGGGTTCGTCGAGGTCGGGGACGACGACTTAGGGGTCCCGTGAAGGCGAGGCAGGGATGATCGGGGAGAGAGAGTCTGAGGCGAGATGGTGGAGGGGGTTGTTCTAGAGGAGGAAAGAGAGCGGGTCGGGAAAAGCGGCGGAGGAAGGCGGCTGCAGGGATGTTCTGGACGGGGACGGGCGGAGGAGATGGCTAGGGTTCCAGCCACGTTTGAAGGAGAATTAAATAAAGGCATCGTCGGGTCGGAATCGGATTCGAATTAGGATTCCGTTTAGGGTTCAGATCTGGTATGGGTCCGGGTCAGCGGGTCGGGCGGCGGATCCGACTCGATCCACCTAACTTTGGTGTGGGTACGGGTTATCGGGTTTCGGGTCGGGTTTAGATCCGACCCGACCCGATAAGGCTGGGTTCGGTTCAGTTGAACCGGGTCTGGGTTGGTTTGGTTCAATTGAACCAGATTTATTTCTAGGGTTTAATTTGGTTTAAATATTAATTAGTTTCTAGGACTTTAAAAATGCTTCTGGGGTCCAATAAATTCTCAGAAAATTATCCTTTATCCAGTTTTTCATTTTACACTAGAAAATATTATTTTCATAATATTTTAATATTATTTAACATCATTTAAAATTCATTTAATTACAAAACACCTTAGTTTTAATTCCAGAAAATTACAGAAAATTGTGAAAAAATAAATTTTAAATTTTTTGAAAAATCAGAGGGGTTACCATCTACCCAACTTATAAAAAATTTGTCCTCGAAATTAAACTAGGGTAGGATCTCTCTATCACATCTCACTTGGTTACAGGCTAAAGAATTCCTCTAAAGTGAACATTACGGTCTCTACCCAACTTAGAATTTACCCATCTATCATCTAAGGCTATACATCTAAGAAAGCTATGCCCCAAATTATTTAATCATGTTATTGAATCCTCAAGTCTTTAACACCAAACATATCACCATGACCTATGTAATATAGGAGGATATCACCAAACATATCACTTGAAAATAAATTACATATGATAAAAGTAATAAATGTATCTATCACGGAGCCAACCATATTAAAGTAAGATTTAAAATAAAGTAAATGATACTCATGTTAAGCATAAAAAAGTATCTTAGCCTTACTATTGTATACCTTCTCCCATGCTCCACATGCTCGTGTAGTGAAAAGGATAAATGTTAAATGATATCCTATTTATGTTACATAAATGCATACACTGTACTGATGAGGACACAATAGAGATACAAAATATAGACATTTTCAAATAGGTATAATGTAGTCAACTATGTTGAAAATATATACAATGTAGTCTGCTATGCTTTATGGATACAAACATGGACACTATTTTCCCATGCTCATGCAACATAGCCTTTGCAAAAAGGACCTTGGGTTGAATTCATTGTTGTTGTAAATGCTAACATATTATATCAGAGCATTGCCACATAAAAATCTATCTCTAAACCCAACCGTAACACAGCCTCCAGCAGCTCCCTACCGCCCTTCCTCATCGCATGATCAATAATACTAACCAAGCCTTCTTAACTTTATTTTCCTTCTCCACCCTAACCCTAAGCAAGAACACCCTAACCTAACCACAACCGTCGATACAATACATTTTGTGTTTCTTCTTTCAATTTTTATATATTTTTAGTTGTCTATTTATCGACCTTTCTTCTTTGTTGCCTTTGGAACTTTTTTTTCTTTTTTCTTGGGTGTTTCATTGATACAAACCTTAAGTGTTGAATAGATAAATTATAGATTTAATAGATTTTGAAGGTTGTCTAACTTATGTTTTTCTAGATTTCACTTTTACTTGTCGACTATATAATGATTGTGATGGAGATGCTCAATGATACTCTTAGTTGTTGCTTAATGTGTTCAGTTTATCCTTATATATTATATTACTTTTCCAATGCTTTTGTCAATGGGATGATAATGTATCTCATGATACATGATACAATACATCATACGATATTCTAGCAAACTGATACACAATATGTATCATCATATGACAACATAACCTCCAATTCTCACCTATAGGCTCTTCCAACTACATTCACCCAACTCAATGTCACACCCCAGTCCCAAAATATCGAGGGCAATGGCCAGCAGCGCACACCGATGGACAAACCCAATTTAATGGATCCATCGGGGCATACTTAAGCTGTAATACAACAATAAGGGTCTAGATATACTAATCTCATCCACAGAAATGAATATAATAATATCAGAATCATAAAGCAAGATCAATCTCAATAAAATATAAACTCGGGAAATAACCCGATAATGAGTCTGATACATCTGTTGAGATACAAGAGTATAGATAACCACAACAAATACTGAGTATGGAAACAGTATATACTCAGAAGATACCCTCAGGGATCACTCGTCTACTGGATCTGGTACTGCTCCAGTGCCTGCTCCTGCTCCTGCTAATGCTCCTGTCCCGTATACCTCGGGGTCAATCTCGTCTGCAAATCCTGGAGATATAATCCGGATCCAGGTCCTCAGGGGACATAGCAAGGTACAAAATAACTCAAGCCAAAATAAATGCAGTGTAGATATAAATGAAATAATAGGGTAATATATAACCAGCTAAGTGATATGCAAGTGAGAGTTTTAGTCATACTCGGGCTGAGACTACTACAGGATCTGTGTCGGGGAAACCCATAGCAGTATTCTCTCGAAGGGCCAGTACGGTACCAAAGCTCTGTTGCCAGAGTCTAAGGCACTTCCATTAAATTATTATATATATATAATCAGCCTTTTGTATGGTAATTCTCTCCCACCCAATGTAATCACACGTCTCATATCCATGACACGCAAGATCAAAACTAATACAGCAAGTCATATAATATCTATGAATATAATGTCTATGTCATAAAACATGTATCCTATACAGAATCACCATGAATATCTCATGATGATTCTGTCTCATGAATAGTGTCAAGTGTCCTGGGTTATGATGTACTTAATAAGACAAGTACGTGAATGTAAAGGGGCACGATATCCATGTCTAGGTGACGTTACACAACTCCGCGTACGGTGTTGGCACCCGACTATTAATCGGACGTTAAGTAAGTCACACGATCCTAGGTCAAGCATGTACAAGATATAAATAAATCAAGAAAATATGTAACAAGAACTGCAATATTGGCAAGGTACACTTGCCTGGGGTTTGAATACCAACAGTTGTCCCTGTATCAGTGGATCCTGCAGGTACTCCTCCAAAAGCTGAAATAAATATCACCAACAGTCTCAGAAAATATCAAATAGCTAGAAACGCCTGTCCTTAAGTCCAATTTGAACACAAGGGCAAAAATGATAGTTCCTGGTCAAAGCGGGGTCCACATGTGGGCCGCTTTGCACCAAAAAACTTGTCAGGGTCAAAGGTTTCCAAATTCGTCAAACTTAGTGTCAACAAGTCCAGAACGATGATACGAACCCAACGAAACTTCCAGAATTGGATTCCGATGAGCCGATCACAAAATCGCCCGTCAAGTGGAACCGTAGGGCCCACGATACGCGATTTTGTCAACGTTCTCTGAATCGAACCAAACTTGGGTCACAGGACCAGCGTATTGCTACGAGCCCGATGGCACAAGTTTTGTTTTGATCCGACGTGTGTACACAAAGTTACAACATATTCCAAAACAGGCAGATACAGGGCGTTGTCGGCGGATACGCGTTGATTCCGGTGTGCACGCACATCCAAATCAACTTCTACGAAATCCCACACATTCGTATCGATAGCGCGCACATTTAGGTGAAGACCGCATGCCACCAAGTCATCCCGTTTGGCGGGGCGTACTCAGTTCCGGGGGAAATGGGGTATTATTTTTTTTGTTTTTGGATCGCGGTTCGCGATCGCCACAGGACACGACGCACCGAGCGGGTTACACGGGCATCGAGGGGGTTACACAGTCTACGCGTCACAACTGACAGAACGGAAATCGGAGCAACGACGAGAGAGAACAGGTTACCTGAACAGGGCTCCATAGAATGAGTTTCTTCGTGTCCGTAAGTCGACTCGGCTCGACACAACACAACTGCACAGTGCTGTGCTGTGTCCGTATATCGCTGTGTTTGGGTCAAGGTGCGGCTGAGACTCGCCGGGGCTTCGCCATGGCGGCTCAGGGCTACGCCGGAGGGGCGACGCCGACGGAGGCGGCTAGGGTTAGGGTTAGGGTTAGGTCGTGGTGGACCGGGAAGGGGAGAAGGAGATCGGGGAGAGGTCGGGGCTACTCGGCGCTGTGGAGTCATTGAAGAGGGTGGCGGAGGGCGGTGCGAGTTGAGGGTGGCAAGTTCGAGCTGTGGGGGGCTCGAGGCTTAGGGCGGAGCAAGGAGGAGGGAGAGGGCTGTGCTGAGCGGTGGCGGGGAAGGGTTCGTCGAGGTCGGGGACGACGACTTAGGGGTCCAGTGAAGGCGAGGCAGGGATGATCGGGGAGAGAGAGACGGAAGCGAGATGGTGGAGGGGGTTATTCTGGAGGAGGAAGGAGAGCGGGTCGGGGAAAGAGGCGGAGGAAGGCGGCTGCGGGGAGGTTCTGGACGGGGACGGGCGGAGGAGATGGCTAGGGTTCCGGCCACGGCGGAAGGGGAATTAAATATGGGCGCCGCCGGGTCGGAATTGGATTCGAATTAGGATTCCGTTTATGGTTCAGATCGGGTATGGGTCCGGGTCAGCGGGTCGGGCGGCTGATCCGACCCGATCCACCTAACTTAGGTGCGGGTACGGGTTGTCGAGTTTCGGGTCAGGTTTAGATCTGACCCGACCCGATAAGGCTGGGTTCGGTTCAGTTGAACCGGGTCTGGGTTGGTTTGGTTCAATTGAACCGGGTTTATTTCTAGAGTTTAATTTGGTTTAAATATTAATTAGTTTATAGGGCTTTAAAAATGCTTCTAGGGTCCAATAAATTCTTGAAAAATTACCCTTTGTCCAGTTTTTCATTTTACACTAGAAAATATTATTTTTATAATATTTTAATATTATTTAACATCATTTAAAAATCATTTAATTACAAAACACCTTATTTTTAATTCCAGAAAATTACAGAAAATTGTGAAAAAATATATTTTAAAATTTTTGAAAAATCAAGGGTGTTACACTCAAGCTACCATAACCTTTTTCACCTGCATCGGGCCACCAATCCAACCTTTAGCATCATCAACCTATCACCCGCAAACCACAACCATCGTCGATCATAACCAATATAGAAATATGAAAATTGACTTTATATAAAAAGATAGAAATGAATTTATAGAATCAATATAGAAATATAATAATCAAGTCTATTTATAGGGTAGGAAGTTATTCTATCCACTATAATCACCAATAGTGAATCATGACCAAAATATGACCAATAGTGAATCACAAGATTTGAAAGATAGCTACAAATTGATGCAAAGAAAATATGACAAGTAAATGACAAGAAAATAGACCTAACCAACTCCCTCAATAATTTATAAAATCAATATAGAAATATAATAATCAACTTCCTAGCCTATAGAGTACAGTAGAATAATCTATCCAATTAAAAATTAATGCGAAGAAAGGATAGCTACCAACTAATAACAATATATAATGCAGATAAGTAGAGTAGTAGAGTTAAGAGAGAGCAAACGCAAACATAGCGATGTATACTGGTTTTTCTTTGAGGGGACTAGTCCAGTCCCGAGAACTCTTGATCGGAGTTTTATCCACTATAATCACCAATAGTGAATCATAAGATTTGATCTGAAGGCTAGATGACTTCTTACAACATCAAGCTTTGATCCGAAGGCTCAAAAGACTTCACACGTGTGTTTGATGCGAAGAGTATGCCAACTTCAAAATAAAGAGAAAACTTGCTGAGCCAAGATCGCACTTGGCACTAGAAGGCTAGGAAGTTGATCTTGAAGATGAAAAATGTTAAAGCTCAGGGGTTTACTCACTTATAGGTTAGAAAGATTTAGATTGGATGAATGAGTAAGAGATAGAAAGATTTAGAATGGATAAGTGAGTAAGAATGTGAAAAACCAGGTCTATTTATAGGGTATTCTAGGATAGAGTTCGGTCAAAATATTTGAATTTTTTGAACGTTGGAGCCATAAAATTAGCAATATTATAGCTAGAATATTTTCTATTTTAGGCAGACCGAGTTTAGTTAGGAGACGAGTTCGGCCCAAGTTCGGTTGGCCTATTTCCAGAATGGTCTAAGCTTTGGTCAGGCTAGTTTTGGTATGATTTTGGGATTGCATTGTTGATGGGTTTCATGCTATTTTGAGTGTCCTTTAAGTATGTCAGTACAACTCGATGTATATAAGTCCTAGACTCAATAAATATCAAAATTATATATAAAGAAACCAAAAGCATACCGATGAAGCCAATCTTCTAAAATGTTCTACTGACTGGAAGACGTCTTTTCCCTTAACCCCCATCCGCTGACCGGCAGGAGAACTCCCGGCTGCGAGGCTCCGGATAAGTCATAGATGGTTCAGAGAAATCTTCTGGCATAATGCCATCTTTGGCTCGTCATCAAATAACATATGTCCATTATTTTTTTGCAAATACATGTTAGACGAACAAAGCAATATAATGAAGCAATGGAAACATTTAAGATTTGATATGGACAATATTGAGTTTAAGTAGAAGTTATAAGTTACTTATAGTGATTGATCGATTATCATAATATTAGACTTAATCGATTAGCCATATTCAAAAACTCAACTTAAACATTGGGCCAACATGTTGTAGACGTCGAGTTCTAATTTTGATTTTGGAATGTGAGATGTCGAATGTAAGACATATGTTAGAGACATTTTAAATGTCAAATATTAATAAATTTATAGACTATTACATATTATACATATAGGCTAATTTATTTTTAATCTATTTCTAATTTCTAAACATCCTAAAACTAACTACCACAAGACGATAACAATTTGAGTCAAAATAAAAGTAAACTACTAACATTAAAATCTGGTATAAAATAATTTAAGAGTTCAATTAAGATAACTATAATATAAAGCTACTAATATGTGCATTCATTTACTGTCTTAGTCTTGTCACTAATTAGATGATAAATATAAGATTTCTTTGCATGACACTCTACAACAACTCCACAACAACTCTACATGGTGAATACCTGTTAACCTCTTAAAGTTAACAAAAAACAAAAATCCAAAATTTAAATATTTGATGATATTAGGTTATTTCGAGTCATCAAATATATCAGTGTCAACACTATATATCTATCTATCTATCAATAATCAGCTTATATTCTCTTAAACAATATAATCGGCAAATGGTGCCTATATTTGTTAATTTTCTTTTAAAAATGATACGTTAGAAAATGTGTCAGACATGTCAGACGACATATATAATGCTACTCTATATCCTAAATAGACCATATCTTCTAACAACTTCTACAACTAAGCATGCAACATGACTTAGATCCAAAAGAATATGATAAGAGGATTTGGAAAAAAACATGGAAATTAAGCAAGCCGAGCCTTATGAAGTGGTAATGATGCTAAAAAGCAGCTATCATGGATGAAATTGTCGACAACCCAAAGATACTTTCTTTCTTGTATGATATCACACTAACTGTTGCGAGATTATATAATTTTCTTGGTAGGTCATATGTTAGGGGTAGCTTAGCAAGTTTACAACTGGTGACACGTGGCTCCCTTCAGATTCCTTCTTCAAAATGTAATACAAGTTTATAAAGTATAATATCAACAATGATAGTTATAAAAACATAGCCAATGAGTTCCTTATCTAGTAGGTTGTCAAAGGGGTTACTGTAGCAATGCATTTGGAAATATACAAACTTTTAGAATTTTTTCCTTTGGCTTATAAGATTTTTCTCTTGCAAGACTAGAAAGATAGTCCCACATTGGAAAACACTCCAAGTTAGTATCTCAATATAATACCTTGTGGGTATTGAGAGATGTACATGGGGTGGTGGCCCAAGGGTGGGTGCCATGTAGGATATTTTTCTACAAGGATTAAGGCTAAATTTCTTAAGAAAGAATTTATGCTTTTAGTCAGTCTCTTGGGAAAATTTTCTTAGGAGCTAAGCCCTTAGCGACTTGGACTTGGACTCGGACTCGAACTCGGACTCGGGCTCGGGCTCAAGGGTGCAAAGTGGGCTTTGATGGTATTAGTTGCTCTTGGATGCGTGCAGGCTCTAGTGCGAGGCGATATGTGCGGCTTCTTTACGGCATTCTGTATGACCTTTGGCGCAGGGTTTGGCGCAGGATAAGCATAATGGATGCAGTGGGCATAGTGGGCACAGAGGGTGCAGCAGGCGCAGAGAGAACAGTGGGTGCATGGGGAAAAGAAGGTACAAATTGATCAGATCATGCTGATTGCGTGTATGATAGTTATGACAGAATAATTTAAATTTAAATATGTCCTTATCTTTTGGGATACAAATTTAATTCATTATTGTCCTACCATAACTAATTGGGAGACCGAATTAGGGTTAGGGTTTCCACCCAACTTATAAATACTCTCTTGTGTGCCTCTTTTAAGGACTTACTCCAAAATAGAGACAAAAATAAGAGAGGCGGTGACTGCCATTGCAGTCCTGAGGAGTTCATGTGAGTAAGAGAGAGAGAAAGAGATAGGTGACGGTGAGGGTTCTAGAAATTATATGTGAACTTGCTCATTCCTGGGAGCAGATCCGTGGTAGGGTGAATCTTGCTTTGAGCAACGGTGATCTTTATCATCCCAGCAAGTCCTTCTTCTTATTTTTTTTGTAAACGTTCTGTCTTAATCGCAACTACGTTTGAGAGGAAGAATATATTTTGGTACTCGCATTTTATGATCCAGATAGATAGTAACCGGCTATTATATATAAATTTATATATTCGTGTGCATCGAGACAATCAGAGAAGAAATCTTGTGTGAATATTTGATCTCGACTATCTCTGATGGATCATACAGAGTTCAGGCTACAAAGTTGTGCTATCTCTTTTTATGATATCAGTTTCTCCATCTTTGATCTGTCTCGGGACTAAAAATCTCAAAACAAGATCCGAGTAAGATGGAGAACAATCGTGTAAGTATTCTCGACATAAGTTTTAACAAACTTGAGAAGTTTGACGGGGAGCACTTCAATATCTGGAAGAGAAAGGTCAGTCTCAATCTTTAACTCATGAACGTAGATTACGAATTACTAGAGCCTGAGCCTATTATTTCGAATGGAGAAAATGCTCAAAGAGTTTCTGAGGCCACTGCATTACAAACAAAGTGGATAAGATATAACAACCTCTACAAACTACTGATTTTGATCTCCATGAAAGATTTTATGGCGGGGTCATACAATAAGACACTCCATGCAAAGAGAGTTTGGGTGTCTCTGGATAGACACTACATGTCTGATGAGAACATGAACAAGATCCATGTGACAAAAAATGTTCTGAAATATTCGATTTGAGGACGATAAGATGATGTTGCCTAAAGTCAAAGAATTTCTCAAGTTACATCAAAAACTTAAGGATGATGGCATGCCCTTAGTTGACTCATTCATTGTAGGGGATATTATCGCAAAGCTCCCTCCTAGATGGAGCAACTTTATTGCAAACATGCATTGGAAGAAGATGGATGTTGGTCTTGAGTGCCTCCTACATCGGATCCATATTGAAGATGAGTTGAGGTCTTAACTCAAGGTAGACATACTGTCCAAACAGATGTCCATGGCCAATCTGGTGCGTATTAGAGACTCTAAGAGGAAGCAGAAGGCTTCTTACTTTAAGAAGAAAGATTTTAACCATCTAAAGGTAAAGTCGACTTCGTTCAAGCCAAAGCCCAAGTTTGATGAGACTTGCTTCAACCGTGGCAAGAAGGGCCATTATAAGAAGGACTGCATATCCAAGCCCAAACAGAATAAGCAAGATGAGCCTAACAAGGTTTCTATGATTGTGCAAGTTATCTCAATTGGTGTCGATACTGGTTAGTGGGTTGACACTAGTGCATTCTTCCATATTTTCTCAAGGAGGGAGATGTTCACCACGTATAAGCCTACCTCTGAGAAGGTTATGGTGGCAAACCAGACACAAGCTGAAGTACTTGGGACCGGGATAGTGGTACTAAATTTGAATTCGAGGAAGTCGTTAACGCTTCAGGATGTAAAGTACGTACCGGTGATATCCAAGAACCTGGTCTCAGAAAGTCAGATATATAACGCAGGCTTGAGGATAGACATCAACGTTGGTCAGATGGTTATGTCCAACAAAGGAACATAATTCGAAAAAATATTTTCTACCGCTGGGATGTTCAAGCTTCAGCTTGTAACTCGGTCTGTAGTCAATGCAGTCACCTCTTCTGGTTATCCTCTTGAGTTATGACACAATAGACTAGGACATATTAATTATAAAAGAATAAACAAGATGTCTAGTGTAGGGCTTATATCTAAATATGGGGGTAAGGAGATGAAAAAGAATAAGGTCTGTGTACAGACGAAGATCACAAGAAAACTGTTCAAATGGGAGAACCAAAGCACAAATCTTCTGGAGTTCGTGCACTCAAATATCTGTGACTTCTAGCAATTCTCTACAAAGTCTAGGATAAAGTATTTTATTACATTCATCGATGACTTCTCAAAGTACTCGCTCGTCTACCTTCTCAAGTCGAAGGATGAAGCATTCAAGAAGTTCAAGGACTTCAAGACTGAAGCTGAGTGGCAAACAGGATAACAACTCCAAAGACTCAAAAGTGATCGAGGCGGAGAGTATAGATCTCTTGAATTCATATTATTTTGTAGAGAACATGGAATTGTCAACGAGACAACTGCTTCGTATTCTCCTCAATCAAATGGAGTTACATAACGGAAGAACATAACTTGACAAAGATGATAAAATCTACGCTATTAACTGTGGGTCTTCCAAATTGCTTCTAGAGAGAAGCTATGCTTATGACTATATTTATTTTAAATGGAGTGTCGTATGCAACTTTCGATGTCATTTCCTCTTGAACTCTGGTTTAAAGTCAGACCCAACTTGAATATAATTCAAGTATGGGGGTGTTTGGCATATGTGTAGCTTCCAGACTTAAAGATTCAGAAGATGGGAACAAGGACTACGAAGACTATCTTCTTAGGTTATGCTGAGAAGAGTGATGCTCGAAGATTTCTTGATATCAAATCAACTTATATCATCGTATATCGCAACACAGAATTCTTTAAAGACAAATTTGTAAGGCAGAAGAACATTATTGTCACAAATATTTCGGAGAACAGTGTGGGTACAGAGGGAGCTGATGTTTACAATAAAAATATAGTCCACGATGAAGTTGTCATTAAAGGGACAACATTCGAACCAGAACTCATAGAGCCGACGACTAAGTGAGTGAGGAGGCAGAAGGACTTCACAGATGATTCTGTCACCAATCATGTGGAAGCAGACCGGGTTACCTATGAAGAGGCGATGAAAACTAGAGATGTTATCTTCTGGAAGGAGGCTATCAAGGATGAGTTTGACCCAGTAACCTCCAACAACACTTGGGTGTTGGTGGATCTACTTGAAGGAGCAAAACTCATCGGATGTAAATGGATCTTCAAGAAGAAGATGAAGGCCGACAAAACTGTTGACAAGTTCTAGGCAAGGCTGGTACCAAGGTATTTTCTCAGAAGCAGGGGTTCGACTATTTCAACATATATGATCCAGTAGCACGGATGAAAACCATAAGGATATTGATTGCTTTGAGTAAAATTCACAAGCTAGTAATACATCTGTAAACACCCTCACCCAAAATAGGTATTTTGTGTGTATTTTATATTATTATATTTTTTTATATATTATTTTAAATATTGAATTACTTTAGAGTATTCTCTTAGTTAATTAGAAAATAAATTTCTTACTATATTTACTTATGTAAATATTTATTTAGAATCATTTTTAGGTTATTTTATATTTTTTTAGATTTTTCTAGAATTTTTAGGTAATTAAAACATAAAGAACCTAAATTTCTAGGACTTTCATGATTTACTTTGAGACCATACTTGCATGTTGTTCCTACCAAATATTTATTTTAGTTTAAAATATTTAATTATATTTTTTTGTAATTTATTTAGAATTTTAATAAATTTATTTAGATTTTTGAAATTATTTAGGATTTATTTGGATATATATAGTCTTAATATTCGATAGATGCTAATTTAGTGTTAATAGATATTAATAAGATTATATATAAATTATTTTTATTATCTTTAATTATATTTAAGATCATAAATTATTGAGATAAACTCAAACTCTATTTTAAATTAATTCAAATCCTGAGCCTACTAGGAAAGCAACTTCATGCATATCCTATCCTTATTTAAATTCATCATAATCCTATCCAAATTAACCAATCCTAGTCGTATTAAATTAAGTAGTGTCCACCATTATAAATACCTCATTCTTCATATTTTTCTCCCCCAAATTTACCTTTTTTTCGTCCAAAAAGAGTCAAAATTTGTTATAATTTTAGCCTCATTTTCTAGTAGTTATGACGACTTAAAAAGACGATATCTCCTAGCTCCGGACTCCAAACGCGCTCCAGTTTTTTTTCTTAGAATCATATCAAGGTTAGTTTTCTGAATATATAAATTATTTTATTAATTTCAAAACCTAGTTTTCAAAAAATTCTAAAAGTGTCAGCTGTCCAAAATTAGACGTGTTTTGGTATTTATGAGATTTTGGGATATTTCAAACTCGAAATTATGAACCGTTTGAAGTTTCGGAAAGTTGACATGATGAACTTCTAGAAAAGTATTTTTCTAGAATTTAAAATATAATTTTATTCTACTGTAAAATTCGTGCAACGTAGACGTAAGTAAGAAACTACCGAAAACTTTCATCTGTGTGCCCTTGTGGCCATAACTCTTTCCGACTTATGATTTTATGAAACCGTCAATTCCGGTGTTCATGTAGCATTAAAATCTATAGGATTTTATACACAAATCCAGGATTTGAGTCAGTTGACTTTTTGGTCAACGGATTGCCTCGATTTGCGTGCCACAGATCACAAATCCGTAAAGTTGACTTTCTTTGGACAAAAATTAGGGTTTAACAAAAAAATTAGATTATAATAAGATTAAAATACTATTTTAGGTTATTTTATTCAGAGTTAAAATACATTAAAATGGAGGAACCTATTCACCCATTTTTGTAATCTAACTTGTTTAATTTATGTGATTGGTAGATCGGACGACGCCTTGAGTTGGGACATCATTCTTTTTCAGATCAGGCAAGATACCTTGCCAAATTGCTTACAGTATTTTGCATGCTTAGTATATTTTTATATATTTATTGCATTTCTGTTTATTTATTGCATGTGTAGTTTCTTTCAGTCATTACTATATATTAGATATGTTAACACACACATGACACTTAGTATCATAAGAGGACAATCATTAGGCGTATGGGCTTTTAACCACTCTGGTAAACCATAGTATATAGTTTGCACTACGGGCGTGTGTCGTGCTGGTCGCTACCCCCGAGGTATGTCGATTTCTATAGAGTCGCGCTGGTCGCTACGCCCGAGGTATGACAATTTCTGATGTCCACTGACGGGTATGTGAGTTGTGAGGCTTAGATCGAGTAGCCTACCCTTGCCCATACGTCGAAAAGTTGTCCTCATTTGCATTCATATAGATTGTCTTGTACAGCGTACTTATATATTTTTAAACATTATACATGTTTATTATATTCAAATTGGCTTGCTTCTATGTATCTTGTTACATCCTTCTGAGGACCTGGCCCTTCCAGGTGTCGCTGTTCTTGAGTATTCGCAGGGGTAAAGATTCAGATGGTTACATATGTTTCGAGGATGTCTTCTCTTCGAGCCATGATTGTTAGCTGGTATTCTTATATTATGTTTGTTGAGGTATAATTATATTATATTTTCTCTTACATTCGAGTTGGTAGTGGATTTGTTTCCACCCAACTATCATCTTTAGATACTTCTTATTGAGATCTAGTTATGTAGATGTTGGTTATTTATTTATATTGATTCTCTGTGGATGAGATTTAGATTGTACCCTGTGACTTGTGATAAATTTTATACCACTTGTGGATTTGATATTCATATTACAGCGTACGTATGGGTTATGGTTTCCATATATTGGAGTTGTCATATCCATGCAGCTGGCATGCTTACGTGTCCTAGTCCTATGTATTTTGGGACTGGGGCATGACTTGTTTTTGTGGTGGCCCATGCAGGTCGAGAGCATATTGTCTCAGTTACGTTACTGTACCGAGCAAGCCTATGCATAGGATTAAAATGTAGGATCTTATCCACTTATTTATCACCTCCCTTGATTTTATTTCGCATTCTCATTTGATTGCTTGCATTGCATCTTGCTTGATCACTTCTTAACGTCAAAATCCTCTCGTGCTTGATAGGGGTTAGGTAGATGACTTGTACTAGGTATATACACTCTAGTATTCAATAACACTATTAGTTAAATTTTTGTAAGTTTGGTAGTATGCGTCCTAACCTAGTATCACATAGTCCTCCTGACCAATTAATGAAATATAAATAAATGACACCAACTATAGACTTGCATAAAAGATAGTGTTTATTCAGACTGTAGAACTTAGAGGCCCATATACCCATTTGGTCGACTAGAGACCTTGACAAGTAGTTAGTATGGAAACTGTAGAGACAACACCGGTCTTCTTAATGAACTTAAGTTATTCTGTACCTTCCTCCATCATATTCAAGCGTACTTATTTTTTTTTTTGTACTACCTCGACTTATGCTGTTATTATAATCTAATTTTGCAAGCTTATTCTTTTATTGAGCTTGTTCATGACATATGTATTATTGGGGGCCCACACTAATATATTATCTAAATCAGAATCGGTTCATTATGGTCTGATCAACCGTAGTGCGATTGGTTCGCTTTTTGTATCACTACTTTATGTGGATTGAGATATAGTTGACTCAACTTGTTAGACAAATATACTTGCCCTCTAGACTGGTCAGAGCATATCATGTCAGGTACATAACTGTTCTGATGTGAACATGAGAATAGAAACTTACCAAAATAAGGTTTCAATCCACAACTGCCTTGGCAACTCCCTTTCGAATTCTTTAATCCCTTTGAATCCTGTACTTGTATTATATCACCTCCTCCTTGAACTCTTTATTGTGTTCTCCGTCTTCCCCTATTTCGAAAAGACAAACGTTCGTGCTTAGTATAAGTTGATACACGGATAGTACCAGATATACCCCATAGGCCAAGCACTCATGATGACAAATAAGAAGCGCGGGCACAGGAAGTCATAGATACAGGTACGACCTTAGCTATATGTGTCAGTTTATACTCATGACCCCTATTGTGACACGAGATCGTAGGTGCATAATAGACGTAGAATTATATATATGGTGGTTTAGCAATTATGAGGATATATTGATGTTCTACCTAGATGGCATATCCACGAAGCTAATGGATGACGTGAGTAGCAGTAGTAGTATTCTTTCTCTATCACCGTCTCGCCCCTTGGGGTAGCCCATCTTCTCTTTCATCCCCATTCCTTATCTCGTGCTTAACTCTTCCTATCATAGTCGTATCCTTTCGTGCCATTATGAATTGTTTGAATTACTTTCACCTCACCCTTATTTTGATAGTTAAAAACATAAATGGGTTAGTGAATGATTAATAACTAAAAGATGAGTACTTAATAATAACCCTTATGTATATAAATTATAGCAATATCTGTATTCTCCTATTAATTCAACCCTTAAGTAGCATCATTTAGCCTAATAGAAATTTGTTAGATTGTTGAAATAGTTTATACTCCTAATAGTTATAAAGTTAGTCAAGACCTTAATTGTTGCCAAAAAACTTAGACTAAGCTTAGGAAATAGTTGAAGGCACTTGTTACGAACTGACGACTATGACAAATCACTAGCGAAGTAGCGACAGCTGTAGCTAGACCGTTATAGTAGAGTATTCGAAGTATTTGCAGACATACTGGTCAGGTGGCGTAGCAATATTAGACTACGATACTTGACGGTTACGAAGAAAAATCATGGTTGTGAGATTCCAGATAGGTATCCCAAGATTCTCGACCCAATAAATAAATTCGTCTTACAACGTAGACAATAGCCGTAAGAGACTTTGACTACTAGTGGAACTTTTGTAAGTTGGGTAGTATAGACGAGTTAGAGGATGATAGAATAGTATATGGACAATAAATAAGAAAGTGTTAGAATGTCATACCAAAACTTTTAGGAAGCACTGCTAGATAACAATGAAGTATAATAGCTATAGTAATTTATTATGAATATGGGTTAGTGTCAATTTTGAGGACAAAATTTTTGTAAGTTGGGTAGATTGTAAACTCCCTCACCCAAAATAGGTATTTTGTGTGTATTTTATATTATTATATTTTTTTATATATCATTTTAAATATTGAATTACTTTAGAGTATTCTCTTAGTTAATTAGAAAATAAATTTCTTAGTATATTTACTTATGTAAATATTTATTTAGAATCATTTTTAGGTTATTTTAGATTTTTGTAGATTTTTCTAGAATTTTTAGGTAATTAAAACATAAGGAACCTAAATTTCTAGGACTTCCATGATTTACTTTGAGACCATACTTGCATGTTGTTCCTACCAAATATTTATTTTACTTTAAAATATTTAATTATATTTTTTTGTAATTTATTTAGAATATTAAGAAATTTATTTAGATTTTTAAAATTATTTAGGATTTATTTGGATATATATACTCTTAATATTAGATAGATGCTAATTTAGTGTTAATAGATATTAATAAGATTATATATAAATTATTTGTATTATCTTTAATTATATTTAAGATCATAAATTATTGAGATAAACTCAAACTCTATTTTAAATTAATTCAAATCCTGAGCCTACTAGGAAAGCAACTTCATGCATATCCTATCCTTATTTAAATTCATCATAATCCTATCCAAATTAACCAATCCTAGTTGTATTCAATTAAGTAGTGTCCACCATTATAAATACCTAATGCTTCATATTTTTCTCCCCCAAATTCACCTCTTTTTCGTCCAAAAAGAGTCAAAATTCGTCATAATTTCAGCCTCATTTTCTAGTAGTTATGACGACTTAAAAAGACGATATCTCCTACCTCCGGACTCCAAATGCGCTCCAGGTTTTTTTGTTAGAATCATATCAAGGTTAGTTTTCTGAATATATAAATTATTTTAGTAATTTCAAAACCTATTTTTCCAGAAAATTCTAAAAGTGCCAGCTGTCCAAAATCAGACGTATTTTGGTATTTTTGAGATTTTGGGAGATTTCGAACTCAAAATTAGGAACCGTTTGAAGTTTCAGAAAGTTGACATGATAAACTTCTAGAAAAGTATTTTTCTTGAATTTAAAATAAAATTTTATTCTACTGTAAAATTCGTGCAACATAGACGTAAGTAAGAAACCACCGAAAACTTTCATCTGTGTGCCCTTGTGGCCATAACTCTTTACCGACTTGTGATTTTATGAAACCGTCAATTCTGGTATTCATGTAGCATTGAAATCTTTAGGATTCTATACACAAATCTAGGATTTGAGTCGGTTAACTTTTTGGTCAACGGATTGCCTCGATTTGCGTGCCACAAATCACAAATCAGTAAAGTTGACTTTCTTTGGACCAAAATTAGGGTTTAACAAAAAAATCATATTATAATAAGATTAAAATACTATTTTAGGTTATTTTATTCAAAATTAAAATAGATTAAAATGGAGGAACCTATTCACCCACTTTTGTAATCTAACTTGTTTAATTTATGTGACGGGTAGATCGGACGATGCCTTGAGTTGAGACTTCATTCTTTTTCAGATCAGGCAAGATACCTTGCTAAATTGCTTACAGTATTTTGCATGCTTAGTATATTTCTATATATTTATTATATTTTTTTTATTCATTGCATGTGTAGTTTTTTTCAGTCATTACTATATATCAGATATATTAACACACACATGACACTTAGTATCATGAGAGGACAATCATTAGGCGTATGGGCTTTTAACCACTCTGGTAAACCGTAGTATATAGTTCGCACTACGGGCGTGTGTCGTGCTGGTCGCTACCCCCGAGGTATGACAATTTCTGATGTCCACTGGCGGGTGAGTGAGTTGTGAGGCTTAGATCGAGTAGCCTACCCTTGCCCATACATCGAAAAGTTGTCCTCATTTGCATTCATATAGATTGTCTTGTACAGCGTACTTATATATTTTTAAACATTATGCATGTTTACTGTATTCGAATTGGCTTGCTTCTATGTATCTTGTTACGTCCCTCTGAGGACCTGGCCCTTCCAGGTGTCACTGTTCTTGAGTATTCGCAGGGGTGAAGATTCAGATGGTTACATATGTTTCGAGGATGTCTTCTCTTTGAGCCATGATTGTTAGCTGGTATTCTTATATTGTGTTTGTTGAGGTGTACTTATATTGTATTTTCTCTTACATTCGAGTTGGTAGTGGATTTATTTCCACCCAACTATCATCTTTAGATACTTCTTATTGAGATCTAGTTATGTAGATGTTGGTTATTTATTTATATTGATTCTCTGTGGATGAGATTTAGATTGTACCCTGTGACTTGTGATACATTTTATACCACTTGTGGATTTAATATTCATATTACAGCGTATATATGGGTTATGGTTTCCATATATTGGAGTTGCCATATCCATGCGGCTGACTTGCTTATGTGTCCTAGTCCTATGTATTTTGGGACTGGGGCATGACAACATCAGATGGATGTTAAAATAATATTCATGAATGGGGAGTTGACCGAAGAAATTTACATGCAATAACAAGAAAGATTTTTCGTCAAGGGCTTTGAAGAAAAAGTCAACAAGTTCATGAAATTATTATACGGTCTGAAGTAAGCTCCTAAGATATAGCATGATAAGTTTTATAAAGTCATAAGATCAAACAGTTACAGGGTCAGCAAGACGGATAAGTGTGTTTATACTATGTTCGTTGATGGGAAAGGAGTTATCGTTTGTCTGTACGTAAATGACATGCTAATCCTGGGTACGAATTTAGAATGTGTCACAGGGAAAACTAAATTTCTCTCATCCAAGTTTAGTATGAAAGACTTGGGGGAAGCTGATATTATCCTGGGGATAAAGATCATCCGCACAAATACTGGAGTAGCACTGTCGCAATCTCATTACATTAAGAAGATGCTCTCATGCTATGGATATCAGGTTCGTCCAGGGGTTGATACTCTGTATAGGTGTGAGCAAGGAAAAGTTTTAGGCAGCTAGAGTACTTAAGCTTCATCGGGAGTTTGATGTAAGCAACTACTGCCACAAGTCCTGACATAGATTTTGCCAAGGGGATGTTGAGTTGGTTCACAAGCAATCCAGGTGTTGAGCACTGAAAAGTGTGAAGAGAGTGATATGATATCTCAAGAGTACTCAAAAGTATGCACTGTACTATAACGGTTACCCAACAATACTGGAAGGCTTTAGTGATGTAAGTTGGTGCTCAAAAGTAGAGAATGAAAGGTCCACATGAGGCTACATCTTCTCCATGGGTAGAGGTGCTATATCATGAAAGTCAAAGTAACATGCAATGATCTCTCATTCCTCCATGGAATCCGAGTTTTTTGCACTTGTTGTTGCAGCGGATAAAGCAAAATGACTTCGGAAGCTCATGTATGATCTTTCATTGGTTGGTACATAGATTTTAGCGTAGCGATATACTGCGACAACCAGACGGCTGCAGCTGTGGCATAAAATAATCTTTACAATAATAAAAAAAAGGACTGCGCGGCTTAGTGTCACCCCCACTTTTTGGATTAGGGGTATTTTCGTCTTTCTATAATTAATGTGTAAATGATTTGCATGATATTTAATTATATTTAAATAATTAAGGATGATTGTTTGATTGTTGCAATTTATCGTAGTTTCGATAATTAGGATGCTATGCGAGCCCTTGTTTCCAACTGATGTCGCAACCCATCGTAGTTAATCCTCAATAAATTCAATTTTGTGCAATTTTCCCTTTTGTTGGACACTTTTTATGCAAAAGCGTATTAAGGTGACCATCCCATTGGACGCGACACACAAATAAATCCATTTCCCCTTCATGTATATTTTTCTATAATTTTGGGACTGTGAAAGTGCGACATCAATCTCCATTAAACCATGGTCTCAAAAACCTTGGAACTAATGCATCTTAGCCTACCATTTTAATTCTATTAAATCTTGGCCCTTAAAATATCTCCATAAGAGGTCAATTCCAAGAGGGTTGACCAGTCAACCCAAACCCTAGGTCAACCCCTTACACAATACTATATATATAAACCTCTTTTCTTTTTTCCTTTTCTTCAAAAAAACCACAGCCAAAAATTGCTACAATCCCTATTCTCAAACCCGACCTTCCCATTGATCCGCCGAATAACTCGCCGGACCCTGCCCCGAGCGCCGGACCCCCGAGCGCTGCACCCTGCCCCGAGCACCAGACCCCCCGAGCGCTGCACCCACTGCCACCGAGCGCTGCACCCACTGCCCCGAGCGCTGGACCCTGAGCGCTGTACCCGCCCTGACTGAGCGTCGGATCCCGTCGACAGAGCCGCCCGACAACGCCGTATGCTGCCGACCGAGGTTCCCGCCTGTACGCCGCTGACCTCGCTGTACCCGACCGGAGCAGCCTTCGACTCGACGACGCCGTGACACGCATGTCTCATTTTCGCACGCAGGTTCGAGTTCCTTCTTGCTTATATGTGTACGCATACATATAATTCCCTTGGAGACCTTCGCACTTGCTACGTGGAATACTGGTATATAGACATATATAAACTTGATGCGTACGTAAGTACGTATGGGTATTGGTATACGTATATAGTTACTCTGTATACCTTGATACATATGTATAACCATAACGTATGCGAACCTAATTAGTATATACGTAGAGTACATGCATTAGAATGAGGTTTAAAGTGTGATGGTAGATGTATTGTGTATATCTCCCTAGTACCTGGTTAATATGGATGCAAGATATAAAATCTATTAAAGTATATGTATATACAATATCTAATATAATGGTAACTAATAGACAATTATTTATGTTAGATCATATTATTGATGACTTGAATGTAATCAAGGATATCCTGTAGTTACAACGACTGTGACCCTGTAGCATGATAACAGACTGCCAAATGTACACTGACGTACCGGCAAGACCATACTATTGACTGTCTGTTATGCACAACAACGACAGACGTGACCACCCCTAGTGTAGCCCGTTGAGATCATTATGTTGATTGTGTGCTAGAGTAATGTCTGATATAGTATTGTATTATATGGTATGTCTATAGGACCGTTGGATCATCTAGACGACACCTTGGAACCCGAACAGTGGTATTGACAGCTAAGGACCATAGGTGAGTACATTCTCTGACAGTTTC
The DNA here is from genome assembly GCA_036927795.1 of Iris macrosiphon. Taxonomy (NCBI): domain Eukaryota; kingdom Viridiplantae; phylum Streptophyta; class Magnoliopsida; order Asparagales; family Iridaceae; genus Iris; species Iris macrosiphon. The sequence goes on along the minus strand of JAYESA010000014.1, from coordinate 105,014,703 downwards.
CATTATGTTGATTATCTCTATAATTCTTGTTGTATAGCGTACATGACTCTGACATTGTTCTTTACACGAGTTGGCATCATTGAGACCTGTCACGATGAGTCGTGATTGGGATCCATCATGCTAGCTGGGGAAACGGAGAAATATTAGTAGTTTATGTGATCATACCCCTTACATGCAGCATTAGCTCACCCATATTTCACGTCGGTGCAACCTTACCCTTACATGCCTCATCGCTGTTACATCTGGTTATCCTGACCTGTTGGGGATGACCGCTAACTAATGTAATGAGTCATATAGCCCAAGCCGATCACATGATATACTGATGTTTCACACACTTAGATAGATGATTCTTGACATGTATCTTGATAGATTGATCTTGTATTTCCACATGTTCTAGTTGTTGTTCTTATACACACTTACATGCCAGTTCTTTGTACTTGCGCACACTTGTAGTTCTATCCCTTGTCAGATGCTATTGATAATGATGTTCCAGTATCTATTTCCTGCATTCTTTATTCCAGTATTTCTTATTTCTAGTTATTTCATATCTGTCTTGTATTTCTTTACACTGTATTATAGTTTTTGTCAATATACATGGAACTGCTCTTAGAAGTGTATTTTCGTTCAAATCCTGACTGGATATTTTTTCTAGAGAACCTTGAGGATTTCTGTACTACGCACTACGGACCAGGTATAGAAGCAGACTATGTACCAGAGATCCTAGAAGAGACCATGCTTCTAGATGAGACTTTGCCTACAGCTACCTAGATAGTATTTATTTTATGCTTGAGACTCATGGAGGTTATTTCAGTTTATATTAGACTCATGTTAAGTTTAATTGGGAACTTGTGTTGGACAGCTAGACTGTGAGTTATCTTTATGTTGGGACCTGGTGTTTAACTATATTATTCCTTTCATCTTTTATCGTGCCTTATAGTTGTTGTGATTGAGTTACATTGAGAGATTATGGTGATGTATATCATTGACAGGTGTTTATTTAGTTAGTGTTATTGTGACCCAGACAGCGTTCTACCGCCGATGCTGCGGCGTAGGCTGGACGTACCCACGCTCTCGTGCCCCTATACCGGGTGCGGGTCGTGACATATTTTTAGTGGTGGCCCATGCAGGTCTAGTTTCGCAAGTTATGCGATATCGTGGTAGTGCGACAACTTAGTTGTACTGCTGCGAGCCTGTGCTAGGATATAGGAAATAGGATATAGGATGAGAATATGCTCAATCACACTAGGAAATTCTGAACTTCTTATTGCTATTCTAATGGATTGCTTCCTTTAGCACTGTAGTTTCTTTCCTTGATAATATCACATCTATCACCTTAATTGATTCTTTGATCTGTATTCAGGATGTCGCTGAATACTAGATCCATGAGAATGGGAGCAGCCAACTCAGAGAGGACTGCCACCTCTCAACCTGACGAACAGATACCTGGAGATCCTCCTACATCTCCTGTTCGTGTGGGAGTGTCTGCAACTAACGAGATTCCTCCTCCACCTATATAAAGGATTGCCCCAACTATGATAGACAACCTTCCACCACCACCGACACCGATTCCCGGAGGAGTGCCCGCTGACGGGGCACAGATGTTCGCACTGATGCAAGACATGCTAGAGGCACAGAGAGTAACAGCAGAGGCTCAGTGTGTTCAAGCTGAGGCTCAGAGAATGCAAGCCGAAGCACACCAGGCGCAGACCAAACTGATAAGAGAGAGCATGGAGAATGCTCATCAGATGACTCTCCAGGCTGTGGAGAGAGTAGCACGACAACCGCAACATCAAGGTCAGCAACAACAGAGGCCCGGTACCATAGTGGACTTTAAGGGGATGATGCCTCGAGAGTTCAAAGGCACAGAAGGAATACTATATGCTGACGAATGGTTAGAAGACATAGAAAGAAATCTTCGCTTATCACAGATTCCATAGATTCTTCAGATAGAGGCCGCTGGCAGTCAGATGTTTAATATCGCACTGACGTGGTATCGTACATAGCCGAGACTCGCCGCTGAAGGACTTACTTGGGAGAACTTTAAAGAACTCTTCAAAGAGAAATTATTTCCTGACGTAGCCTTAGGAGCTTTAGAAAGTCAATTCCATGACTTAGTCCAAAGAGGCATGTCGGTCGACGAATATGCTGCAAAGTTTTGCCGATTGAGTCGATTTGCGCCATCGATGGTTCGAGACCCGGGAGATAGAGCTCAAAAATTCAGAAAAGGATTGAATAGGGAGATCAAGTCTCGTACTTCGGGACGACGTACTGCTACATTTGAGGGTATTCTGATGGATGCCCAGATTGCCGAAGACGACTTGGACCTCAGGCCCAAGAGAGGATGCGATACATCTGGAGCAACAGGAGGTAACACAGGACCAGCCAAGCGCCCACACTTTCAACAACAACATAGGCCGTACCAGCAATAATACCAGCAACAATACCAGCAACAATACCAGTTCGAGGACATGCTCAACAACAGCAACCACAAAGACATAATCAACTCGTTACCCCATGTTCGTATTGCGGAAAGATGGGACATACAAGAGACATCTGCAGAAAAAGGTTGGGCACTTGCTTATCGTGTGGATCAGCAGCACATCAGCTGAGGGAATGCCCAGCTATTCAGACTCGCCAAGGAGGAGGGGCAGCTAAGAGAGGACCAGCCAGAGCACCTATTGTACCAGGAGGCCAGCAGAGAGGACCTCCACTTCCATCATAGCAGGAGAGGTTTGCTCAGCAGCAGCAGCAACAGAGAGGAGCACCACAAGGATGAGCTTACGCCATGACTATTGAGGAGGCCGAGCCAGCTGGAGACGTGATTTCAGGTTCAGTTTTACTCGATTCTATTCCAGCACTTGCATTATTTGATTCTGGTGCTTCCCATAGTTTCGTATCTGTATCTTATGCCCTCAAACATCATTTAGAAATGGAACCATTAGATAGGACTTGCAAGATCACGACAGGAGGAGGCATTATCCTAGTCCATGATTGTTGCAAGGATCGGAGAGTGTCATTGTAAGGACGAGAGTTGAGCGTGAGTTTACTCGTTATGCCACTTCCGGAATACGATATTATACTCGGAATGGACTGGCTGAGTAAACACCATGCTTCTATAGATTGTCGCGAAGGAAGAGTAGTATTTCGACCACCAGGAGAGCCAGAGTTTAAGATTGACAGAGGAGCAGAGGAGCGAAGCAGAGGCACTTTTTGCGGAGCCAGGGTGGAAGAAGAAGAGTTACCTCATCCACTTATAGCGGAGTTCCTGGATGTATTTCCAGAGGAGTTGCCAGGTTTGTCGCCAGACAGAGATGTTGAGTTCTCTATAGACTTGATACCAGGAGCGGAGCCTATTTCGCAACATGTCTATAGAGTTAACAACAACGAATTGGTAGAGCTAAAGAAACAAGTTGAGGAGCTACAAGACAAAGATTTTATTAGATCCAGTTCATCACCATGGGAAGCACCGGTATTATTTGTACCGAAAAAGGATGGCACGGTACGTATGTGTATCGATTATAGAGCCTTGAATAACCTCACTATTAAAAATAAATATCCGCTGCCGAGAATATATGATCTTTTCGATCAATTGAACGGAGCAAAGGTATTTTCAAAAATAGACTTGAGGTCAGACTATCACCAGGTGAAAGTGAAGAAAGAAGACATACCGAAGACCGCCTTTCGAACCAGATATGGCCAGTTTGAATTTACAGTAATGCCGTTTGGTTTAACCAATGCACCAGCAGTATTTATGAACTTGATGAACAAGGTGTTCCACCAGTACCTTGACAAGTTCGTAGTGGTGTTATTGACGACATTCTAGTATATTCAAAAACCCCAGAAGAGCATGAAGAGCACTTGAGAATAGTCTTAGAAACTCTCAGGAGAGAGAAATTATACGGGAAGCTTTCAAAGTGTGAGTTCTTTCTTGAAGAGGTTGAATTTCTTGGACACATGGTGACAGGTGACGGAATTTCAGTTAACCCAAAGAAGATAGAGGCAGTGAAGTCATGGACTACCCCTAGCACGATATCTGAAATCAGGAGCTTTCTCGGACTAGCAGGATACTATAGAAGATTTATACAAGACTTCTCCAAGATTGCAGAGCCAATGACTAGGCTGACCAAAAAAGATGTGGAATTTTTCTGGACAGAAGAATATCAAGCTGCATTCGATGAGCTGAAGAGGAGACTAACGACAGCACCAGTTTTGACATTGCCCTCAGGGACAGGTGGATTCACTATCTACAGTGATGCTTCAGGAAAAGGGTTAGGATGCATTCTTCAACAACACGGGAAAGTAATTGCCTATGCTTCAAGACAATTACGCCCTCATGAAAAGAACTACCCCACTCACGATCTGGAGTTAGCAGCAGTTATCTTTGCCCTAAAGCTGTGGAAGCACTATCTGTACGGAGAGCGTGTGGAAATCTTCACAGACACAAGAGCTTAAAGTACGTGTTTACACAGAAGGATCTGAATATGAGACAGAGAAGGTGGTTAGAATTGATGAAAGACTTTGATATCTTATTACAGTATCATCTAGGAAAAGCCAACGTAGTCGCGGATGCCTTGAGCAGGTACCCAATGGCTATGTGTTTGACTTCGGATAGACACTTATTAGCTGATCTTGAAAGCTTGGAAATTAAGGTATTAGTTCCAGGAGCTGAGATTCAGATGTGGGGACTGCAGATTCAATCGGAACTGATGGACAAAATTAGAGCTGCGCAGTACGATGATGAGACTCTACGGAATATTAGAGAACAAGTTCAGGCAGGATTGATAGACGATTTCACTATTGCGGATGATGGATCCTTACGACATGGCACGAGGATGTGTGTGCCGAGTGGAGAGCTGCACAAAGAAGTTTTACAAGAGGCACACCGCTCTCAGTACTCGATGCATCCCGGAGCCAACAAGATGTATCGAGATTTGAGGAAGCATGTATGGTGGTATGGTATGAAGCGCGAAGTAGCACGCTTCGTATCCCGATATTTAGTGTGCCAACAGGTGAAAGCAGATCGACAGAGGCCAGGGGGATTGCTTCAACCTTTACCCATTCCAGAATGGAAATGGGAGCACGTGACTATGGACTTCGTTTTGGGACTTCCTCGTTCTCCAGGAGGAAAAGACGCAATTTGGGTCATCGTGGATAGGTTGACCAAATCAGCCAACTTCTTACCTTTTCAAGTGGGTACTTCGACGGAGAAGCTAGCAGAGATGTACGTACAACAGATTGTCAGATTACATAGAGTTCCTGTGAGTATTGTCTCAGATCGGGATAGTCGTTTCACTTCCCATTTCTGGAGGAGCCTGCAGTCTAGCTTGGGCACTCAGCTCAAGTTCAGTACTGCATATCACCCTCAGACAGACAGCCAGTCTGAAAGGACTATTCAGATTCTTGAAGACATGCTACGCACTTGCATCTTGGATCTCGGAGGTTCTTGGGAGGATCATCTACACTTCGTAGAGTTTGCCTACAACAACAGATACCAGGCCAGCATTGAGATATCACCATTTGAGGCCTTATATGGACGGAGGTGTCGTACCCCTTTATCTTGGGATAATGTTGGAGAAAGAGCCTTGTTAGGACCAAAAATGGTCGTGGATGCAGCAAAAAAGGTGAAACTTATCAGAGACAGACTACGAGTGGCGCAGGACAGACAGCGACATTGGGCAGATAGTCACCGTAGACCCCTAGAGTTTCAGGTATTGTCTTGATTTGTTTTGTTGGTTTGTGATTGCTTTATTTAGGTTGCATGCTAAGATCGTTGTTCTAGGTTGGCGATTTGGTGTTCCTACGGATTTCTCCGACACGGGGCACGATTCGTTTCGGCAGAGGAGGAAAGCTTAGTCCATGATACATCGGGCCCTTCAGTGTTCTTGCAAGGGTCGGTGCAGTGGCCTATAGACTAGACTTGCCGCCTACTCTAGATGGAGTGCATAACGTGTTCCACGTGTCGCAACTGAGACGGTACGTGGCATATCCTAGTCATGTATTAGATCACTCGGAGATCAAAGTTGGACAGACACTCAGCTATCCTGAACAACCGGTAGAGATCTTGGATCGTAGAGAGAAGATATTGTGGAACCAGACTATTCCCTTGGTTCGTGTTGCATGAAAAAATCACTCTCAAGGAGAATCAACTTGGGAGAGAGAGGATGAAATGCGCGAGCGGTATCCATATCTCTTCGAGACTTGAGGTATAATTCATTAATTGATTGCTTGTTCTAGTGATAGTTATTTTAAAATTTTGAGGACAAAATTCTTTAAGGAGGGTAGACTTGTCACCCCCACTTTTTGGATTAGGAGTATTTTCGTCTTTCTGTAATTAATGTGTAAATGATTTGCATGATATTTAATTATATTTAAATAATTAAGGATAATTGTTTGATTGTTGCAATTTATCGTAGTTTCGATAATTAGGACGCTATGCGAGCCCTTGTTTCCAACTGATGTCGCAACCCATCGTAGTTAATCCTCAATAAATTCAATTTTGTGCAATTTTCCCTTTTGTTGGACACTTTTTATGCAAAAGCGTATTAAGGTGACCATCCCATTGGACGCGACACGCGAATAAATCTATTTCCCCTTCATGTATATTTTTCCATAATTTTGGGACTGTGAAAGTGCAACATCAATCTCCATTAAACCATGGTCTCAAAAACCTTGGAACTAATGCATCTTAGCCTACCATTTTAATTCTATTAAATTTTGGCCCTTGAAATATCTCCATAAGAGGTCAATTCCAAGAGGGTTGACCAGTCAACCCAAACCCTAGGTCAACCCCTTACACAATACTATATATATAAACCTCTTTTCTTTTTCCTTTTCTTCAAAAAAACCACAGCCGAAAATTACTACCATCCCTATTCTCAAACCCGACCTTCCCATTGATCCGCCGCACAACTCGCCAGACCCTGCCCCGAGCGCCGGACCCCCGAGCGCTGCACCCTGCCCCGAGCGCCGGACCCCCCGAGCGCTGCATCCGCTGCCACCGAGCGCTGCACCCGCTGCCCCGAGCGCCGGACCTCGAGCGCTGTACCTGCCCCGAGCGCTGTACCTGCCCCGACTGAGCGTCGGATCCCGTCGACAGAGCCGCCCGACAACGCCGCACGCTGCCGACCGAGGTTCCCACCTGTACGCCGCTGACCTCGCTGTACCCTACCGGAGCAGCCTTCAACTCGACGACGCCGCGACACGCACGTCTCATTTTCGTACGCAGGTTCGAGTTCCTTCTTGCTTATACGTGTACGCATACATATAATTCCCTTGGAGACCTTCGCACTTGCTATGTGGAATACTGGTATATAGACATATATAAACTTGTTGCGTACGTAAGTACGTATGGGTATTGGTATACATATATAGTTACTCTGTGTACCTTGATACATATGTATAACCATAACGTATGCGAACCTAATTAGTATATACGTAGAGTACATGCATTAGAATGAGATTTAAAGTGTGATGGTAGATGTATTGTGTATATCTCCCTAGTACCTGGTTAATATTGATGCAAGATATAAAATCTATTAAAGTATATATATATACAATATCTAATATAATGGTAACAAATAGACAATTATGTATGTTAGATCATATTATTGATGACTTGAATGTAATCAAGGATATCCTGCAGTTACATCGACTGTGACCCTGTAGCATGATAACAGACTGCCAAATGTACACTGACGTACCGGCAAGACCATACTATTGACTGTCTATTATGCACAACAACGACAGACGTGACCACCCCTAGTGTAGCCTGTTGAGATCATTATGTTGATTGTGTGCTAGAGTAATGTCTGATGTAGTATTGTATTATATGGTATGTCTATAGGACCGTTGGATCATCCAGACGACACCTTGGAACCCAGACAGTGGTATTGCCAGCTAAGGACCACAGGTGAGTATATTCTCTGACAGTTTCCATTATGTTGATTATCTCTATAATTCTTGTTGTATAGCGTACATGACTCTGACATTGTTCTTTACACGAGTTGGCATCATTGAGACTTGTCATGAGGAGTCGTGATTGGGATCCATCGTGCTAGCTGGGGAAATAGGGAAATATTAGTAGTTTATGTGATCATACCCCTTACATGCAGCATTAGCTCACCCACATTTCACGTCGGTGCAACCTTATCCTTACATGCCTCATCGCTGTTACATCTGGTTAGCCTGACCTGTTGGGGATGACCGCTAACTAATGTAATGAGTCATATAGCCCATGCCGATCACATGATAAACTGATATTTTACACACTTAGATAGATGATTCTTAACATGTATCTTGATAGATTGATCTTGTATTTCCACATGTTCTAGTTGTTGTTCTTATACACACTTACATGCCAGTTCTTTGTACTTGCGCACACTTGTAGTTCTATCCCTTGTCAGATACTATTGATGATGATGTTCCAGTATCTATTTCCTGCTTTCTTTATTCCAGTATTTCTTATTTCCAGTTATTTCATATCTGTCTTGTATTTCTTTACACTGTATTATAGTTTTTGTCAATATACATGGAACTGCTGTTAGAAGTGTATTTTTGTTCAAATCCTGACTGGATATTTTTTCCAGAGAACCTTGAGGATTTCTGTACTACGCACTACGGACCAGGTATAGAAGCAGACTATGTACCAGAGATCCTAGAAGAGACCATGCTTCTAGATGAGACTTTGCCTACAGCTACCTAGATAGTATTTATTTTATGCTTGAGACTCATGGAGGTTATTTCAGTTTATATTAGACTCATGTTAAGTTTAATTGGGAACTTGTGTTGGACAGCTAGACTGTGAGTTATCTTTATGTTGGGACCTGGTGTTTAACTTTGTTATTCCTTTCATCTTTTATCGTCCCTTATAGTTGTTGTGATTGAGTTACATTGAGAGATTATGGAGATGTATATCATTGACAGGTGTTTATTTAGTTAGTATTATTGTGACCCAGACAGCGTTCTACCACCGATGCTACGGCGTAGGCTGGACGTACCCACGCTCTCGTGCCCCTATACCGGGTGCGGGTCATGACACTTAGGCACAGAGCAATGAATAATCTTGTAAAGAATGGAGTTATTGTTCTGATTGATGTTTGGAGCTAGAAGAATTTGGCGGATCCATTCACCAAAGGTCTAAAGCTCCAGCTGGTCAAGGACATAACAAAATATGGGCTTGAAGGACCTCTGATATTATGTCTCTATAATCCTACCATAAAGCTTTATGCTATTAGTTTAAAGAGAAATCTATTAGGCATCTAGCTTTTGGTTCAAGGGAGTATCATTGACTAGAAGAATATTAGGAACAATGGTTAGTCCTTTGAGACATTGAGGGAATACGGACCCAGAACCATTATTATCTATTATTTATTCTTTGTCTAGAACAAGTCCTGTGGGAGGATGGCTTCGACTCCTTAATGATTTCTCGGGCATTTTGAATGTCCGGTGTACTCTACAAAAAGTATGGGTAGAACAACACTACAAAGGTGCATTGTAATCCATGCTACAGTGCGATGACGCCATATGAAGTACATCGAGAAGATAAAGTCTCAGCTTTGGGCCATGTCACAATGACGTAGCACTGCATATAGGCAGATAGCCTAATACTATAGAACAAAAAGTGGTAGGCAGCACTACAAAGAGGTCGGTGACCTCATGCTATAGTGGCGTGATACCACAAAGAGGTTTTGAACCTCGGCTTTGGGCCATGTCATAGCAGCATAGCACCGCAAGGAAGCACAATGCTTCATGCTGAGTAGTACGACACTATGAAGAGGCCGGTGTCCTCATGCTATAGTGGTATGATACCATAAAGAGGTAAAAGATACAAAGCCTCAGTTTTTATGACATGTCTTAGTAGCAAAGCACAGCAAGGAAGTGCATGACTTCATGTCGGGACTCTCTGAATTTTTTTACCTAAAGTGTTTGGAAAGAGATACAGACCGTCCCTTGAGAGAAAACTTGTATATACCCAAAATATATACAAGAAAACCAGATATGCACATGGCCTTTAATGTTCAACCAAAAGCACATCTGATATCATTATATGAGTGGAAAGAACATCAACTATGGTGCAGAATTCAAGGCTTAGTACATTCTTGTATCATACTATTATTTGACCCATGCGAAAAGATTAAAGTCATCAGCGATATCTATCCTAATGCATAATGGGTAGCCACTGTGGGGAACGTTCAACCCATATATATTAAGATATGTACGAGATTGTTGGAGTTTTTTCCTTTGGCTTGTAGAGGTTTTTCTCTTGCAAGGCTAGAAAAATAGTCCAACTTTGGAAAATACTTTAAGTTGGTATCTCAATATAATATCTTGTGGGTGTTGAGAGATGCACATGGGGTGGTGTCCCAAGGGTGGATGCCATGTAGGATGATTTTCGAGGAGGATTAAGGCTAAACTGAAGGACCGTGAGGCAACTGTAGAGGAGGGTGAATAGAGTGTAGCGAAATAATCTACCCAATTTAATATTATCAGAATAAAGGTAGTTACTAACTAATAGTGTATATAAAGAAAGTAAAGTAAAGCATTAAAGTAGAGAGAGAAAGCAAACGCAAATACCAAGATATATACTGGTTTTCCTCTGAGAGGACTAGTCTAGTCCCGAGAACTCAAGCTCGGAGTTTCTCCACTATAATCACCAATAGTGAATCACAAGCTTTGATCTGAAGGCTTGCCACTTCTTTACACCACGAGTTTTGATCCGAAGTCTCACAACTTCACAGCTTAGAGAGAGAGAGAGTAACTGATTGAACAAAGCTCTTTACAACTCAGAAGACTTCTAGACCGAGATCGCACTTGGTACTAGAAAGGTTAGGGAGTTGTTCTTTGAGATGAAAAAGTTAAGGCGTAGGGGTTTGCTCACAATAGGATAGAAGACTTAAGAATAGTTGAGTTGGTTGAGTGAGTAAGAATGAGAATTTCAATCCTATTTATAGGTTGTAAGCAAACATAATTCGGTCAGAATTTGGTCAGGGTTTAATTCAAATTTTCAACCATTGGGCCAAAAATAGGAGCTTATTGAACTGGTTGATTTTATACCAAAAGGGTAACCGAGTTCAGTCCGAGTTTGGCCCGAGTTCGGTCTCCTAGTATGGTAGACTTTGTAAACGAATATAGCCTGATTTGGTGGATAGGTTCTTTGGTTTATTTGAGTGGACTAGGTATCTGATTTATAGGTTCTTGGTTTTGCTAGTGCGACTCAGCATACATCAGTCCTAGACTCAAATAAATGAAAGATTATATTTGAATAGATGCAATACAGACGACATGCAATAGCAATATTGAGGCTTCAGATGCGACATATCATTGCATAATTTTGTTAACTATCAAAATTAATTTAATTGAGACCGGATGGGCCAACATAAACTCCTTAATAAAATATTTATGCTTTTTGGGGCTTAGCAACTCCGACTCGGACTCAAACTCGGACTCTGGCTCAAGGGCGCAAAGTATTTCTTTAATGGAGCACTTTGCACTTAGCATGTCAGCATCTTCGCAAGGCGCTTGTGAGCTTGATTGCACAAGGCTATCTATGCAGGCTTCTATGCGGCTTATGCGCGACCTCTGAGCGGCTTCTTTATGGCCTTCTACACAAGCTTCTGCGCAGGCTTTGAGGACTTACTCCAAAATAGTGACATAAATGAGAGAGAGAGAGAGAGAGACCAAAATAGCTAGACTCTTTGACTTATTGTTATTATTTGAGTTGTGCTCTAGACTTATGTCGGAACCTCTTTTATATTATTTTTGTATCTTTATCGTGCCATTCATCTTCCTATAAATATCATTGTGATTGAGTAAACATTATATTATTTTTACCTTGTCCTCCTTATGGAGTTGAGATCATTGACAGGTTTTATCTTATGAGTTGTGTTAGTTAATTTGAGACCTAGACAGCGGTCTACCGTCGATATCGCGGCATAGGCTGGACGAACTAATGACTCATGCCCAATTTTTGGGTGCGAGTTATTACAAGTTTTAGTGGTGGCCCACACAGGTCGAGAAGAGTAAAATTAAGTCGCAAGTAGTGTAGTATCGTAGTAGTTCTCAGACTTAGAGTACTATTTCGAGCATGAGATATGGTATATATGAGAGTATTTTCAATCACAACTAGAAAATTTTCAAATTTATTTTGCTATTCTGAATAATTACTTCCTTTAAATTTTATTGTCCTTTGATGATATCATATCTTTTTCCTTAATTGATTTCTTCTTTTGATATGTATTTAGGATGCCACCGAAGACTAGGTCACTGAGATCGGGACCCGCAGCTTCTGAGAGGTCTGCCACCTCTCGACCTGCCACTCAGACAGTTAGAGTTTCTCCTCCTACTTTACCTGTTCATGTAGAAGTTTCTGCAGCTTTTGGGGGTCCCCCTCCCCCACCTGTCCAGAGGGTTATTCTGGCTGTTATGGAGGACCTTCCACCACCACAGATTTTATTTCCAGGAGGTGTGCCCACTGACGGGGCACAAATGTTCGTATTAATCCAGGGCATGGTGGATGCTCAAAGGACGTCGGCATGGGCTCACGAATTTTAGGCTGAGGCACAAATGGTGCAGGCAGAGGCTCACCAAGAGCAGACTAAGATGATGAGGGAGAGCATGGATAATACTCATCAGGTGGCTCTCAAGGTAGTGGAGAGAGTCACACAATAACATCTTGGCCAACAACCGCAACAGCAAAGGCCAGGCACTATAGTGAACTTCAAGAGGATGATACCTCAGGAGTTAAAGTGTGTTGAGGGGATACTCTATGGCGACGACTGACTTGAGGACATAGAAAGGAACTTGCGCTTGGCTCAGATTCCAGAGTGTCTGCAGATCGAGGCTGCCGACAGCCAAATGTTCGATATTGAGCTGACTTGGTATCGTACGAAGCCAAGACTTACTGCTAGAGGACTTACTTGGAAGGCCTTCAAGAAGATTTTTAAGGAGAAGTTCTTTTCCGATGTAGCCCTGGGAGCCTTGGAGAGTCAGTTCCATAACTTGGTCCAAGAGAACATGTCGGTCGATGAGTACGCTGCAGAGTTTTGCCACTCGAGTCATTTTGCACCGTCGATGATTCGGGACCTAGGAGACCTAGCCTAAAAGTTCAGAAAGGGGCTGATGAGAGAGATTAAATCTAGTACTTCTGGATGTCGCACTTCTACCTTTGATGGAATTTCGATCGATGCCCAAATTGTTGAGGATGATCTGGACCTCAGGCCCAAGATAGGATGCGACATTTCTGGAGGTGCGAGTGGTAGCGCGGGACCGGCCAAGCATCCCCACTTTTAGCAGCAACAGAGGTCGTATCCGCACGAACAGCACCAGGCACCAGCTCGAGGACATATCCAGCAGCATCTGCAGAGGCAGACCCAGCACGCTGTCCAGTGTGCGTACTGTGGGAAGGCGAGACACACGAGAGACATCTGCAAAAAGAGGTTGGGTACATGTTTATCTTGTGGATCATCAGCGCACCAGTTGAGAGATTGCCCATCTATTCAGACTCGTCCGGGTTATGGTAGAGCAGCCGCTCAGAGGGGACCAGCCAAAATACCTACTGAACCAAGAGGCCAGCAGAGGGGACCTCCACTCCCGCCACAACAGTAGAGGTTTGCCCAGCACCAGCACCAGCAGAGAGTTGCACCCCAGGGACGAATGTATGCCATGACGACCGAGGAGGCTGAACTAGATAGAGACGTGATATCAGGTTCAGTTCTTCTCTATTCCATTCCAGCATTTGTATTATTCGATTCAGGCACTTCCCATAGTTTCATATATATATTTTATGCTCTGAAACATTATTTAGAGGCGGAACCATTAGATAGGACTTGTAAGATCACGACTGGCGGAGGCATTATCCTAGTCAGTAATTTTTTGAAGGACCGAAGAGTTTTATTGGGAGGCCAAGAGTTGAGTGTGTGCTTACTCGTAATGCCACTTCCGAGATACGATATTGTACTCGGGATAGATTAGTTGAGTAGGCACCATGATACTATAGATTATCGTAGAGGTAGAGTGATATTTTGACTGCCAGAAGAGCCAGAGTTCGAGGTCGCCAGAGGATAAAGGGAGCAGAGCATGGGCATCTTTTATGGAGCCAGGGTGGAAGAGAAGGAGTTGCCACATCTTTTGATAGCAGAGTTTCTGGATGTCTTTCCAGAGGAGTTTCCTAGTTTATCGCCAGATAGAGATATTGAGTTCTCAATAGACTTGGTGCCAGGCGCAAAGCCAATATAACAGCACGTCTATAGGGTCAACAATAGCGAAATGGCAGAACTGAAGAAGCAGGTTGATGAGTTATAGGACAAGGGCTTCCTCAAATCCAGTTCATCACCGTAGGATACTCCGGTATTATTCGTACCAGAGAAGGATGGGTCAGTACACATGTGTATCTACTACAGAGCTCTGAACAACCTCACTATCAAGAATAAATACTAGCTGCCGAGGATAGATGATCTCTTCGATCAGTTGAGCGGAGCGAAGGTATTATCAAAGATAGACTTGAGGTCAGGATACCACCAGGTGAAAGTGAAGAAAGAAGACATTCCGAAAATAGCTTTTCAGACTCGATATGGCCAGTTTAACTTTATGGTGATGCCGTTCGGGTTGACTAATGCACCGACATTATTCTTGAACCTGATGAACAAGGTGTTCCACCAGTACCTTGACAAGTTCGTGGTGGTGTTCATTGATGACATTCTTGTGTATTTAAAGATCCCCAAGGAGCATAAGGAGCACCTGAGGATGGTTTTGGAGGCTCTCAGGAAGGAGGAGCTTTACGGGAAGCTTTCAAAGTACGATTTCTTCCTTAACAAGGTTAAATTTCTTGGGCATGTGGTGACAGGTGACAGGATATCAGTTAACCCTAAGAAGATCGTGACATTAGAGTCGTGGGCTAATCCCAGTTTAGTGGCTGAGATCAGGAGTTTTTTTGGACTAGCAGGTTACTACGGGAGGTTTGTACAAGACTTCTGCAGGATTGCAGAGCCGATGACTAGGCTAACCAGGAAGGATGTAGATTTTATTTGGAAGAAGGATTGTCAGGTCATATTTGATGAGCTGAAGAAGAGATTGACAACAGCTCCATTATTGACGTTGCCATCGGGGACAGGTGGATTCACTATTTATAGTGATGCTTCAGGAAAGGGTTTATGTTGCATTCTTTAGCAGCACGGGAAGGTGATTGCCTATGCTTCCAGGCAATTATGTCCTCATGAGAAGAATTATCCAACCCAGGATTTAGAGTTGGCAGCGGTCATCTTTGCGCTAAAGCTTTTGAAATACTAATTGTACGGAGAGTGTGTGGAGATCTTCACAGACCACAAAAGCTTTAAGTACGTGTTTACGCATAAAGAGCTGAACATGAGGCAGAGGAGATGGTTGGAGTTAATGAAGGACTTCGATATTACATTAAAATACCACCTAGGAAAGGCCAACGTAGTCGCCGTTGCCTTGAGGAGGTATCCGATGGCTATGTACTTGACGACAGATAAATACTTGTTGGCCGATCTTGAGAGCTTGGGAAGTAAGGTGCTAGTTCCTGGTATCAAGATTCAGATGTAGGGATTATAGATACAGTCCGATCTGATAGACAGAATCAGAGCTACACAGTATGATGATAAGGCTCGAAGGAGTATCAGGGTGCAAGTTCAGACAAGATTATTAGAGGACTTCACTATTGATGATGATGGATCGTTGTGGCACGGTACTAGGATATATGTGCCAAGAAAGAAGCTGCGCGAGAAGGTTTTGTATGAGGCATATCGCTCTCAGTACTCGATGTATCCTGGTTCTAACAAGATGTATCGAGACCTGAGGGAGCACGTTTGGTGGTATGGTAGGAAGCACAAGGTAGAACTCTTTGTGTCCAGGTATTTAGTGTACTAGCAGGTAAAGGCGGACAGACAAACGCCGGGTGGATTTATTCATTCTTTATCCATCCCAGAGTAGAAGTGGGAACATGTGACTATGGATTTTGTTTCGGGCCTTCTGCGTTCTCCAGGAGAAAAATATGCAATTTTGGTCATTATAGACAAGTTGACCAAATCAGCCCACTTCTTACCATTCAAAGTGGGTACGTCGACGGAGAAGCTAGCGGAGATATATGTGCGACAGATTGTCAGATTACATGGGGTTCCTATGAGTATCATCTTGGATCGGGATAGTCGTTTCACTTCCTACTTCAGGAGGAGTTTGCAGGCTCGCTTCGGCATCCAGCTCAAGTTCAGTATCGCATATCATCCCCAAACAAACGGACAGTCGGAGAGGACTATTCAGACTCTCGAGGATATGCTATACACTTGTGTTATGGATCTCGGAGGTTCTTGGAGAGGATCATCTATACCTGGTAGACTTTGCTTACAACAACAACTACCAGGCCAGTATTAAGATGTCATCATTCGAGGCTCTATATGGACGGAGGTGTCGCACACCGTTATCTTGGGAGGATGTCAGTAAGAGAGCCTTGTTAGGACTAGATATGGTTGTGGATGCAGCGGAGAAGGTAAAACTCATCAGATATAGACTTCGACTGGCACAGGACAGACATCGACATTGGGCCTACAGTCACCGTAGACCCTTGGAGTTTAAGGTATAGGTTTTGTTAAAATTGCTTGTGATTGCTTTGGTTTTGATTGCATGTTAAAGCGACATTTGTTCTAGATTGGCAATTTTGTGTTCTTGTCGATTTCTTTGACACGGGATACGATTCACTTTGGTGGAGGCAGAAAACTTAGTCCACGGTATATTAGACCTTTTGGTATTCTTACGAGGGTCGGTACAGTGGCATACATGCTAAACTTGTCACCTGCGCTAGAGGGAGTACATAATATTTTTTACGTGTCGCAACTGCGACAGTGTATGGCAGATCCTAGTCACGTACTAGATCACTCAAAAATCGAGATTGATCTGACTCTCAGCTACCCTGAGTAGCCAGTAGAGATTTTGGATCGCAGGGAGAAGGTATTGCAGAACCTGACTATTCCTTTGGTTCGTGTCGCGTGGAGACATCACTCGCCAGGTAAGTCAACCTGGGAGAGGGAGGATAAAATGCGCTAGCAATACCCGTATCTTTTTTAGCCTTGAGATATTGTTCTTATTGTTCTGATTGTGTTCTTGTTCTTGTTTAGTTTAATTTCGAGGATAAATTTTTTTAGGAGGGTAGACTTGTCACTCCCATATTTCTAGAGTAGGAGCATTTTTGTCATTTGTAATATTATATACATATTGTGCTTATAATTATATAATTTTTACTATATATATATTATTAATAATAATTATTTTATGGGTTAGTGGGCTAAACTTGATCTGACAATTAGACTCAACCTTAGACTAGACATTTTTGGCCCAACTAGTTAATCCCCTTCATTTAATTAGAAATTTGTTAAGTTTCCATTAGGGATGAAAACCCCAGTTATTGGAAAAATCTTCATGAAAATCCTAAAGGGCATATTGGACTTTACGCATTGACTAAACCCTAGGTCTCTAAGTTGCCGGCCCTATAAGGAGGGGGGAGCCTCCCTCGAGCTCCATTTAATGTTCATGAAACCCTTGATTTAGTTCTTCCCAAAACCCCTCTTTTCTCCACCAAATTTCATAAAATCAAACCCCAATCTCTCTCATTTCTCTCATCTAAGAAGCCTAGAAGCTTAGGTCTCAAGGAGCATTAGAGGAGAAAAAGTTTGGCTAGAGAATCATTGGTTTGCATTGAGAGTCCATCTCCCAAGATGTGAAATTTAGAAATCTTACTTTTAAATTATGTTTTATTTATTTTATGGAACATTAGGAGCCCACTCATGGTTTAGGAATACCATAAGGGGAGAGAATGAGTCTCTATTAGTTTCTATGGTATTTTTTTCATGGTATTGTGTGCATATTTAGGGTTTTGTGTTTAAGATTTTATTTTCCCCTATTTTTTTATAATAACTAATCATATTATATATATGTAATTATATTTGATATTTGATATTTGATACGTTATTAGTTGTGTATTGGGGATTTTGTCATAAAGATTGGTGGTGTAACATAGAATATCACCTTGGTGCACTCAAGGTGTATGATGAATTGACTGGTTGAGGTATATTATTTAGAATGGGTTGTTCACATGATATTGTGTGTGTGTGTGTGTGTGTGTGTGTGTGTGTGTATGTGTGTGTGTGTGTGTGTATATATATATATATATATATATATAGTTTATATGTTATAGTGTATAAGTATAGATACATGGGTATGTGAGCAGGGAGGGCACTCGGGTATTGTGTTTACTGATTGCACTATGGGAAACTTCAGTGAGTTTTGTGAGGAGGTTTCAGTATCTGTGACACTGTGTCACAGTGTAAAGGATCGGGTTGGACTGATCGTGTGAGTGTTTGTGCATATGCTAGTGAGTGTGGGTAGATGCATTTGGGGGTGAGCACTGCTCGAGCAAGTACTGAACACTTGTTGTTAGTACAGTGACACAGTGGATATGGACTTCATAGTAGTTTTCTCACAGTGCAGGTCATGTGCATAGTATCAGAGGTTGGATCGAGTTTCTATTGTTTAGGAGCTAGTGTGCAGTGAACTAGTGTGCAGGAGCTAGTGTAAAGTGAACTAGTATTGCAGTGGTGTGCACAGTCGGGTAGGAATACTTGTGAGCATAGTTGTGGGTATCAGTTGTGTGATGATACTTGAGTGTGGGGAGAAATAAGTAGCAGCAGCAGCAGTGGGTTCCAGGTAGGTTTAGATATAAGGAGACTGCCACTGGCAATTACTGTTGGCAACATTGCCACCATTGGCTCGGGTATGAGGAGCCATAGGGAGCAAGGTGCTGAGATATGGGGGAGTAGTACACATGATTTAGGTATTTGGAAGTTCATAAGAATGAGTATAAAATAAGGTATCATGTGGATTTATTAAGAGTATCAGTGGAGTAGTAGTATAGAAATAGAATCAGTTATAAAGGCTTTGTGTGTCAGTGAGGGATGTACAACATGTATTTGCAGGAATTAGGGTTTTCGAATCAGTTGGTATCAGTAACTTTACATCATAAGTGTTATCAGTTTTGGTTCAGGACGAGTGCATTGTCTATCATAGGAATGTGTACGTGCATATTTGATTGTGTGAGTGTTCATGTATTAGTTAGGTTGAGTGTAGGAGTATCTAGTAATTTGGGGGTATTGGAGTGTATCAGGTATGTATAGTGTAAGGAGTTAAATTATCATGTGTATATGAGTGCTTGTGTGTTATGTGGGTTAGTGTGGATTAGCAGTAGGGTATTACTTAGTAGTGTAAGACCGGTGTGTTTTATAGATTTTAGTGACTGCAAGGAGTGGGGAGAGTGGAGCTCGAGTGCATATAGAAATATACTGATTGTTCCAACAATGCAGTAAGTTTGGGAGTAACTGGGGAGATAGGTGCAGTGGGTTTAGTTCCAACTGTAAGAGCGTGATGCAATGCTCAGGTCTGATACCTGGGCAATAACTTAAAAGTATCAGTGATGGGTGAGAGTAAGGTAGAGTATCAGGTCACTAATGTTGGACTATGGTGTGAGGTTAAGTATATGGGTAGTGTGTTATAAGGGCTGCACACAGTGTACAAAAATGGGGAGCTAGTGCAGGTGTTGCATATCTTAGTGTGTCAGTACACTATTAGGTCCAGGTGAGTTAGTACCATGGCTGGATATTGAGGAAGGAATACTTGATAGTGAGAAAAGGTTAAGTTGAGTTTAAGTTGATGCATTAGCTAAGTATTAAGATACTCTATTTAAGTATATAACTAAGGATATATGATACCAACAAGTTTAGATATTAGGACTGAGGTTTAGGTAAGGGTACTAGCCTATATATATATATATATATATATATATATATATATATATATATATATATATATATATATATATATATATATATATATATATAAATTAGTATTGGTTTGAGGTATTGGCTACAGTAAGTATATGATAGAAATATAGAGTATTAACTAGTATTAGTTAGGTATTAACTAAAATAGACTAGTATACCTAGTTAAGACCTAGTATAATAAGGTATTAACCTAGCTTGACTTCCAATATCTAGTTTAGGCCTAGAAATCATATTTCACCCTCTTTAATAATCATTATCATTTCAAATCACTCTTTGACACTTATATTTTATATTTAGATCCTTGTGATTCCATCTTGGACATCGATCCTCACACTTTGCTTAGGACCACAGACAAATACTTTCTCTGACAGTTTTCATTATTTTGATCATTACTATGATTATAGTTATAGTGTATACTTGATTCTGACATACTTGATTCTGACAAAATGGATATACGGGCTAATATCATAAATACCTGTCATGAGAAGTTGTGATTGGAATCCATCGTGCTAGCTGGGGATAGAAAAATATTAGCAAGTTATGTGATCATACCCTACCTTACATGTATCATAGCTCACCCCACACATCACGTAGGATGTAGCCTGACCATTTATATGCCTCATAGCCTATTATATATGATTAGCCTGACTCTTGCTTGCATCATAGCTAACTAGATGTATAGCCTGGCCACACATATATCATAGCCAATCATATATAACAAGCCTGATCTAGACCCAAGCCGATCACATAACGAACTGATATTTCTCGACACATAGCTAGAATTTCTATTCTTTTATTTTAGTTCATTCATTGCTAGTTTTCACACATATATGTTTCACTGCTAGTTAGTTCTATATGATGATTATATGTCTCTCCAGTATTCCTTATCTTTCATTATTTCTTTCATCATATTTTTTCTTACACTATTTTGTAGTTTTTATCAATATAATTGAAATTACTGTTAGTGTTTGTACATCGCTCCAATCCTGATTGGATAATATTTTTCAGAGGATCTTGAGGATTTATGTCCTACCCATTATGGTCCAGGAGTGGATGGTGATTACATCCTGGAGATTTCAAAGGAGCCACTCCATATAGAGGAGCCACTCCATATAGAGGAGACACCACCCGTAGTTGTTTAGACAATACTTAGCCTAGTTTATTTATGTATTGGATTATTCTAAACTTTGAGACTTGAGTTGTATTATGTTGAGACCTTATCTGTGTTGAGAAAGCTAGATTCTTAGACTTATTATTATTATTTGAGTTGTGTTCTAGACTTATGTCGGAACCTCTTTTATATCATTTTATATCTTTATCGTGCCATTCATCTTCCTATAGATATCATTGTGATTGATTAGACGTTATATTATTTTCACCTTGTACTCCTTAAGGAGTTGAGATCATTGACAGGTTTTATCTTGTGAGTTGTGTTAGTTATTTTGATACCTAGACATCGTTCTACCATCGATGCTGGTAATAAAATACATGATGAACAGGTAAACTAAATTATGGTAAGATAATAGTGTTAAAAAATAAGAACAATAGTCATGACAAATTAAATAAATTAAAACAAGTAATATAAGCGAGTATGTATGTAACCAGCAAGAATAGAGTGAAACCAGAAAGACTGTACTTAATCTAGTGTATTGAAATACCACTTTCAATATGTAAACGACTAGGGATAATGTAAGACATCCCGCACGTGAAATGTGCGAGTGCTATCGTTCCAGATTAGACCTGAGGGAGTGGTTCCAATATTTGGGAATGTTTATATGTCTAATAAGGTATTTCCTCGCCCAATTAGTACTATTGAATCCAAGTACCGACACTTAGATCAAATACAAAGCCAGCCTGATAAATATAAGTGATGCCACTAAGAGTCCTGATATAAGTGATGCCAGCAAAAGAGTCTTCATAACTCAGACAATATCTCATAAAGATGAGTCCATATAATACTACTCCGTGTAGCCATCGTGTCGAGAATCAAGTAAACAATACTATACATGAATCATAGTAGCTATAAAGTAAAAAAAAACTATCAGAGAATGTACTCGCTTGTGCTCTGGAGCTGAGAACACAAGTTTGTGTTCGAACTGGAGTCCAAGACCTATATTATGAATTTCCAATGTCAAAAGATGAAATGTAAACAATATCAAACCTATTTATCTAGTTATTAGGTTTCTAGGCCAATTCTATGCTATTTGGTATTTTATCTTGGTAGATTTTTGTTCTAGGTTAACCCTACCTATTTGGTTTATGTATTCATATACCAATACTTAAACTTATATCTTTATAGTTATATATATAAATATAGTATCATGGTATCTCATTTACCCATAGATATTACCTACACTGATATTCACTCTTAACATATCCACTTACCCATATACACTAGATACAAACTAGGATACCTAGGATACACAATCTAAGATACTAGACACTAATATACACATATGCAACCAATATCTATTAGTAATGTATATAATCTACATCAATTTATATTCTATATTTGTTTACTTATGTGTAGTTCCTTAATTATATCCACGTATATATGTCTACATCACATTGGTACATAATAATAATAGGCCCAAATTATTGCTCATCCTTACACACTTCATACCCATGTATAAAGATAATCCCATACCTACGTATATATTCCTATATATGTGTGTATTAACTTGTCATGCACACCCACTTATATCCTGCATAATAACACACACATACATCCAAGTTTATGTATTCATTTGTGCACTTGCCCTCACTATACACACCCTAATTACTACACAATATCGTATCTACTAGTAAACTCCCCATAATACACAACACTTAATACAGACCACTCTACTGACTAGGTACACACATGCACACACTGGGTTAAGCACAATCACCCAAGTAGATACACTACTTAAATCTACTGCTCCTAGTTAAATTGCAGCAATTGTTATTGTACTCGTAGGCATGTTGTTGCCTAGAGAACTGCCTAGTACAGTTGCCCACTGACTGTACAAGTGCAGTCTATATGCTAATGCTGCTTATTCAACATGTGATGCTATTGCAGCTCCTACACTCCTCTTGGCACATTGAACCAAGTGCACAGGTGCACTGATACACTTGGTTGTAGTTGTAATCTCTGTAGTATATTTTTGCACATACTGCTATTCCACTCTTCTAGTTCTACACACACAATTTTACATATATACTAACACCTTGCTCTCATCCATATGACACAACCACTGAGCTTCCTATATCCTGAACTGATACCTACACCTAGACTTTCTAGAACACTAAACACTTGGATACAACACCGATACACAGAGTTCTAATGCATTAATACTCTTAATGTTAATCACTTATCAATATTAAACACTTGTCACAACATATCAGTCACTAACACTAAAGGGACAATTCGTTTGACACATGACCATATCTAACTCAAGTGTCCAGAAGCACGACCCTATTCTAAAATAAGACACACAACTATCTATGATACCAATCACCACTCTCATATATATAAACACCTACCTATAGATATATATACATCATTTAATCTCCATGATACACACAAGCACTCTCATCCCTCAACACTAATACCACTCACCAATACATAACACTCAAGTATCACAACCACAATACCATGGTATACCATGAAACTCTCCCTACACGAAATACACCAAGATACCAATACATCAAACCAAATGAAACACCAAAAATATATAATATGACGTAAAATCTATAGAATGAGTAGAAGTAGTACAATATATAGAAATTGACACAATGAGGCTCCAATAGACCTAAATTACCAAATCCATCTACACGTATCATAGCATATCATGATACAGACACTAAGTATCCAGTTTTGGATACTAGGACACAAGCGCAAACCCAAATAGACATCAAATTCCTTATGGGAACACTCACAAATATTTCGCGGATACAAATTTGTAATTCCACCAAATAACATAGAAAAATATATGTAGCAATTAGGAATATGCTCTCTACCACCTAATTCTCCACCTATGGGGTTGGATATAATTATGGATAGGTTTTATAGGTTCAAATTAGATTTTAAAATAAAAATTGGGAGGAAAAGTGATTTTACCTATTAGAAGTCGGATCCCGATGAAACTCCATAAAATTGGACACAATGAGAGTGAATTAGATACGATCCTCGTAGCTTTGCTCATCTCCAATGATCCTTCGATACTATCCTCGTAGGTTTGCTTATCTCCAATGATCCTCCTTGTGCTCCAATGCTCTAGGCCTCCATGGAAATGATAATGAGTAGAATTTGAGTGGTTTGGATTGGAAATAAGGAGAAATTGAAGTTGTTTGGGGAAGAAGAAGCTTAGGAAAGAAGAAGTGGCTAATATGATATAAAATGAATGGATTACTCCACCATATTAGTGTCGACCACTATTGGGTTGATTGAGGGTTGGTTCAATGTCTAGAACTATCTTGAATGAAATCTTTTTGGTTAGGAAGAAATCTAATTGATTAGGGAGCTATCTACCTATTCTAGAAGGAAATATTATATCCATGACAACTAGCACTAATTAATTTAAACTAACCACTTAATTAAACATAATAATATAATTAGCAACTACTAGTAAAATAATAAAAATATCTCTAACCATAATTTTAGATGGTTACACCAAAGGAGGATTCGTCTTCTCCTTTAGTGGAGCTGCTATATTATGGAAGTCGAAGAAGTATACAATGCTCTCTCATTCCTCTATGGAATCTGAGTTCTATGCACTGGCAGTTGCAACGAATAAAGCAAAATGGCTTCAGGAGCTCATGTATGATCTTCCATTGGTTATTACACAGATTTTGGCGATATCGATATACTGCAATAACTATGCAGCTACAGCGATGGCATCTAATAATCTCTTCAATGGTAAGAAGAGGACTGTACGACTTAGGTACAGGGCAGTGAAGGATCTTATTAAGACTGGAGTTATTGTCATAATTGATGTTTATAGCTAGAAGAATCTGACGAATCCATTCACCAAAAGTCTCAAGCGCCAACTGGTCGAGTATATAACAAGTAAAATAGGCTTGAAGACATTCAGATATTGTTTCTTTGTAATTCTACCATAATATTTTATGCTAGTAGTCCAAAGAGAAATCTACTAGACATCTAGATTTTGGTTCAAAGAAGGATCATTGACTAGGATAATATCAGGAACAGTGGGTAGGCCTTTGAGATATTGAGAGGTTACAGACCCAGAACCATTGTTGTCTATTATTTGTTCTTTGAATAGAACAAGTCCTATGAGAGGATATTCATGAGCCTTAATGAGTTCTCAGGCATTTTTAATGTTCGGTGTGCTTTGCAGGAGGCACGGGTAGCTCGACACCAAAAAGGGGATGATAACCCTATGCTACAGTGGCGTGACACCACGATGAGGTAAGATCCTCGGCCTAGGGCCATGTCATTTAGGCAGTAGCATCGCATATAAGCAGGTAGCCTAATGTCAAATATGTGAAGAGTAGTAGTACAACACTACAATGAGGCCGGTGACCTCATGCTATAGTAGCGCGACACCACCAAGAGTTTTTGAACCTCGACCTTGGGCCATGTCCTAGTGGCGTAGCACTGCAAAGGAGCGCAATGCTTCATGTTGGGTAGTACAACACTACAAAGAGGCTTGGACCTCATGTTACTGTGGCATGACACCACCAAGGGGTTGCGGATGTAACGCCCCGCTCCGCGTCGGTTATGTATCAAGGTGAGTGGGAAGAACTTTATTCTCTGATTCTTGCACGCCTTAATAATAACCTGAGTTTTTGCTTGCAAAGTTTTCATAAGAGAATGATAGAACCTGCCTTGCATGTTAATTAACAAACTCACCTAGCTTGTCTTTGAATCAATGTCTGCTTAACGAGAATCCTGAATCACTTGCTTAGAATGCATGAACATGTTCACTATCGTCTATGCTTCGAGAGAACCATACTGTGCCTGAACGTATTCAAGTGATAAGTCAGATTGCCCCGCAACAACGATTGTATTCTGATGGTTCGTCTCGTCTGCATACTAGAGTTTATTTGATAGTGTTCCATGCATTCGCATGCGGTCGGACAATGTCTATTGGTGGAAAGCTGAACTGCATGTGTCACGGCTGCTACAAAGATAGTGGAAAGCAACAATGAGTCACAGCTGCCTCTAGCATCAGATAAAGAGTCATTGGTAAGCTGTACAACCAGCTGCCAATCCTGAGATACTCGGAGACCGCCCTGCATATAGCTAAGTCATTGTGTTGTCTTGGATAGATGACTGCCCCTAAGATTGTGCATCGTGTGTCTAGCTTTGCATCAGACCCTGGAGTCGCACGAGACACGCTGCGCACACCCTGGAACATGAACGGCTTGCTTGTTTGCTTATTGCATATGAAACTCTGTTTCCAAACATGTTTCCAAACAATATAATATGACTCTGTTAGACAACTGCATGAAACGAACCTAGGTAAAACTAGAAAGATCACTAGTAATGTAATATTTTATAACATGATTACTTAGTGTTGGTTTGAGTGAATGCTTATTTCTGTTCAGTTATTTTATCTCACCAGTACTTGTATAAAGTGCTGACCCACCAACAGTTTACTTGCTTACAGGTACTGGATCGTCCGAGGGAGCGATAGGCGTGCCATAGTCCCTAAGACCCGGAATCCTGGTTTCGATTGTTGCCCCGAGAATGCTATCGTATAAGGGGGCATAATGTATTGAACGAACGTGTGCCTTTGCTAAAGGAAATCCGAGTTGCCTCGATTGTCCCGAACACTTAGTTGGCTAAATGCATTGCATTGCATTACAACAAGTCCCTTTTCGCTGCTTACTTGATTGATGCGATGATAGACAACTATCAACTTAAATGATTTGCCTTGCACGAGCACAACCCCAGGCCCGTGCGGCATCACGTCCCCCGAAAGCTCGAACAGGCCATTCGCTTAGCTCTCTTCCTCCCTCGCACCCGCGGAAAGGGCGCATTGATTCGCATCCGGTGCGCCGAGGCGCGGTGATTCGTACCCGGTTCGATAATTTCGGCCACACGGGGCGGGGCAGGGCAGAGCGGCGGCCCGGGCGGGTCCGGGGCGTGACAGAATGGTATCAGAGCGGAATCGATTCTCTGGCCCAAAATCGTTGCTATGACTCTGAGTTATATCAATATGGTATTGCAATAGAGCGTTCCATACAATAAGTCCATAGATATTCTCAAAGTGCAAATGTTTTCTGAACTTGAATTGCTTGATTGTTTCGATTGAGTACGGCGAGGGACGGCACTATCGCTACTCGGAATATCGAGAAGTTTATCCTTGAAATTTCGAGAACGAAACTTTTTGTTGGTTGGTAAGTATGTAACGCCCCGCTCCGCGTCGGCATTATGTATCAAGGTGAGTGGGCAAAACTTCGTTCTCTGATTCATGCACGCCTTAATAATAACCTGAGTTTTTGCTTGCAATATTTTCATAAGAGAATGATAGAACCTGCCTTGCATGTTAATGAACGAACTCACCTAGCTTGTCTTTGAATCAATGTCTGCTTAACGAGAATCCTGAATCGCTTGCTTAGAATGCATGAACATGTTCACTATCGTCTATGCTTCGAGAGTACCATACTGTGCCTGAACGTGTTCAAGTGATAAGTCGGATTGCCCCGCAATAACGATTGTATTCTGATGGTTCGTCTCGTCTGCATACTAGAGTTTATTTGATAGTGTTCCATGCATTCGCATGCGGTCGGACAATGGCTATTGGTGGAAAGCTGAAATGCATGTGTCATGGCTGCTACAGAGATAGTGGAAAGCAACCATGAGTCACAGCTGCCTCTAGCATCAGATAAAGAGTCATTGGTATGCTGCACAACCAGCTGCCGATCCTGAGATACTCGGGGACCGCCCTGCATATAGCTAAGTCATTGTGTTGGCTTGGATAGATGACTGCCCCTAAGATTGTGCATCGTGTGTCTAGCTTTGCATTAGACCCTGGAGTCGCACGAGGCACGCTGTGCACACCCTGGAACATAAACGGCTTGCTTGTTTGCTTATTGCATATGAAACTCTGTTTCCAAACATGTTTCCAAACAATGTAATATGACTCTGTTAGACAACTGCATGAAACGAACGTAGGTAAAACTAGAAAGATCACTAGTAATATAATATTTTATAACATGATTACTTAGTGTTGGTTTGAGTGAATGCTTGTTTCTGTTCAGTTGTTTTATCTCACCAGTACTTGTATAAAGTGCTGACCCACCAACAGTTTACTTGCTTACAGGTACTGGATCGTCCGAGGGAGCGATAGGCGTGCTATAGTTCCTAAGACCCGGAATCCTGGGTTCGATTATTGCCCTGAGAATGCTATCGTATAAGGGGGCATAATGTATGGAACGAACGTGTGCCTTTGCTAAAGGAAATCTGAGTTGCCTCGATTATCCCGAACACTCAGTTGGCTAAATACATTATATTACAACAAGTCCCTTTCCGCTGCTTACTCGATTGATGCGATGATAGCCAACTATCAACTTAAATGATTAACCTTGCACGGGCGCAACCCCAGGCCCGTGCGGCATCACGTCACCCGAAAGCTCGAACGGGCCATTCGCTTAGCTCCCTTCCTCCCTCGCACCCGCGGGACAGGCGCGGTGATTTGCGTCCGGTGCGCCGGGGCGCGGTGATTCGTGCCCGGTTCAAAAATTTCGGCCACACGGGGCGGGGCAGGGCGGAGCGGCGGCCCGGGCGGGTCCGGGGCGTGACAGCGGACCTCGACCTTGGGCCATGTCATAAGCGGCGTAACACCGCAAGGAAGCGCAAGGCTTCATGCTAGAGAATTTTAAACTCTCTAAAAGATCTCACCTAAGTGTATGAAAATAGATGCATAACGTCTCTTGAGGTTAAACTTGTAGACGCCCAAGATACATACACGTAGACCATGTCAGCACATGGTCTTTAACGTGCAACCAGAAGCACAACTGATGTCATTGTGTGAGTGAGAAAAATTATAACTATGATACATAAATCAAGGCTTAGTCCATTCTTGTATCATACTGTTATTTGACCCATGCTGGAAGATTTAAGTTGTAAGCGACATCTATCCTAATTCATAATGGACAGTCATTGTGGAAAACATTCAACCCATATATTGAGATGTGTGGAAAATTGGTAAAGTTTTTCCTTTGGTTGTGTTAGGTTTCCTCTCACAAAGCTAGAAAGATAGTCTCATATTGAAAAATACTCCAAGTGGGTATCACAATATAATAACATGTGGGTGTTGAGAGATGCACATGACGTAGTGGCCTAAGGGTGGGTGCCATATAGATGTTTTCCTAGTAGGATTAAGGCTAAACTACTCAAAGAAAGCATTTATTCTTTTTGTCACTCTCATGGAAATTTTTTCTTAGGAGCTAAGTCCTAAAGGGGCTTAGAGACTCGGACTTAGACTAAAGAGCGCAAAGTGGCGCTTTGATGGCGCACTTTACACTTAGCACGTCAGCATCTTTAGCATGGTTCTTGTGCACATTTTTTTGCCCACGTGCGCTTGTTTATGCGCGAGTTCCTACGTGGGCAATTGCGCACGTAACTGCGTGTGTTACTGCGTGCATAATCGAGCGCGTAACTGTGCACGTAACTACGCACGTTACTGCATGCGTAACTGCACGCGTAACTGAGCGAGTTACTACACATTTTTGTGTACGTTTGTTGTGCGTGTTTATGCGCATTTGTGCGCTTCATTCCATTGATTGCGGATTTGAACAGTTTTTGAAAGATTGAGTCAATTAATCAGATTCAAGTTTTGTGGGATTTGAATTTAATTCATTCCAATCTTTTCGTAATTGGTTGGCAGCCAATATTATTGTTAGGGTTTCCACCCTACTCTATAAATACTCTCTTCGTGCCCCCTTTGAGAACTTACTTCAAAAAAGAGACATAAAAGAGTATTATCCTGCGGCCACCATTGGAGTCCAGAAGTTTGTACGAGTCAGAACAGAGGTGACGGCGAGCGTTCCAGTAGTTCTTTTCAGAACTTGCTGGTTCCTGGGAGAAGGTCTTGTGAGGCGTATCTCGTTTTGAGCAACGGTGATCATCATTACCCCAGTTAGTCCTTCTCCTTGTCTTCTTTTTCTTCTACTTCTAATTGTAAACGTTCTGTCTCAATTGCAACTGAGTTTGCAAGGAAGAACGTATAATGATTCTTTGGTATTGTAATCCATGAGAAGTTGTAATCGAATACATATTTATATATATATATATATTTATAAGTTTCTCGTGGGAATCACGGCAATAGAGAGGGAACTTTAGTGTGAACCTCTGATCTCGACTACAACCTCAGGATCCAACGGAGAGTATACCAAAAGGTTTACGTGAACCTCTGTTCCCGGCCTCCATTCTTCTACCTATAGATATGTCTATAGATATCTCAGGACTAACGGAGTTTGCTATTTTCATCTGCCACCTACACTGCCGATTCCAGTGAAAATGTAAGAGGCTAGGCGCTAATTATACCCGCTTTTTAGAACATTGGGATTTGGGCACACTGCCACACTCTTTTAGTCCCCTCTAAGTGAAAAAAAAAAAAAAACTAACTTGCGCATATCTTCCCTTTCCCGTGTTCAAACCACTCAATAGGCCCCAACCCATGATTCATATACTTGGTCTTTCAACAACCAATAGATACGAACCTTATTGGCTCTTCATTAACCTGCACAAAGCCAAGGCACTAACTGTGCCCAGATTTCTTTCACACGTCTCCGACCTACATATATGTCTTGCTAGTTAGTGACAGAGTAACTTACTGAGCCATCAGGCGTCTCGTCCTGACACACCCTTTTAATTATAATGTAGCAATAATACTACATGCACATGTACTTGTTAAAGTGTTCTCCCCATAAAACCACCCCCAACTGAATATGGCCATGGGTGCACTTCTTTCACTTAATTCGTCACATGTAAATTTGTGTCACTCCACAATGGAGGTATATAGAGTCTTGACTCATCTTATTTCCCCAAACCTTACAA
Organism: Iris macrosiphon; assembly: GCA_036927795.1. Taxonomy (NCBI): domain Eukaryota; kingdom Viridiplantae; phylum Streptophyta; class Magnoliopsida; order Asparagales; family Iridaceae; genus Iris; species Iris macrosiphon. The sequence goes on along the minus strand of JAYESA010000014.1, from coordinate 104,983,851 downwards.
TTTTACTTATGAGCACACCCTAATTAAAACCTTGTACACAAAATTAACCGTTCACTAAAACTTATGCGCATATGCTCTCGCTTAAAGTTGCACAATTGCAACATCTTTAACTTATATTGACGTTGGTCTATGCCAATTAATCTTGATGACCCAAGCACTACAACTGACTTGTGCAACACAACTATCCTTATCTTGGCAACTAGCTGATAGCATTTTCTAAGTTCGAATATATGTTGAGGGTAGTTAGAAGGGTAGTTTTAGTAGTTTTATTTTTATTATTCTTAACCAGGGGTGAGCATTATTCGGTTTTAAACCGAAAATCGAACAGAACCGAACCAAACCGAATAAGCTATTAGGTTCGGTTCAAAAAGATTTCGGGTCGGGTTCGGTTATTAAAACCCTGTAATTCGGTTATCGGATTCAGTTTAGGTTATTGGGTTCGGTTTCGGTTTAAAACCCAAACCAAATTAGTTATATAGAATTACTAGAATACTCCCACCCATAAACCGAACTATATAATCTCTTTTCCACACCCTCTTTCCTCTCATTCTCTATTTTTCTGCCGCTCCTCAGTCCTCACCCCTAATTCTGACTCCTCTCGAGAAGACGAAAACCCTATCGCTACCTAACTCTACCTTTCACCGCCAGTCAACACCGGTCACCACCTCTCTTCTTGCTTCTCAGACTCTCTTCTCCCTCTCTCACGGTCACCTCCTCTCTTCTCCCTCTCTCACCGTCTCTTTTCTCACACATCTCCTCCACCTCACTGTCGATCACCACCTCTTTTCTTACTTCTCAGCCTCTCTTGAGTCTTTTCTCCACCTTGTAAGTAGTTTTATTTTATTTATTTCTGTTATATTTTTTATAATTATTATGTTTAAATCTCAGATCTCCTAGATCTACATCTCGATCTCTGCTCAGATCTCCAAGTCCACTTTGTAAGTATTTTTAATTTGTTTTATTTTAATTTCTGTTATATTTTTTTCAAATCCCTGTCTCCTACAGTTGGTACTTAGTTCAAATGTCCAAATGTTTAAATTATTTTTTCTAATTATTATGTTCAAACGTCATAGTCCACCTCTGATTCAGTTCAAAAAGATGTAGTACTTGACTACTTGGTATTGTCTTAAGAATTTTATTTGATACCATTTCTTTTGTATAAGGAGGTTTCTGACATATGTTTGATACCATTAACGAAATCTAGCTTCCTTCTGTATAAGATCCAGTAGCTTTTTTTTGTAGATCTACACTTTTAATTCATGTTTTTTTAGATCTACAATAAAATGTTTTCAGTTTTTAATTCATGAGCATCTATACAAAATAAAGATAGATGTTACTTTATAATTTGTAGATCTATACTTTTAATTCATATTTTTTTTAAATCTAAAAGAAAATATATAGTCTGTCATTCAAAATTAGAACATGTCTTTGTAGATCTAAAATTGGAGTGTTATATGATTACTGGTGTATATTTTCCCTTTTTATAAATGCATCAAGCACTCAACGTATTTAGCTTGTTGTTGTGTTGTTTAATATATGTTATTGTTGTGGTTTAATATACATTCTTGCAGTGGTTTAATATATGTTCATGTAACTCTTTTGTACTATCTTTGACTCTATAGATGTAAGTGTTAACCAATCTGTATAGATATATGTATGCAAGTTGGATAGAGCTTGGTTTAATAGTTCTATTGTTCTATGATCAACTGTGTCAAATTTTGTATTCTGTGTTGAACTTGCATTAGGAAGTTGCAATTGATACTTGCATTATGGTATTCTAAATTACTAACAAATACGAAGACAAGGCAATGATGAGATGGCATTGGTGGGCAGTAGGCAGTGAACAGATACTACAATGAATTTTCTATTGATGCACAACCTGCCAATCTGAGCCTCCGAAACTTCAAAAAATATCTGCCAATGATTTATGCAGATTTTGTGACTTCAGTTGTAAAAGGGGTGAAGCAGTAAAACCTGAAAGTCATAACACAGTTCTTTCCTTTTGACTGTTTTCACCAGATAAGTGTGCTTTCTAGAATCCAACTTTTTTGTACATTCTCTAAAACTTTCTGACTTGTGGTTCTTGTAGTAGAGAGCTCAATGCAATCTGATTTTTACTTAATGGCCTGCAGGAATACAGTGGTGACTCATCTGCAGGGAAAAAAAGAAGATATTTTGGTGTTTAAATAATGTTTAAACCAAGGTATCAAATAGTTCAAATACTAGACTTATTTGGGGGGTTACACTTTGGGTGTTTACAAACTTGTTTCAGATAAATGCAAATAGTTCAAATACTCTTTGGAATAGTCATTCACTTGGCCTTCCCAGCATTGGCTTGTTTCTATTTTGCACTTTTTGCTCCCTTGGTTCATAACAATTTGTACCAAATATAAACATTATCCTAGTAATGTGGTATTGAGCATTAGTATCACATGAAATCAATTTTTTATAAGTTCATTACAAGTCTGCACTTTGGTCTATAGCATCTTTTATTGGGCATTAGTATCTGCAATATGCACTTTGGTCTATAACATAATGTGTTGTCATATATAATTGTATGGTTTCTTTTTTCTAATTGACTTTCTCTATCTATCAATCTAATATGTGGTTTCTTTCAAGTTGAACATTGTGATGTCATTACATGTTTTGTTCTATTTTTTGGGATGATTGTGCAGTTGATGGAGTGGCTAAGGATGGGGGCCTAGATTACATCATTTGTGATGTTGGTCAAGGGAAGAAAGCTACTCGCCACAAACCTAGCTGGAGCCTGGGGCTTTGTATATAATAACAATATATATATATATATATATATAGTTGTCTGCATATCAAACTATTGTTGTAATTATTTATTTCTTGTCATTTTTTTTTTGTATTGTTTGCATATCAAGTTACTGCATATCAAGCTATTGTCCATATGTAATTTTCTTGGAAGAAAGTACTTTTATCACAATTTGCAAGTGTTTGCCATGTTTTCTTCAATTTCTTGGTTGATTGTATCTGTGAATTTTAAGTTATATTTGTGTATGATTTTTTTTTTCTAAGCACAAGCACAATAGTTCATTCCAGGCCCATTAGCAAACATGGCTCAATTGTTCGGCCCAGTTAAAAAATGGTCCAACCGATTAAACCGATATAATTAAATCGGTTCGGTTTATATATCGGTTGCTCTTGAATTCGGTTCGGTTTCGGTTCAGTTTATTGTGAGTTCAATTTTTTCTGTTTTGGATTTTTGGTTCGGTTGAAACCGATTGCTCTGTCCTATTCTTAACTATGTGAGGAGAGGAGATACATAAGTGATAGAATTTTTAAATTAACGGACAATATACAGCCGGTTTGCTGTTTAATCTAAGCCGCACTATAGTAGAGATAGAACCAACACAAAATTGCCAACACATGCAATTCTAAATACTAAAATTAATATCTTTCCACAGAGAATTCACTGCACATGCCCAAAATCACTGCACCTTTGGCTTGCGCGGTCAGCCGCATGTGACCCAACCTTCATTCTTTAGTCATTTCCCGATCTCGTCGATATATACCCTCCTGGGTCATTGGGCATGTCCAGTGCCTTCGGCTCGCACGGTCACTCGCAAGTGATCGAACCTTCATTTTTCAGTCGCTACACGACTTCACCCTGTTAGATCATTACCCGTTGATTCATGAGATAAAAAACATAAATTAATTGCGGAAGCGTACCTGAATCCATTGCTTGGCTTGATGGATCTTGTAACGAACGTCTCTTTATGGGGTTCGATCTTCCAACTTGATACGATCTTTAATGACAAAGATGAAATATTTGTCCCTCTCTCCGTTGATAGGGATGCAAAAGAGAAAAAAGAAATTTCTCTCTCTCTCTCTCTCTCTCTCTATATATATATATATATATATATATATATATATATATATTCTAGGTTTTACATAATTCTAATTTGGCCCCTCTTCAAATTAGAATTATCTTTATGGTATCTATACATTATTTCCATGACAATTATACCCTTAAGCCTTTTTCCAAATAGACCACTTTAATTTGGCTTAATTATTTAGATAGCAGAACACAATTATATTTACATGTGTGGCCCCTAATTATTGGATAATTTCAACAATCTCCCACTGGGTCACATATGTAACCTTACAATTGTGTTAACTTTATGAGCTCAAAAAATTGTTATCTTAACCTTAAGGTATATCCGGACAATCTCGTCCATTAACCATATGAATATAGGATCAAAGTGGCATTCGTCATATTTGCGCAACTAAACCATCAATGGTCACATATACCAATATAGCTAAACGACATAGATCAATCATGGATGTGTAGCATGAAAATTACACGCAATATGATCAACATGTCTATTGTCAACTAGTCCTCCTTTACTTTAGTGAGATCAATACTTTAACATAATGAAAATAGAATGAACTAAATTTACAGATATCTGGTCAGAAAAATATCCAAAATACTGAAATATATAAATGTGTCCATATCCAAATATATACCACTAAAATACATAAAACACAAACTCCCACTATATTGCCATATCCTCAAATAAGATAACACACATATGAGCAGTGCTCATGAAAGACCATGGGTGGTAACACTTTTTGTGACAGGATCTGTTAACATGGAGTTTGTTCTAATGAGCTATATGGACACTTGACCATTCTGAATTCTTTCCTTCACAACTAGAAACTTCATGTCAATATACTTTGACTTATACGAGCTCATGTCGTTATTGGAATACAATACTGCTGATTTACTATCACAAATATAATTAGAGTGGTCTTTCAATACCCTCCTGTATATGCAGCCATGTGATAAAATTTTGCAACCATATTCCATGATTGGGCATGTCCAGTACCTTCGGTTCGCACGGTCACTCGCATGTGACCGAACTTCATTCTTCACTCGCTACACGACTTCACCCACTTCCAAGTCTCGATTATACACCCTCTTGGGTCATGTGTTACATCCAGTGTGCCTTCGACCGCAATCGAACCTTCATCCTTTACCAGCTTTCCAGCATGGGTCATCCACCACCCGTGTCCTGGGGTGCCTTCTGCCCACGTGATCACTCACGTGCAACCAGACTTTCATTCTTTAGCCGCTTCGGCCTCGTGTGGTAACTGCGTGCGGCCGAACCTTCATTGTTTAGTCGCTTTCGACCTCATCTTTGTACCCTCCTGGGTGAGCACCCCAGTTCCTTTGCCTCGTGTGGTCACTCGCTTACGACTATACCTTCATCCTTCAGCCACTTCCCACCACGGCTATACACACAGGATCATAGAGCACGTTCAGTGCCTTCGATTCGTGTGATTACTCGCGTACAACCGATCCTTCTCCCATTAGCCGCTACTCAGTTTCAGCCGCTTCTCGGCCTTGATGATGCACCGCCAAGGTCATCGGACATGCCTAGTGTCTATTGCTCGTGCGGTAACTCATACGCAACTAAACCTTCATTCTTTAGCCACTTCTCAGCATCGACCATGCATCATCCAGGGTAACAAGGCACGACCAGATCCTTTGGCTTGCACGGTCTCTCAGACGTGACTGAACCTTCATCCTCCAGCCATTTCTCGGTCTCGATTATGCACTCCCCAGAGTCATATAGGATACACCTAGTATCTCTGGCTCACGCGATCACTCACATGCTACCAAACCTTCATCTTTTAACTACTTCATGACTTTCACATGACATAAGTTTTACCCGTTGATTCATGAAATGAATATAATAAATAATTACGGAAGCGTACCTGAATCCATTGCTTGGCATGGTGGATCTTGTAGCGAACATCTCGACCCTTAATGACAAAGATGAATCATTTGTCCCTCTCTCTGTTGATGAGGATGTAGAGGAGAAAAATAAACCTCTCTTTTATGGCCGTATCAGTTGGGGACCATAACCCTTAATGAATATATATATATATATATATATATATATATATATATATATATATATATATATATATATATATATATATATATATATATATATATATATATATATATATTCTTGATTTTAGATATTTCTAATTTGGCCTCTCATTAAATTAGATTTATCTCTAAGGTATCTACACATTATCTCCATGACAAAATCATAAGCCTATTTTTTAATTTTACTACGTTAATTGGCTTAATTATTTAGATAGCACAACACAATTAATTTTATATGTAAGGCCCCTAATTATTGGATAACTCCAATAATCTTTCACTTGGCCACATATGTAACCTTATAAATGTGTTGACTTTATAAGCTCAAAAATTGCTATCTTTACCTTTAAGTATATCTAGACAATCTCGTCCCTTAACTATATCAATATAGGATCAAAGCGACATTCGTCACATTTAACGTAATTAAACCATCAATGATCACATATACTAATATAGCTAAATGACATAGATCAATCATGGATGCGTACTATGAAAATTACACGTAATGTGATCAGCACATGTGCATTTCCAATTGTCTTTTACTTTAATGAGATTAATACTTTAACATAACGAAAACAGAATAAATTGAATTTTCCATATATCTGATTAGAAAAATAATCAAAATATTAAATACGTAAATGTGTCCAAATCCAAATAGCACCAAAATGCATAAAACACAAACTCCTACTATATTGTCATATCCTCAAATAAAATAACACCCATATGAGCAGTATACTCATGAAAGACCTTGGGTGGTAACCCTTTTATGAACGGATCTGCTAAGATGGAGTTTGTCCCAATTTACATTATGGACACATCACCATTCTGAATTCTCTTCTTCACAATTAGGAACTTGATGTCCACATGCTTTGACCTATATGAGCTTTTGTTGTTATTAGAATACAATACTGCTAATTTATTGTGACAATATAATTTGAGTGGTCTTTCAACACCCTCCAATATGTGTAGCCCTGTGACAAAATTTGGTAACTATATTCCCTGATTGGATGACTCACATCATGCTATAAACTCTACTGCCATGCTGAAAGAAGCTACGGGTGTATGTTGTACACTCTTCCAAGATATAACTCCACCAACCAACAGTTAACCATAACATGATGTGGATTTTCTACTGTCTTGGCATCCAGCAAAATCAGAGTCGAAATAACTTATGATCTCCAAATGATCTAATCTCCTATAAAGAGCATGTAACCATTCGTTCTTGGTAAATTACTTAATTAACCCGTTTGACTGCTTTCCAATGATCCATCATAGAGTTGCTTAAATATCGGCTTAACATCCCAACTGTGTATGCAATATCCGGACGCGTACACGCTTAAGCATACATTAGACTACATACATTTAATGAACAGGGAATCTCTTACATTTTTTAGTTTTAAAGCTTATTCTTAGGATACTTATTGAGACTAAAATTATCTTCTTTAGCGACAGGGGTGTCACCTGGTTTGCATTTTGTATGCCAACTTTTTTAAGTACTTTATTAATATAGCTCACTTGTGATAATCCAAGAATACCTCGAGAAGAATCTTGGTGTATCTGGATTCCTAATAGAAAAGAGATGTCATCAAGATCTTTCATCTGAAAGTTATTTGATAGAATTTTCTTAGTATCGTACAACATACCTATATCATTTGTAGCAAGCAGTATGTTATCGACATACAAAATCAAAAAAATATGTTTACTCCCACTAAACTTGTGATAAACATAATCATAAACAGTTTTTATCTCAAAACTAAACGAGGTAACCTCTTGGTAAAATTTGTAGTACCATTGACAAGAAGCTTGCTTGAGTTCATAAATAGATTTTGTCAGTTTGTAAACCATATTTTTTGGGCCTTCCGATACAGTTATTCTCGTTGCGTCATATAAATTGTTTCGTCAATGTTACCATTAAGAAATATCGTTTTGATATACATTTGATATAACTCATGGTCAAAATGTGCAACAAGTGCCATGATTATTCTAAAAGAGTCTTTCGAAGAAACCAGAGAGTGAGTCTCTTTAAAATTAATCTCTAACTTTTGAATAAAGTCTCTAATTACAAGACATGCTTTATACCTCTCCACGTTATCCTTCAAATCCTGCTTGGTTTTAAATATCCATTTGCAATAAATTGGGTTTCGTACTTTTTGGAAATGTGACAAGTTTTTAAACTTTATTGTCTTGTATAGACGTATACTCATTCATTACCTCAATCTACTTTTAAGAGTTGGAACTTTCCATGGCTTTACGAAAGTTGATTGGATCATCTTCCAGTATTCCACAGACTTCCTTAAGTTCTTGGAGAAATATCACAAAATTATCCAAAATTGTATTTGACCTTTCTCTAGTGGACCGTCTTAATGGCACTTGTTCTTGAGGTTATTGAGTTTGTTCCTCATAAACAATTACCTCATCTTGAATAGGGGGTGCCTTTATGTTGTCTTGTTGAGGTATCCCAACTTCAACTTGTAGAAGTAATTTGACATTGACTTTTTAAGGTTCTAAATTCACTTCTTGATCAATGACAAATATAGAAATATGCACATCGTCAAAAGTGGTAGTAGAAATTGAAACTGATTCCTCCTCAAAAAAAATGTCCCTGACTTTATTTCTCCCCCCAAACTCAACATCCTAAAAATCTGCCAAAAAAAAAATCCTTTCTGTGGGATCTTATAATTATAACCCCTTGATCTGTCAGCATAGCCAATAATGTAGTTGCTTACAATTTTGGTATATTTTTCCTTTACACATTCAACACAAACATTAAAGTCTGTAAAGTCAAGAAAATCCAAAATCCTATCAGACACAAGTCGTTAAACTCTATTTCTAGATATGTGACCTAATCGCTTGTGCCATAATGAGAGTAATTTTTTTTTATTTTTTTATTTAGTGCTACGTGATTCCACATTCAAGATTTCTTTGTAAAATACAACAGTTTCAAGAGAATATAGGTTATCATAAACATTAAGGAAATAATTACTAACAATATTTGAATTTGAAGATAGACTAAACTTATTGTTTCTAAATAAACAATGATAACCAGATTTGTCCAATAAAGAAACTGAAAGTAAATTTTGTACAATAGAAGTGTCTATCAAATCCAAATAATAACATGTTCCTAATAATAACCTAAAATGCCCTACTACTTCCACTTCTACCGACTTGCTATCACCCACATAGATGTGTCTTTCACCATCACTTGGCTTTCGGTAGCTCAGGCAATCTTGTATAGAAATACTAATGTGGGTAGTTGCACCAGAATCTAACCACCATGTGTTTCTAGTTACCGAAGCCAAATTAATCTCAAAACAGACCAAATTGAGGAATATACTTTTCTTTATACGTCATGCGTGGTACTTTGTACATTTCTTCTTTACATGTCCTGGCATATCACAAAAGAAATAACTCTTAGCTTCAGATTTTTGTTTCTTTTGAGCTGGATCCTTATCATCTTCTGTATTCTTTTTATTTGTGCCCTTATACTTGTCTTTAGGGATAATAGCTAAATTGGTACTATCAGCAGATATTTTACCCATGAATGTTTCTGAATGACGTACTTTATGATCATCAGAATCATGCGGTTTGAGCGTTCCCATTTCTCAAAGTTTGCTCTATCAGCAGAGGAATTGTCTTCCTTAGGAGTAGTGGGACACTGAATCCTAAGTAAAAGGTTTAGATTCATATAGCCAAGAACAATTTAAATGTTCTCTTTCCAGACCTTAAAGTTCGTCCCATTAAGAATATGTATTGATTTCAGATCAGCAGATATTGTGTCAACATTAGCTATAAAGAGAACAAAATAACTAAACAAACATGCTCTAATTAATAACCAAAGAATAAAATATAATAAAACCAATTCAAATAATGGTGAACCCTATCTCAAGATACCTAATACACCTTTAATATCAAGTCTTTGGATAGTAATATTAATTATAAGTGGTTGTCTTGGTGTAATGATTAAACGTTAACAATAACTCATGTCAAATATATGTATAGTTGTCTGGACATCAAACTATTGTTGTAATTATTTATTTCTTGTCATTTGTGTGTATATTGTTTGCATATCAAGTTACTGCATATCAAGCTATTTGGCCACATGTAATTTTCTTGGAAGAAAGTACTTTTATCACAATTTGCAAGTGTTTGCCATGTTTTCTTCAATTTCTTGGTTGATTGTATCTGTGAATTTTAAGTTATATTTGTGTATGATTTTTTTTTCTAAGCACAAGCACAATAGTTCATTCCAGGCCCATTAGCAAACATGGCTCAAATGTTCGGCCCAGTTAAAAAATGGTCCAACCGACTAAACCGATATAATTAAATCGGTTCGGTTTACATATCGGTTGCTCTTGAATTCGGTTCGGTTTTGGTTCAGTTTATTGTGAGTTGAATTTTTTCGGTTTTGGATTTTTTTTGTTCGGTTGAAACCGATTGCTCTGCCCTATTCTTAACTATGTGAGGAGAGGAGATACATAAGTGATAGAATTTTTAAATTAATGGAAAATATACAACCGATTTGCTGTTTAATCTAAGCCGCAACCAACACAAAATTGCCAACACATGCAATTCTAAATGCTTAAATTAATATCTTTCCACTGCACATGCCCAAAATCTGTGGCCCGCACCTATGAGGACAATTGCTTTATTATACATGTACTTTATATTTCAACTAACCGTGCAATAAAGCAAAGCAAAGCAAAGCAAAAATATAATGTTATTAATTATGCCTACATGAGCTCCAAGGTTCTTCATTGGCACCCATCCGAACTCATACCAAAGTTTTATGCCCTCCAAACCGACCAATGATCGAGGGCTTAATTCTCTAGATCCCTTGCGACTCTTCTTATTATTAATATTGGTGATGACTCCTTATTCGAGAGTCTGAATTTCCATCTCTATTAGAGAACAACGTATTCTTCATTGCATGATCGATAATTATTCCTAACATCTATATTCATATTGTCGTGGCAACGATTGTCTGGAGCTACAGGTTAGGTTCGGTCTGCTCTTCAGCAACCTATTCCTACGTCATTTTTCGACTAGCGGGGTATGGTCGACTATTCGGTTACCTACCTACACCTCTATGTCATTCGTGAGGCACCATCATTTTTCGTGCCACCTGTCCAACGCTCAAGTTTGCAACGCATTGTAGATTCTCTAGTCACATGTTCAACGCTACGGTTTCGACTATCGGGGTACAGTCGGCTTTTAGTCATCTAGCTACGCCAAATTGTCATGATCTTACGAGATACAGTCGGCTTTTCAGCCACATGTTCATCCGCTACCCGGCCTTGGTCATGCACCCTCCTAGGTCATGTGACATACCTAGTGCCTTTGGCTTGCGCGGTCAGTCGCATGTTGTAACACCCCGTTTCGCTCAAGCGGACTGCCGATTCAAACGACAAAAGTGCAATGTCCCGACCCGTTTTGCTCAGGCGAGAATACTCGTGTGAGGCAAAGGATATCTAGACTTGTCCCTACAAAAGTTTGGCTTAGGCTTTCAGAGGCTCGCTTGACATATCACTCAACCGAGGCGAATCATCGCTAAGGTGGGTGGCTACGGTGGACTTGTCTTTGCTTAGCCAGCACACTTAAAATATGGAACGATACATGCTAGTCGCTAAGTGAATCATCCCCTGCATGCTAATAAGAATCCAACGTACCTAGCAAAGGGAATAATCTCAACTTGTATTGCTTGTGTTAGAATATGGAATTGAAACGTTGCTTATATACAGACCCTCGCATGCTACCTTTGCCTTATGCAATAAGACTCTGCTATGCCTCGAGTAGTGCGATAATAGATATGCACTGCCTTGCTTATCAAATAATCAACTTGTGAACTGTTATCTGATTCCATGCTATCATACCGCTTGTGCTAAGCATGGAGCACATCTTGTTACACAAAATATTATTCAGAAAGGCTTTGTAAATTGAATCAGGCAATGCCTCTTGTCTTGTACTCTTGTTGCCTCAATGACTTGAATGAATAACTTAACCTAGATGACCGTTTGATCACGGACAACTTGTGCACAAGGTCACGGTCTCGCGGATGGTCGTTGAGGCACTGGCACCAATTCGATCTGGGCGAGGCCTATTGTTTAGTCTCTTGTTCTTGACGGAATGACTTGCAGCGCCTCTTGTACTTCTGTTGCATACCATTCTCGTCAAAGACTATATCGTCCATTATGGCATACGCCAGTGATCGCCACGTATATTTAACCTGTGCATGTTTGCTTGTAAAATGAATAGATAAACAAGTCATCCTCGCTTAGCGGCTATCCGCGTGCGAGTTATTGTATCGCAACAAAGATTAGTCTGAATCAGCTAAACGATATAAATCTCGCATCCAAACACTCGTATTTGCATATGATATTGCCCCTGAATATTTATAAATGCTCGTGCTCATATTTATTTGTTTGCCTTGGACAGGGAAGGTCAAATGGTAAGTTGGTAAGTCTCGCCGTATTTTCTCTCATGTCGCACGGCGCAATGCCACACGAGTTAGGCTATTCAACATTGCCATGAAACTGATCCTAAGGCAACTAGAAAGACAACATAATAGTTGGTGCACGGAACCTATATTACATTTTTAGATTTGTCGAGCGGGCGAGTAGCCTCCCCACCAGTGCATTCAATGTAGTGATAATCCACCAGATCATTTGTAGGGTGCGGGAGAACATCGTTCGGTGCGTGCTAAGGCCAGGAGTCCACTTTGAACTCTTGGAGCATTATGTCCGGAACAGAAGCACATATACAAGACATAATATTGGAACATTGCCTGAACATCGCCTGTACAATCATTCCACAAATGTAGCCACTAGGCACGCTTTTACTATTTCAGAGAGAGAGATCTGAGCGAATTGTAATCTCGGCCAAGCGCCGCCTGTAACACATGTTTATATCAATAAAAAGTTTTACTTCAAATTGTTTTATTCAATGCTTCCGTTATTGTCGACTCAGTGAACTTGTTACCGATCGCCTATGCGTTCATGACTCCGCTGTACTCGGACAATCTGTGCGACTCTGTGACTTAGAACTCTTACCGCCAGCCAATGAACCACGGCCTTGTACGGGCGTGGCTCATGCTTGTGCGGCATCACGTCCGGATGGGTCAAAGCGATTATTCTGCGAGAGCGCTGGCGCGGTAATTCTCGCCTAGCGGGAACGGTCGATTTAGCCTGCGGGAGATTGGGGCGTGACAGACTGGTATCAGAGCCTGGCTATACGCCTTTGGACTTTATTTCGATTATCTCAGTTTCGAAAGCTCGTTCGTGGGTTATGTGTACGCTCTCTCTTAATGTCCCAAACAGAATATTTCAATAATGAGTCTAATTACTTTCAAAAAGTGCATTAGAATAATGCGATTGCTTGTATAAAATTGTGATGCTAAGAGCCTTTGTGCCGACCTGTGCAAACCCTTGAGATTTTTGCATATAGCTTGTTCGATTTCACTATCTCTAAGTTTGGTTGAATGCATATGTTTGAGGGATGCCTTGAACTTGTGCACGATCCAAGACTCAAGAAGATGTGAAACTCGAGTGCTAAGACTTTGCTATCATCGAGTTGGTGAAATGCATGTGTTTGAGGGGCACTTCGAGTATATGTACGATCCAGACTCGCGATATGCTGATCTCGAATGCTTGTGCAAGTGAATATCCATCTGAACAAGTATAACGACTTGTATAGGTTTGCCTCAGCCTTAGATCATTATTCAAGATCGATTAAACATGCTCCGCGTTAAGCAACATGTCCCGCGCTAAGGCGTAAATGAGATTGACTCAAACCTACATGTAACACGACGTAAGAACCGAGTAGGGAATTATATTCAATTGGATTTAGTGGTACCGATTGCTACGCTTGGGATAGATTCCATAATGCGTTAGTACAGCTTGTCCTCAATAAGTCTCGAGGACGAGACTTTTTCTGAGCTGGGTATGATGTAACACCTCGTTCCGCTCAAGCGGAATATCGATTCAAACGACAAAAGTGCAATGTCCCGACCGGCTTTGCTCAGGCGAGAATACTTGTGTGAGGCAAAGGATATCCAGACTTGTCCCTACAAAAGTTCAGCTTAGGCTTTCAGAGGCTCGCTTGACGTATCGCTCAACCAAGGCAAATCATCGCTAAGGTGGGTGGCTACGGTGAACTTATCTTTACTTAGCCAGCACACTTAAAATACGGAAAGATACATGCTAGTCGCTAGGTGAATCATCCCCTGCATGCTAATAAAAATCCAACGCACCTAGCAAAGGGAATAATCCCAACTTGTATTGCTTGTGTTAGAACATGGAATTGAAACGTTGCTTATATACAGACCCTCGCATGCTACCTTTGCCTTATGCAATAAGACCCCACTATGCCTCGAGTAGTGCGATAAAGGATATGCACTGCCTTGCTTGTTAAATAATCAACTTGTGAACCATTATATGATTCTATGCTATCATACCTCTTGTGCTAAGCATGGAGGACATCTTGTTACATAAAATATTATTCAGAGAGGCTTTGCAAATTGAATCAGGCAATGCCTCTTGTCTTGTACTCTTGTTGCCTCAATGAGTTGAATGAATAACTTAACCTAGACGACCGTTTGATCATGGATAACTTGTGCACAAGGTCACGGTCTCGCGGACGGTCGCTGGGCCACTGGCACCGATTCGGTCCGGGCGAGGCCTATTGTTTAGTCTCATGTTCTTGACGGAATGGCTTGCAGCTCCTCTTGTACTTTCGTTGTATACCATTCTCGTCAAAGACTATATCGTCCATTATGGCATACGCCTGTGATCGCCATGTATATTTAACCTGTGCATCTTTGCTTGTAAAATGAACTAGATAAACAAGTCATCCTCGCTTAGCGGCCATCCGTGTGCGAGTCATTGTATCGCAACAAAGAATAGTCTGAATCAGCTAAACGATATGAATCTCGCATCCAAACACTTGTATTTGCATATGATATTGCCCCTGAATGTTTATAAATGCTCGTGCTTAAATTTACTTGTTTGCCTTGGACAGGAAAGGTCAAATGGTAAGTTGGTAAGTCTCGCCGTGTTTCCTCTCATGTCGCACGGTGCACTGCCACACGAGTTAGCTATTCAATATTTCCATGAAACTGGTCCTAAGGCAACTAGAAAGACAACATAATAGTTGGTGCACGGAACCAATATTACGTGTTTGGATTTGTCGAGCGGGCGAGTAGCCTCCCCACAAGTGCATTTAATTACTGATAATCCACTAGATCGTTTGCAGGGTGCGGGAGAACCTCGTTCGGTGCGTGCTAAGTCCATGAGTCCACTCTGAAGCCTTGGAGCGTTGCGTCCGAAATAGAAGTACATATATAAGACATAATGTTAGAACATTGCCTGAACATCGCCTGTACAATCATTCCATAAATGTAGCCACTTGGCCGCCTGTAATACTTGTTTATATCAATAAAGAGTTTTACTTCAACTTATGTTATTCAATGCTTCCGCTATTGTCGACTCAGTGAACTTGTTATCGATCGCCTATGCGTTCATGAATCCGCTGCACTCGGACAATCTGTGCAACTCTGTGTCTTAGAACTCTTACCGCCAGCCAATAAACCACGGCCTTGCACGGGCGTGGCTTACTCTTGTAGGGCATCACACCCGGATGGGTCAAAGCGATTATTCCGCGGGAGCGCTGGCGCGATGATTCTCGCCTAGCGAGAACGGCCGATTTAGCCTGTTGAAATTATACCCTTAAGCCTTTTTTCAAATAGACCACTTTAATTTGGATTAATTATTTAGATATCAGAACACAATTAAATTTACATGTGTGGTCCCTAATTATTGGATAAATTCAACAATCTCCCACTGGGTCACATGTGTAACCTTACAATTGTGTTAACTTTATGAGCTCAAAAAATTATTATCTTAACCTTAGGGTATATTCCGATAATCTCGTCCATTAACCATATGAATATAGGATCAAAGCGGCATTCATCACATTTGCGCAACTAAACCATCAATGGTCACATATACCAATATAGCTAAATGACATTGATCAATCATGGATGTGTAGCATGAAAATTACACACAATATGATCAACATGTCTATTTTCAACTAGTCCTCCTTTACTTTAATGAGATCAATACTTTAACATAATAAAAATAGAATAAACTAAATTTATAGATATTTGGTCAGAAAAATATCCAAAATACTTAAATATATAAATGTGTCCATATCCAAATATATACCACCAAAATACATAAAACACAAATCCCACTATATTGTCATATCCTCAAATAAGATAACACACATATGAGCAGTGCTCATGAAAGACCTTGGGTGGTACCACTTTTTGTGAGAGGATCTGTTAACATGGAGTTTGTCCTAATGAGCTATATAGACACTTGACCATTCTGAATTCTTTCCTTCCCAACTAGAAACTTTATGTCAATATACTTTGACTTATACGAGCTCATATCGTTATTGGAATACAGTACTGCTGATTTATTATCATAATATAATTAGAGTGGTCTTTCAATACCCTCCTGTATATGTAGTCACGTGATAAAATTTTGCAACCATATTCCATGATTGGGCATGTCCAGTACCTTCGGTTCGCACGATCACTCGCATGTGATCGAACTTTATTCTTCAGTCGCTACAGGACTTCACCCACTTCCAAGTCTCGATTATACACCCACTTGGGTCTTGGGTTACATCCAGTGCACCTTTGACCGCAATCGAACCTTCATCCTTTACCAACTTTCCAGCATGGGTCATACACCACCCGTGTCCTGGGGTGCCTTCTGTCCGCGTGATCACTCACGTGCAACCAAACTTTCCTTCTTTATCCGCTTCGGCCTTGTTCATTCACCCTTTGTGTTCATGAGGAAATCCTAATACCTTCGGCTTGTGTGGTAACTGCGTGCGGCCGAACCTTCATTGTTTAGTCGCTTTCGACCTCATCTTTGTACCCTCCTGGGGGAGCACCCCAGTTTATTTTCCTCGTGTGGTCACTCGCTTAAGACCATACCTTCATCCTTCAGCCACTTCCTACCACGACTATACACACAGGGTCATAGAGCACGTTTAGTGCCTTCGGTTCGTGCGATTACTAGCGCACAACCGATCCTTCTCCCATTAGCCGCTACTCGATTTCAGCCACTTCTCGGCCTTGATGATTCACTACCAAGGTCATCGGACATGTCTAGTGTCTATTGCTCGTGCGGTAACTCATACGCAACTAAACCTTCATTCTTTAGCCACTTTTCAGCATCGACCATTGTAAACCCCCTCACCCAAAATAGATATTTTGTGTATATTTTATATTATTATATTTATTATAGATATTAAATTACTTTAGAGTATTCTTTTAGTTAATTATAAAATAAATTTCTTAGTTTATTTACTTATGTAAATATTTATTTAGAATTATTTTTAGGCTATTTTAGATTTTTGGAGATTTATTTAGAATTTCTAGGTAATTAAAACATAGGGAACCTAAATTTCTACAACTTCTATGTTTTATTATGAGACCATACTTTTATATTGTTCCTATAAAATATTTATTTTTGGTTAAAATATTTAGTTATATTTTTCTGTAATTTATTTAGAATTTTAAGAAATTTATTTAGATTTTTAAAATTATTTAAGATTTATTTGGATATATATATAGTCTTAATATTAGATAGATAATAATTTAGTGTTAATAGATATTAATAAGATTATATATAAATTATTTGAATTATCCTTAATTTTATTTAAGATTATAAATTATTGAGATAAACTCAAACTATATTTTAAATTAATTCAAATCTTGAGCCTATTAGGAAAGAAACTTCATGCATATCCTATCATTATTTAAATTGATCCTAATCATATCCAAATTAGCCAATCCTAATCGTATTCAATTAAGTAGTGTCCACCATTATAAATATGTCATCCTTCCTATTTTTCTTCCCCAAAATCCTCTCTTTTTCGTCCAAAAAGAGTCAAAATTCGTCATAAATTCAGCCTCATTTTCTAGTAGTTATGACGACTTAAAAAGACGATATCTCCTAGCTCCGGACTCCAAACGCGCTCCATTTTTTTTGTTAGAACTATATCAAGGTTAGTTTTCTGAATATATAAATTATTTTAAAAATTTATGAATTTATTTTTCCAAAAAATTCTAAAAGTGTCAGGTGTCCGAAATCAGACGCATTTTAGTATGTTTGAGATTACAGGAGATCCCGAACTCGGAATTATGAACCGTTTGAAGTTTCGGAAAGTTGACATGATAAAATTACATAAAATTACTTTTCCATAATTTAACATATAAGTTTAATCTACTGTAAAATTTGTGCAACATAGACGTAAATAGGAAACCACCGAAAACTATCATCTATTCGCCCTTATGGCCATAACTCTTTACCGACTTGTGATTTTATAAAACTGTCAATTCTGGCATTCATGTAGCGCTAAAATCTATAGGATTTTATATACAAATCTAGAATTTGAGTCGGTTGACTTTTTGGTCAACGGATTGTCTCGATTTGTGTGTCATAGATCACAAATACGTAAAGTTAATTTTATTTGGACCAAAATTAGGGTTTAGTAATAAAATCAGATCATAATAAGATTAAAAATACTCTTTTAGGTTATTTTATTCAGAATTAAAATAGATTAAAATTGAGGAACATATTCACCTACTTTTGTAACCTAACTTGTTTAATTTATGTGACGGATAGATCGGAAGACGCCTTGAGTTGGGACTTCATTCTTTTTCAGACCGGACAAGATACCTTGCCAAATTGATTACAGTACTTTGCATGCTATTTATATTTCTGTATATTTATTTTATTTTTTTATATGCATTGCATGTGTATTTTCTTTCAGTCATTACTATCTATTATATGTATGTTGACACACACTTGACACTTAGTATCATGAGAGGACAATCATTAGGCGTATGGGCTTTTAACCACTCTGGTAAACCGTAGTATATAGCTCGCACTACGGGCGTGTGTCGTGATGGTCGCTACCCCTGAGGTATGTCGATTTCTGTAGAGTCGCGTTGGTCGCTACCCCCGAGGTATGACGATTTCTGATGTCCACTGGCGGGTGTGTGAGTTGTGAGGCTTAGATCAAGTAGCCTACCCTTGCCCATACGTCAAAAAGTTATCCTTATTTTCATTCATATAGATTGTCTTGTACAGTATAATTATATATTTTTAAACATTATGCATGTTTACTGTATTCAAATTGGCATGCTTCTATGTATCTTATTACGTCCCTCTGAGGACCTGGTCCCTTTCCAGGTATAGATGTTCATGACTTTTTGTAGGAGCACATATCAGGACTTACCACTTATCTCTTCCGAGGAGGTCTTACCTTCTGAGCATCAGTGATTATCTCTAGCGAGGGATCCCTTCGCTGATACCTTTATATCATCATCTCATTTATATTGAAGATTTATCCTTCTCTCTCATGTTAGTATTGATATAGTCATTGGTAGTGGATTTGTCTCCACCCGACTATTAGTTTTGGATTATTTAGACTCATTATTCTAGTTTAGTTATTTCTTTCTATGACTTGTTGTGTGGATGAGATTATTATTTATGTGACTTGTGATACTATATTTATATCACATGTGAGTTTATATTCATATTACAGCGTACGTGTGCATTATGGTATCCATATATTGGAGTTGCCATATACATACGGCTGGCATGCTTACGTGTTCCTAGTCCTACGTATTTTGGGACTGGGGCGTGACATTCATGCAACATCCAGGGTAACAAGGCACGACCAGATCCTTTGGCTCGTACGGTCTCTCAGACGTGACTGAACCTTCATCCATCAGCTATTTTTTGGTCTCGATTATGCACTCCCCAGGGTCATAGGATACACCTAGTGTCTCTGGCTCACGCGATCACTCACATGCGACCAAACCTTCATCTTTTAACTACTTCATGACTTTCACATGACATAAGTTTTACTCGTTGATTCATGAGATGAATATAATAAATAATTGCAGAAGCGTACCTGAATCCATTGCTTGGCATGATGGATCTTGTAACAAACATCTCGACCCTTAATAACAAAGATGAATCATTTGTCCCTCTCTCTGTCGATGGGGATGTAGAGGAGAAAAGAAAAAAAATCCTCTTTTTTGTGGCCATATAAGTTGGGGACCATAACCCTTAATGAATATATATATATATATATATATATATATATATATATATATATATATATATATATATATATATATATATTCTCGATTTTAGATATTTCTAATTTGGCCTCTCATCAAATTAGATTTATCTCTAAGGTATCTATACATTATCTCCATGACAAAATCATAAGCCTATTTT
This sequence comes from Iris macrosiphon, assembly GCA_036927795.1. Classification (NCBI taxonomy): domain Eukaryota; kingdom Viridiplantae; phylum Streptophyta; class Magnoliopsida; order Asparagales; family Iridaceae; genus Iris; species Iris macrosiphon. The sequence continues at coordinate 104,963,598 of JAYESA010000014.1, read as the reverse complement.
TTAATTTTACTACGTTAATTGGCTTAATTATTTAGATAGCACAACACAATTAATTTTATATGTAAGGCCCCTAATTATTGGATAACTCCAATAATCTTTCACTTGGCCACATATGTAACCTTATAAATGTGTTAACTTTATGAGCTCAAAAATTGCTTTCTTTACCTTTAAGTATATTTGGACAATCTCGTCCCTTAATTATATCAATATAGGATCAAAGCGATATTCGTCACATTTAACGTAATTAAACCATCAATGATCATATATACCAATATAGCTAAATGACATAGATCAATCATGGATGTGTACTATGAAAATTACACGTAATGTGATCAGCACATGTGCATTACCAACTGGTCCTTTACTTTAATGAGATTAATACTTTAACATAACGAAAACATAATAAACTGAATTTTCCATATATCTGATTAGAAAAATAATAAAAATATTAAATACGTAAATGTGTCCAAATCCAAATAGCACCAAAATGCATAAAACACAAACTCCTACTATATTGCCATATCCTCAAATGAAATAGCACCCATATGAGTAGTATGCTCATGAAAGACCTTGGGTGGTAACCCTTTTATGAACGGATCTGCTAAGATGGAGTTTGTCCCAATTTATATTATGGACACATCACCATTCTGAATTCTCTCCTTCACAATTAGGAACTTGATGTCTACATACTTTGACCTATATGATCTTTTGTTGTTATTAGAATATAATACTGCTAATTTATTGTTATAATATAATTTGAGTGGTCTTTCAACACCCTCCAATATGTGTAGCCCTGTGATAAAATTTGGTAACTATATTCCATGATTAGATGACTCACATCATGCTATAAACTCTGCTGCCATGGTGAAAGAAGCTACGAGTGTATGTTTTACACTCTTCCAAGATATAACTCCACCAGCCAACAGGTAACCATAGCCAGATGTGGATTTCCTACTGTCTTGGAATCCAGCAAAATCAGAGTCGAAATAACTTATGATCTCCAAATGATCTGATCTCTTATAAAGATCATGTGACCATTCGTTCTCTGTAAATTACTTAATTCACCCGTTTGACTGCTTTCCAATGATCCATCATAGAGTTGCTTAAATATCGGCTTAACATCCCAACTGTGTATGCAATATCCGGACGCGTACATGCTTAAGCATATATTAAACTCCATACATTTAATGAACAAGGAATCTCTTACATTTTTTTAGTTTTAAAGCTTATTCTTAGGGCACTGATTGAGACTAAAATTGTCTCCTTTAGCGACAGGGGTGTCACCTAGTTTGCATTTTGTATGCCAAATCTTTTAAGTACTTTATTAATATAGCTCACTTGTGATAATCCAAGAATACCTCGAGAAGAATCTTGGTGTATCTGGATTCCTAATAGAAAAGAGATGTCATCAAGATCTTTCATTGAAAGTTATTTGATAGAATTTTCTTAGTGTCGTACAACATACCTAAATCATTTGTGGTAAGCAGTATGTCATCGACATACAAAATCTGAAAAATATGTTTACTCCGACTAAACTTGTGATAAATATAATCTTAAATAGTTTTTATCTCAAAACTAAACGAGGTAACCTCTTGGTAAAATTTGTAGTACCATTGACAAGAAGCTTGCTTGAGTCCATAAATAGATTTTGTCAGTTTGTAAACCATATTTTTTGGGTCTTCCGATACAGTTTTTATGGTTGCGTCATATAAATTGTTTCATCAATGTTACCATTGAGAAATATCGTTTTGACATACATTTGATATAACTCATAGTCAAAATGTGCAACAAGTGCCATGATTGTTCTTAAAGAGTCCTTCGAAGAAACTGGAGAGCGAGTCTCTTTAAAATTAATATCTAACTTTTGAATAAAGCCTATAATTACAAGACATGCTTTATACCTCTCCACGTTATCCTTCAAATCCTGCTTTGTTTTAAATATCCATTTGCAATAAATTGGGTTTCGTACCTTTTGGAAATGTTATAATTTTTTAAACTTTATTGTCTTGTATAGACGTATACTCATTCATTGCCTCAATCTACTTTTAAGACTTGGAACTTTTCATGGATTTACGGAAGTTGATTGGATCATCTTCCAGTATTCTACAGACTTCCTTAAGTTTTTGGAGAAATATGACAAAATTATCCAAAATTGTATTTGAACTTTCTTTGGTGGACCGTCTTAATGGCACTGGTTCTTGAGGTTATTGAGTTTATTCCTCATAAAAAATTACCTCATCTGGAATGGGGGGTGCCTTTATGTTGTCTTGTTGAGGTATCTCAACTTCAACTTGTAGAAGTAATTTGACATTGTCTTTTAAGGTTCTGAATTTACTTCTCGATCAATGACAAATATAGAAATCTATACATCGTCAAAAGTGATAGTAGAAATTGAAACCCATAATAAATGACAACGGCTGCTGTCGCTGCTTCTGTTCATTTCCTGCCGCTGCTGCTGTCATTACTCCACTGTCACCAAAAACCCTGTAATATATATATATATATATATATATATATATATATATATATATATATATATATATATACATATATATATATATACATATATATATATATAAAAGAAACCCATAATATATATATATACATCTATATATATAAATACCAATAAGACTATAAATACACCCCTCCCTATTAACATATACATATTATGACATAGCCACATGCACACACATTCATAAAATATATTGATAACTATACATATATGTATATATATATATATATATATATATATATATATATATATATATATATATATATATATATATATATATATATATATATAATCATATAACATCCATATATAAATATAAATATCCATATAAATATGCATATATATATATATATATATATATATATATATATATATATATATATATATATATATATATATATATACATGCTACAATATGTATAACTTACACAATAATACATATGTATATAACATACATATGTATGTATGTTATATACATACATACATATGTATGTTATATACATACATATGTATGTATGTATATAACATACATACATATGCTATATATATATGTATGTATGTTATTATTATTATATGTGTTATTATGTAATTCTATATAGTTATAACTATGTATATATATGATACAGGCTTAGTTATATGCTTAGCCTTTGGGGCAATGGTATTCATTACCTTATAATGAACTCTATAGATTATTACTATAGTTTCAGATCCAGGAAGAAAATTATAACCATTAGTCTTTATATTTAAAGTAACTGCATCATATAAATGATGATCAGTCAAAGACAAGGTTAAATTGGGATAAACATTAAAGTATACTGTATATATGTGTACATACTATATTATGTATGTACACATATAGTACATACATAATACATAGATCTAAGACACAATAATACATAAGTATTGTCACAACAATATACATATATATATACAATATATAATTACATATCACCATGAAATAAGAACACCAAAGAATTAGATCCATTATTAAATTGCACACACATGGATCGTATCATCCCGTATCCCACTAGATCTAGGATACGCATACGACACGAGTCCACCACACATCCAAACGTACCCCGAAGGACACGAACAAGTCACATATATTATTTGTGAACAATACGAGGAGTCAAATATAGATCTACGTGTCCGTGTCGAAATATGACATGTACAAAGTTCCGTGTCGGAGAAAAAATCTCCAAATCAACACGTATCACCAAATTGATGGGATACGACCTACACGTACCCAATTATGGATACGATACTAGTCCCAAACACACAAGCACATGCCAAATTGATCTATAGGACCAATTGTCACACACAACAAATGTCAATCTCGGAATTTCCCCAAAATTGACACAAAAAGTACCATAACTTTCTCAATAGGCCTCCTATGAACACAAAACCAAATCCTATGGGTAGCCTATGCATATGGGTTGATTTTATATGGTTAAATATCCTATTTAGAACCTAAATTAAGGAGAAAAACTGAATTTTACCTATTGGGAGATTGATTCCCAATGAAACCTCCAAAATTGGTGGAATTGGCTTCCAACTTGTAGATCCTTGCTCCTCTTTGTAGATCCTTACTTCCTCCTTCTATATCCTTGCTCTTCTAGTCTCCAATGGTGATTTTGGAAGGAATTGAATGAAAATTTGGTAGAAATTTGGTGGAATTTGGTTGAGGAAAATTCTAGATCTAGATTTGGAATAAAAAAAAATGAACAGAGAGAAAGTTTTTATCCCCTTTATATAGGCCTCACTTGCCCCCTCCCTCAAGCTACTATGTAAAGTCTAAAATACCCCTTGAGGCCTCTCATGAAGAAATTAATTAAGGAGGAAAGCTTCTATTATAATGGGTTTAACATAATTAATCCTCCTCCTAATAATTGGGCTTCTAATTATTGGGCTCAATTCTAACTAGAATTAAATGTTGGGTCCATAGATCTATTCTAAACTAGTTAGGTCCACTAACACAAGTCCAAAAATAAATCTAAAATTCTAACAATAAATAAATAATATAATAAATAAATATTTAACATGCATAATATTTAATTAATTATAAAATGACCAAAATATCCTTTCCTAAAAAATACGGTAGTGACAAGTCTACCCCCCTTAAAATAATTTTGTCCTCAAAATTTAAGGGTGATCGTTCTCCTTCTAGGTCAAACCCCCAGCATTCATAGTCTAATAAGGTCTTATCACACCAAGAACAGTCCTATGCAAAGAATAACATGCACGATCATGGTCTCCGTCTGTCTTATTATTGTTGTCTCTGTTAGGGTATTCTATTAGCTACACTAACTTTATAACACAAGCATCCAAAAGGTACTAAAGAAGCAATCAATCAAAATAGATGGAAGGGACAGAAAGAACAGAAATCGCTAACCCATCACCTGTAGTATTGGTCTCCTCGACCGTTATCGCAAACGCTCCGCCCTGCCGAGGTAGCTCCCCTACGGGTGATGAGCAATCTGCGGTGCTACAGGTGGCCTAACTCCACCTCTTTGCCCTTGATCTGCATCCTGGCATGGACATTGAAGGGTCCAGAGACAATCCTTCACCATATGCTCCGTTGATCCACAATGTAAGCACGCTCCAAGTCTTTTTTGACACATCTCCCAAGTGTGCCCAATCTTCTTACAATAAGTGCATTGAGGAGCCTGTTGCACCAGTCTCTGAGGCTGCTGTGGTATCTGTTGTACTGGAGCTTGTACTGGAGTAACAATTGGTTCTTGCATCTGATATTGCTGCTGATGAGCTCCGAACTGTACTGGAAATTGCTATTGCTGGAACCGCGACCTCTTTCCCGGTCCTGCACTGCTACTGTCACCCCCAAACATATCATGATCCCTCTCCGGCTTCAAGTTCGAGTCTCTCTCGACCTTGCGTGCCTCCAAAAGTATCTCAGAATACTTCTCATAGAAAGACGAAATAAGAATCTTTACTTCCCAATTCAGAACCTCGTGGAAATGGATAGCCCGAACTTTTGGCTCTCTCACCAAGTACTCCACAAATTGGCTCAGCCTCCCGAACTCTGCGGCATACTCCTCTACGGATATGCTCCCTTGTGTAAGGCTCTCAAACTGCCTTCCTAATTCCAATCTGTCCGTCTGAGCAAAGAACTTCTTCTTAAAGAGATCCTTGAACACCTCCCAAGACTGCCCCACATCAGTAAAAATTGGCTCATTCCTGAACCAAGTGCGGACAACATCGAATAGTTGAAGTCCTACCGCCTCAACCTTCAGATCATCCGCAAGACGGGATACCTTCATAAGACGCTCGATATATTAAAGCCAATCGTCAGCATAGACTATACCCTCTGTCCCCTTGAAAACTCGAGGCTCAAGCTTATTAAAATTTTGAATGTTGCTTGGCTTGATCTGAACATCCTGTGGCTGTGAAAGAGTCTCTCTCTGAACTGCTGCAATAGCTACCTGATGGGCATTTTCCATACTCTGCCGCATCATATCTGATTGCCACTGCTGGGCCTCTATCTGTGCCCTTTGTAATTCCATCATCTCTCTGAACAGTACAACCATCGGTGCGGCATCATCTGAAAATGGAGGTGGTGGAAGTCCCTTTGAAGCAACTGGAGTAGTCCTCGGAACAGGTGGAGGAGAACCCCCGAAAGCAGCCGAGACTCCTACGTGAACTGATGTTATAGGAAGTACAAACCCTACTGCCCGAGTGGAAGATTGAGAGGTGGCAGACCTCGCAGAAACTGCTCCCGATCGATGGGATCTAGTCTTCGGCGGCATCCTGAAGACAGATCGAAACAAAAGAGATCAATTCGACACAAGATAAGATATCATCAAGGAAGGACAATAATATTCAGAAGGAATTAAAAGTAGCAATTCAATTCAGATTGGAATTCCTAGTTGTGATTGAGTATCCCTCTCTCATCATAGTATTCTATGTCCTATATCCTATCGCAGGCTCACAGTAGTACAACTAAGTCGTCGCACTACTAGGACATCGCATAACTTGCGAAGCCTGACCTGCATGGGCCACCACTAAAAATGTGTCACGACCCGCACCCGGCTGATATGATGGATCGAATCATGACACGTTACTAGCCAATGTATCCAATGTTTAATCTATAATATTCAATGTTATCCAATATCTACAAGGACAATATCTGATACCATCTCCATAATCAAGGTAAAATCCCATGACTGACGATCTAATAATAATACCAATCCGTGTACCATCGTGTCAAGAATCATAAGTAATATTTCTAAATACTTGAATTATAGTGGTAATCAAATAATGGAAACTATCAGAGAATGTAATCGCCTGTGGTCCAGAGCAAATAATGCAAAATAATGTTCGAACTGGTGTCACAGACCTATATATGGAATATTGCATTAATATAAGTTTTTGGGAAGAGAAATAAATTAAACTAGTCAACTTCTAGGTCATAAAGTCATTTCTAAGTCAAAAGTCAACTATGGTAACTCTAAGTCAACTATGGTCAACTATGGTCAAACCAAGGTCAACTATCTATTTCTAGGTTGCACAAGTCTAACACAATTATATTGGGTCAAGATACTAAAGTCTAAGCCAAGAAACCTACATCTTAAATATTAGGATACCGTATCTCCGGATACGTAATTTCCAAGGTAACACCTCAATATATATATCAAACAAATATTAATAATAATATAGAATCACAATTACAACATTAATTAGGTACCATGGTTTTGAACCAACTTGGTATCTCAACAATAATCACAAACTTGATACCCAAACCCAATACCTTGGGTATCCCCAATTACCTTGGTTCCTCAAGGTAATTCTCAATACCTTGTTATATTAACTACCCGTATATATATATAATACATATACTAAATATTATACATATAAAGAAATTAGCAATTAAGAATACATTACATCAATATTAATACTAATATATATATAATATATATACTATATAATATATAATATATATATATATCTATAATATATAATATACATATATATGTCTATAAGTATATAAACATATAAATATATAATCTGCCTACTGTCGTTAAAAACTGTGCTGAATTACTGATTTTCTGATACGCTGCCCCTTTAGTGACAGTTCTGCCTGTCATTGAAACTGCCGTCGCTGTTGCTGCTAATTTTCTTCACTGTTACTGCTGTTTTTGGTGACGGTTTGCAACCGTCACCGATTCTGCTGTCGCTGCTTCTGTTTATTTCCTGCCGCTGCTGCTGCTATTAATGACAGCGGCTGCTGTTATTAATACTGCCACCTCTTGCTACAGCGGCTACTGCTCAATTATGACAGCGGCTGCTGTCATTACTCCACTGTCACCAAACCCTATATTTATATAAAAGAAATCAATATTAAATATATACATATATCTATATATATATATAAAATACCAATAAGACTACTTAAATACACCCATTCCTATTAATATGTACATATTATGACATAGCCACATGCACACACATACATAAAATATATTGAATAAAGCTATACATATATATAATTATATATATAATCATAATAACATGCATATATAAATATAAATATAAATATCCATATAAATATGCATATATATATATATATATTATATATAATATAATATATCTATACATGCTACAATATGTATATACTTACACAATAATACATATTTACAATATAGTATCATATATATAGCATAGTTATAACTATATAGAATACATAATAACACATATAATAATAATAACATACATATTATATATTGTAAACAACATATATACATATTATAACATATATATATATATATATATATATATACTATATATATATATATATATATATATATATATATATATATATATATATATATATATATTATATACTACAATATATACCTATGTAGAAGAAATAACTACATACAATATATATATACATATAGTACATACATAATACATAGATCTAAGATACAATAATATATAAGTATTGTCACAACAATATACATATATATATATATAATATATAATTACATATCACCATGAAATAAGAACACCAAAGAATTAGATCTATAATTAAATTGCACACACATGGATCGTATCATCCCGTATCCCACTAGATCTAGGATACACATGCGACACGAGTCCACCACACATCCAAATGTACCCCGAAGGACACGAACAAGTCACATATATTATTTATGAATAATACGAGGAGTCAAATATAGATCTACGTGTCCGTATCAAAATATGATATGTACAAAGTCCCGTGTCAGAAGAAAAACTCTCAAATCAACACGTATCACCAAATTGATGGGATACGACCTACACGTAACTAATTGTGGACACGATACTAGCCCCAAACACACAAGAACATGCCAAATTGATCTATAGGACCAATTGTCACATACAACAAATGTCAATCTCGAAATTTCCCCAAAATTGACACAAAAAAAACTTTCTCAATAGGCCTCTTATGAACACAAAACCAAATCCTATGGGTAGCCTATGTATATGGGTTGATTTTCCATGGTTAAATCTCAGATTTATAACCTAAATTAAAGGGAAAAAATGAATTGTATTGGGAGATAGATTCCCAATAAAATCTCCAAAATTGGTGGAATTGACTTCCAACTTGTAGATCCTTGCTCCTCTTTGTAGATCCTTGCTTCCTCCTTCTAGATCCTTGCTCTTCTAGTCCCCAATGGTGATTTAGAAAGGAATTGTATGGAAATTTGATAGAGATTTGGTGGAATTTGGTTGAGAGAAATTCTAGATCGAGATTTGGAATAAAAAATAAAGAGAGAGAAAGTTTTCATCCCCTTTATATAGGCCTCACTTGCCCCCTCCCTCAAGCTACTATATAAAGTCTAAAATACCCTTTGGGGGCTCTCATGAAGAAATTAATTAAGGAGGAAAGCTTCTAGTCTAATGGATTTAACATAATTAATCATCCTCCTAATAATTGGGCTTCTAATTATTGGGCTTAATTCTAACTAGAATTAAATGTTGGGTCCATGGATCTATTCTAAACTAGTTAGGTCCACTAACACAAGTCCAAAAATAAATCTAACATTCTAACAATAAATAAATAATATAATAAATAAATATTTAACATGCACAATATTTAATTAATTATAAAATGACCAAAATATCCTTTCCTAAAAAATACGGTAGTGACAATCCTATATCGTATTACTTACCCCTTTGAAGACCACCAATGACGGTCATCCATAGTTCGTCCTCCGACGAAGATAGGGGGCAGGGGCTCTAAGGAAGTACCAGCCTCTATTTCTATAGCTACAGTAGCATCATGTTGCATTGATCGTTCATTAAGCCTAAGATACTCATCCTAGAAAATTATGCATCTCTCGATAAGCGTACTTTTACTATCCACTCGTCGTGCACAAAATTATTAATATCTAAGATACTTATTACTAACTATATGAATATTTATTTACAAATTTTTGAATTCATATTAAAATTAACAAAACATAAAGTAATACTTAGAGAACTCCGCGTGGCCCTCTCAACGATGAGCTTTTTGTCCTTCCGATAGGTGGACCGGAAGACGGTCGCTATGTTAGCGTCCTCGTCCTTATGTACCTATTAAAATATATTATTTGTTATTAAAATTAAATATTTTATCCTACTTTAATTAAAATAATATATATACAATGAAATACATACCAGCAATAAAAATGTTCCATCATCAAAATTGAGCCACGATATCACTTTCCTGCCTTTTTCTGGCCGCCTTCACCTCCTCGACCTTTTCTTGTACTTATCATCATTGAATCTAGCCCTCATCGCAGTCCAATGCTCAAGCGTGATCCAACCTTGGATTGGTTGTCCCAATCGATGATGAGTCTTCTAGTCGTTGATCGCATCAAGGAGCAGTTTGGTGACGATGGCAGGAATATCTTCTCGATCATCTCAGTCCGGCGTAGTGGATAGTAAACCATTTTCTATAAAAAGTAATGTATTAATTTATATAATGTATATAAATTAGATGAATGATATTAAAATAAAATATACTTTTACCTTGAAGTGCACAAACCAGAATGCCTTTCTCTCGTCTGAAACATCCGTGTAGTTGATCCAAGGGCCACCAAAGTTGAACCTCAGAAACTGTTCCAGTGCTTTCTGTACTGCCGGGGGGCGATATCTATATAAAGATAATTATACTCATAAAAAAGTGAATATGTTCCATCCAAAATTGCAAAAAATGGTGCAACATACATACTTCCCAGGAGGTCACCCATCCTAGTGTTACTATCGCCCAAACAGGCTTAACTACGGAGTTCTGATGGGATCCGATGCTCTAATACTGGTATGATCGTACCTGTTTACCTTATATTATCTTTCCTCTTTATTCCTAAATCCCTTCCCTCTACTCTATCAACCGTATCTTGTGGGCCCCACGTTCTCTTGTTCTTCTCTTTTTTTATTTTGTTCCGTATAAAAATGTTAACTAATTAACTTACTTTGTAGGTCCGTCGGTCCAAATCTCCATTCTCATATCGTCCGTAGGCACTCATGAAGGATCATTCAGATATGGAGACAGAGAAGGAAAAATTGGCTCAACCTCGTCCATCTCCTCCTCTTCTCTAAGGTACCATCAACAAGAGGAACCCTGGACGTGGGAGTAGTCTGAGGCATGGAACTGCTCGTCCCAGGAGTACTACCATGTAGTGATACAGTTGAAGATGTTAGTGGTTGGTAAACTGGAGTACTCGGAGATGAGGGTCCCAACCCAGTACCCAGTACCAGAGGAGCACCCCGTCGTTTAGAGACCCTATCTCGAGACTGGTCGATCGATCCGCAGTCCTATCATACCTTAAAACAACATATGATGCTAAAACAAATATATATATATATATATATATATATATATATATATATATATATATATATATATATGTGTGTATATATATATATATATATATATATATATATATATATATATATATATATATAGTGTGTGTGTGTGTGTGTATATATATATATATATATAACATGAAGAAAATAAAATAAAGACAAAATATAGTACATGTCACGGTTTTATTTTATTTTTAATCCTGCTCTAAAAATTTATCTTCTTCATTTTTCTCGTCCTCCTCTTCCTCCTCATCTTCCATTTTATCTACTTTGTCTTCCTCTTCTCCTAATTCTACCTCTTTTACATGATTAGATGTGTAATGAGTAACTTCTGTTGAGTCCACATCTACTATATTTATTATAAGAGGTGGCTCATCCTCTTGGTAAGCTATTTTGTCAAGGTCAAAGGTATTTCTAACTTTATTCTTTCATATTGCCCACCAGTCCATCCTTGTTATTTTTTGTCTAGGATAAGTTGTAAAGTACATAAGTTGAGCCTGACTTGATAGGACAAATAGTTCATAGCCTTGATATCAACGCTGCTAATTTATATCCACAAGACTATGCTTGTCAATTTTCCATCCTTGGTCTTGGATCATATCGAACTAATCATACTTGAATAACATGATCTTAGCAGGCTCTGTGCCATAATTATATGTCCACTCCACAATATTTCGTAAGACGTCAAATTTTTTTTGCCTGGATCGACGTCTTTATAGTTCGAAGATTTGATACACAAACAACTATTTTTTGTGAAATTGAGATCCAGGAAGCTTTCTTTGATATGTGCATTTATTGACTTGAACCTAAACCCATTCACACAGTGGCTTGGCCAGATTTTGATAACATAAATTAGCCTCTTGGCTAGAGTTCTAATAAATTTATTCTCAAGTATTATGTATGGATGATCGACCTAAATACCAAAGAGACGATATTATGTTCAATGTTCTATTAATTATTATATAAGTGCATATAAAAAAGTAATTACCAAGCTCCTTACATATGTGTTCAACCAAAAAGGGAAATGATTCTCATTTTTTGTTCTACTTCTTCATCTGATATGTATGGTCTACTCGACCTCACTCAATTATTAAATGTGTTGGAAATCCATGAAGCATCGACCGATTAGTATAATAATATTAACGTGTACTATTACATTGAGGTGACGTATACGTAAACATATAAATTACTTAGCCCTCGAGCTTCTCCACTTTATCCTCGTCGTAGTTGAGTAATATATACAACTAAGCAACCCTTAGCTCGTCATTATTTAAATATATCTTCTTCATTTTCTCCGAAGGCTTTTCGAAAGCATTAAATACTTTTAGTATTATATCATTAGATTCTCGGTTTTCGTCATCGTTTCTCTGGCCTCTTGTTCGATTAGTAGCAACATGAGGCTTGAAATACTTCAAGCGAAAGTTTGTATTCTCCTCGAGAACATGCGCTTCACAAATAGAACCCTCAACTTGTATCTTATTTTTTTACCTTTCTCTTTAGGTGGTATAGATACCGTTCTAACAAGTACATCCACTCAGGTCCACCAACACGTGCCTAATAAGAAAGATGATTTGGCAAATGCTCTATGGAGTCAAAAAATCTAGTAGGGACCACCCTCTCAAGCTTGCACAATGTTACCACAATTACCTTCTCATGCTTTTCTAGACGATCGACGAGAAACTTAGTAGAACAAGGATCTCTGAAGAATAATCTAAGCTTTGTTAATGTATTTCAAACGACATGCAATAAGAATTCTCAAAATATAATCGAAATAAGCCCTAAACACATTATAACCATATAATGGGTGGCTCAGTATAACAACTAAACTTCATTCCTTTCTTGCTTATATTATCTAGGATTATCTAAGTTCTACTCATATGTTGTATCATAAATTCTCATAATACATGTGTAGTATCTATTGTTAAAAAGAACTCGAAGCACCAAGATAATGCAAAACTATAAAAGAAATCAATTACACAAAATAAAAAAGTTCTAGGTCGTCTCATCGTAATTGCCAAGTGTTAGGGGGGAGGGACATATGGGGAGGGACATCCATATGGCTAGTCTAGGCTGCTAATTTTAGCCTTGCCTAGTCATTGCCAAGTTTATACTACTAATTTTAGCCTCTCCTAGTCATTGCCAAAAATATAAGTGTAGCCTCGTTTATGCATGAAATTGCTTAAGCAGGGGATCTCCGCGCTTGGAGAGTGAATAAATCTTCTCCAAGTCTTAGTTTCAATAACATGAGTTTGTTGTCGATGCCTAAAAAATGTGCATCAAAAAATGGACATATATATTTTAGGAGACCATTAATTTATCTCATGGATTTTTATGGCGATCTTTTGTCAAATCAAATAGGACCATCTTTTACTTGATGGTGGAATATAGAAGAACATATATATTTTTAAGAAGATTCATCTTGAATATAAGCTACAAGGAACCACACAATATTTTATAACACCAACACATCTCTCTCCCTAGCCACAAAATTATAGTATCAATGCCAACATCATTCAAATCTTTTACTGCAATTATTAATTAGGTTTTGATAATATTTATAGGTTCTCTCGTTAACAAATTTAGTGTACTAGATATCTAACTGATAGGGATCCCACTCTATCACCAACAAGTGTTTTTGTTAGACCTACTGAACATGTAGTGACATATCAGTTAGAAGATATTATTCCTTGTATCGTACTTGTATATATACTCTAGCATGGAGCCTAATACATTCATTAGTTCAATATTCATTATTTTTATAAATTCAAGAATGGACTTATTATGTAATACTTGCTAAACTACATTGTGCTCTTGTCTATGTTTATTAGTAAGCCTGATAGTGCTCCAAAATTCAGTAACAAGCCCATTAAGGGCAATGAAACATTTACTGGTAGGTTTCAGGAACAATAGTAAATATATGCATAAACCAAGTGTGTTACTATTGGCTTCATATTATCAAACAAAGACACTATTTCTCCTTTTACTTCTTCCAATTTTAGTTGATTGCTTAGGTATTCAATAGCAATATAAATATATGGAGAGAGAATCCATGCCTTAATCCTCTATCACGTCAAAGTATCCATGTGTTAACTTTTCACCAAGATAGAGAATTTGGGTGTGCTAATACACTATTACCTATTTGACCCCATTCTCATTAAAATTTATACATCTCATGATGCGACATAAAAATACTTGTTCACTGAATCCATATACTTTATAGAGATCTATTTTAAAACATTTTTCCTTACCCCCCTTTCTTAGTAAAGCCCCAAATTGAGTTCATGTGCAAGTAGACAATTTTCTGCAATATGTTGATACATGTTCGCCATTAAATTCAAAATTTTTAAGAGAGCTTGATTTAATTAACAAACGAAAAAAAGTACAAAGAGGTCAAAGGAGATAATCTAAGTACAAATTTGTTTTCTGGGGGGTGAAAATAGAGGGTTAGGAGTGTAGCAACTTTCTTTACTTCGTGGATGATTGGATGCAGGAGGAGGAAGCTCTTCTCTATTGTATCACTATAGGTTAGCAGATAGCTAGCACTTAGAACATTCAAGTTGCTCATATTTATAGCCATCGTGATGATGGACTATGGATGCCGCATATGCCTCTGTATGGTGGTGGCATAAGGCTCCTTCAACAGAATGCGATTGCAATTGTCTCTGCATGCCTTGGGCCAATTGCCATGTGGTCTTGGTTGAGATATGCTTTTGAAGAGATCTCGGGGTTTTTATCAACCCGTTATGGGCGTGACTTGGTCAGCTGGACATATAGTCAGCACCAATTGTGCGAAGATCTTTGCAGTTGTAACGGAAAGATCTTATGAGCTGGAGGCCGCATAACAACTTGGCCGCATGATGACGAGGTCGTATGGATTTTGTAGTCGCATACGTGCTCTCGTTTGGGCCTTGGTCGAATGGACACTCTGGTCGCATGTAAGCAAGGCCATATAGGGCGTTGCGGCCGCATATGTGTCCCTTTTAACCTTGGTCAGATGGACACTCAGTCCACATAGCATCGTGGTTGCATGCTCGTCCAGGCCGCATATGTGCTCTCGTATGGCTTTGATCGAATGGACACCGCATCCGCATATTGGTGAGGCTGCCTATGACCGAAGCCAAAGATGGAAGGACATGTGGCGTGGCACGTCTGTCGAGGCCATCAATGCCGATGTGACTTTCTATTTTTTTGTATGTCGCTCCCTTTCATGAATTTTGAAGCTGTCAGAACTTTATTTCAGACAGTGAAGACTGTATCAGGAGCTTATTATGCGGCCTCTTGCTCCTTGGTTGCTCTGGCCGCATGTAGATTATTGTGCGGCTTTCTATTAGGCCATATATATTATGTTTTATGCGGCATGAGTTATATACGGTCTGTAGATTTTTTATGCTTCTACAAGACCCCCTTCAAAGTTTTTAAAATAACAATTTTGGAATACTTTGAATAAGAAGCATGGTCGAGCACTTTTGGCCGCATAGGGACGATATGCCGCATAACCTTGTTGCCGTATAGTGGACTCTTCCAGGCTATCAAATAATTAATAAGAGGATTTGGCCCAATCTTTGAGAAGATCTCTTGGAATTCAGCTCCGTCCGGGGATAAAATAGCCTAACAACCGAGGAGTCACCGTCATCCGTGGCCATTACGTTGATCAAGACGACTCAGGATCCGAACAGCCGCTGCCTCATCTCCAGCCGCATGTTGCTTCCTATATATATAGGGGCAGAGGAGAGAGAAAACCATTCTTCATATTTTCTCATTTCCTTCTCTTCTTCTTACTGCTGTTGTCATGGCCCCCAAAGTTGCTTCCTCCGCCTCTACCGCCACCGCGAAGGTTAAGGGGAAGGCCAAGAGCAAGGGGAAGGACCGTGCCGCTGTGGTGGACCTTCCATCATTCCACGCCGACGTTCAGCCGCATAGGAGACCCTGCCGCATGTGAAGTTATGCCGTATAATGACTTGTGATGCATGGGAGACCATGTCGCATAGGCTACAACGTCGCATAGTCACATGGTTTGGTTTGGCCGCATAGGCCATACAGCCGCATGAGCATACCCTTCTGAATATTTAAAGTTCTGATCATGCTCTTTCATAGTTTTTTGCAGTTACTCTGCCCACTGCACCCTCTATCAAAGTGGTCCTTGGTCAATGTATGCTTTTATTGAATATGAACCTTAGGGACCTGACCACGGCCGTCAAGACCTAGATCAACAAAAACCTCCCTCTAGGACGTCAACAGAAGATTGCCGAGCAGTTGCCTGGCTTCTTGTTGAGCCAGATAAACTAGAGGGAGATCCCTGTTGATGATGGACTACACTTTTACAAGAAGTTGTACTTCTTGTTCGCGGATACACTGGAATCTTTTCAACCTGAGCTGGGGACGACCAGGAAGAATTGGTCTTTCACCTTCCGTGGGACCAAGATGACGTTTACTTCTTTTGAGCGTTACTTGCCTTTATCGGATATGAAGGTGATGACGGGTCCGCACCGGATGGTCTGAAACTTGACCCCTGAGCCATAGGGGGCTTTTCTTAGCCACGTTCAGGCTGGAAAGAACAAGGGGAAGTTTCATAGTGCGAATGAGTCATCCTTGTACTCTTTGATTGGATTGAAGTTAGGCCTTGTCGGGAGTGGTCTAGGATAGAACCTCAGTATATATGCGGCGGGCACCTTCCTTCATCGGGTCGCCAAGAAGGGAACTTATGCCCCGGGGCAGTTGCAGGTTCTCAACTGGGCTCATTATAACGAGACCTGGTGCCGCCTGACATTGTGGTTCTTGAAGAAGTATGAGTAAGAGCTATGGGCTGCTGATTTTTTTTTTCGTGAGGGGTACGTGCCACGACTTAGAGATGAACCACCCTTTATTCGTAGCGCTGATGGAGTTATACAACCTTCATACCAACCTTCGTACCGAGACTTTCTTCATGCCTGGTGGTGAGATAGGATTGGCTCTGCATGAGATGCACGTTGTCTCGAGACTTTCTTGGGGCGATGAACCCTATGAAGAGTATACTCTGAGTAATAAAAAACTTGGGGAACTGGAAGCGGAGAACACGAAAATGCTGGCAGTGTACAAGGAACTGTTATGCCCTTACGGCATCTACCAACGATCGTCGAAGAAGACGAAAAAAATCCACCGAGAGGTTATCTCCTCATATTACAACTTGGGCTCGTCATCTTTTCCCAGTATCCAAGGAGTCCAATAGAGTTCGTGTTCGGGTACCGCGATCCGAATAGAAAGTGGCTGACTACATCCGGGAGCTGAGGGAACATGTCGCTCCCACGGAGGAAGACATGGAGGGTTCCTCGTATGAAGAGAAAGAACCCATTAACAAAGTGGGTGACCTGGAGGGGGAGCTCAGCTACTTTCTCATGGACACCCATAAGTGTCACACCCCAGTCCCAAAATATGTAGGATCAGGGATACGTAAGCATGCTAGCCGTATGTATATGATAATTCTAATATATGAAAACTATAACACATATGTACGCTGTATTATGAATAGTCATTCACAAGTGGTATAGATTTATTTCATAAGTCACAGGGCATAACTAGATCTCATCCACAGAATCAAATAACCAATTAACTATATAACTAAATCAAGTATAAAATGCTTGATAAGAACATGTAGTTGGGTGGAGACAAATCCACTACTAACTAGAATATAAGAGAAACCACATAAGTACATCTAATGATCAATGAGGCTTGAAGAGAAGACCTCCTCGAAAGAGAGATAAGTAGCAAGTCCTGATCTGTGCTCCTGCGAATAGTCAAGATCGTCTACACCTGGAAAGGGACCAGGTCCTTAGAGGGACGTAACAAGATACATAGAAGCATGCCAATTGAATACAGTAAAACATGCATAATAGACAAAAAATATATAAGTACGCTGTACTAGACAATCTATATGAATATGAATAATGAGGATAACCTTTCGACGTATGGGTAGGTATAGGATACTCTATCTATCTCACAACTCACACACACGTCCATGAACATCATCAGTCGTTATACCGAGAGGGTAGCGACCATCATGACACCATAAGCCGACATACCGCGAGGGTAGAGACCATCACGACACAACTCCCATAGTGCGTGCTAATTACTACGATTTACCAGAGTGGGTAGCCTATATGCCTACTAATTGTCCTTCCCTCCCATAATACTATGTGTCAAGTATGTGTCAACATATATAGTATATAATTATGACTGAAAGAAAACACATATATAATGGATATATAAAAATATGATAAGCATGCAAAGTACTATAAGAAATTTGGCAAGGTATACTGCCTGGTCTGAAAAAGAATGAAGTTCAAACTCAAGACGTCGTCCGATCTACCCGTCACATAAATTAAACAAGTTAGGTTACAAAAGTGGGTAAATAGGTTATTCCATTTTAATCTATTTTAATTCTGAATAAAATAACCTAAAATAGTATTTTAATCTCATTATAATCTGATTTTATTGTTAAATCTGAATTTTGGTCCAAAGAAAATCAACTTTTTCGATTTGTGATCCGTGGCATGCAAATCGAGGCAATCCGTTAACCAAAAAGTCAACCCACTCAAATCCTAGATTTGTATGTAAAATCCTATAGATTTTAGCACTCTATTATGCCAGAATCGACGGTTTTATAAAATCATAAGTCGGTAAAGAGTTATGGCCACAAGGGTGAATATATGATAGTTTTTGGTGGTTTCTGATTTACAACTACGTTGCACAAATTTTATAGTAGATTAAACTTGTATGTTAAATTCTGAAAAATTAATTTTATTTAATTTCATCATGTCAACTTTCCAAAACTTTAAACGGTTCATAATTTTGAGTTGGGGATCTCCCGTAATCTCAAAAAAAATAAAATGTGTCTGATTTTGGACAACTGAAACTTTTATAATTTTTTGAAAAAATAGGTTCATAAATTATTAAAATAATTTATATAATCAGAAAACTAACCTTGATATAGTTCTAACAAAAAAAAGGGAACGCGTTTGGAGTCCGGAGCTAGGAGTTATCGTCTTTTTAAGTCGTCATAACTACTAGAAAATGAGGCTGAATTTATGACAAATTTTGACTATTTTTGGACGAAAAGAGAGGAGTTTGGGAAAAAAAAATTTAGTTTATTCTATAAGTCTAATAGGTATTTATAATGGTGGAGACTACTTAATTGAATATGACTAGGATTGGCTAATTTGGATATGATTAGGATCAGTTTAAATAAGGATAAGATATGCATGAAGTTGCTTTCCTAGTAGGCTCAGAATTTAAATTAATTTAAAATAGAGTTTAATTTTATCTCAATAATTTATAATCTTAAATACAATTATTGATTATTAATATTTATTAACAATAAATTAGCATCAATCTAATATTAAGACTATATATATCCAAATAAATCCTAAATAATTATAAAAAATCCAAATAAATTTATTAAAATTCTAAATAAATTACAGAAAAATATAATTAAATATATTAATCTAAAATAAATATTTGGTAGGAACAATATGCAAGTATGGTCTCATAGTAAATTATGAAGGTCCTAAAAATTTATGTTTTCTATATTTTAATTACCCTAAAATTCTAGAAAAATCTCAAAAAATCTAAAATAGCCTAAAAATAATTCTAAATAAATATTATATAAGTAAATATATCAAAAAAATTATTTTCTAATTAACTAAGAGAATATTCTAAAGAAATTTAATATTTAAAATAATTTATAATAAATATAATAATATAAAATATACACAAAATACCTATTTTGGGTGAGGGGATTTATAATCTACCCAACTTATAAAACTTTCTTCCTCGAAATTAAAAATAAGACATGATTTGCTAAATCCTTCATATTCGTATATAAGGCAAGCCTATCGCAATCTCTTCCAAAAATTTAAATAACAAAATATATTCAAATCTATCGCAATCACTTTAAAATTAAAATAACCATTGTTTAAATCAAAATTTAACCTATCATAATCTTTTCTTGATTTTTAAATAATCAACATCCCAATTTAATTCAAATATATATGACATCTTCAAGATTTAAATAATTCACATCAAATTTTACATCACGATTTTCACCTATCATAATCTCCTATAGATTTTAAACAATTCTAATAAAATCTTATTCCTATATTTCAACTTAAAAATTTTGTACTCTTCAAATTTTAAATTCAATTTCTATTATCAACATTTCAAATAGGTGATTCAACAATAAAAATCTAACTTTTAATTTAAATCATCAAATTGTAAAATTTTGAATTCAATCCATCAATATTCAAGTTTTGAGTTCTATATTTTTTTTATTCTCAAAATTTAAATTGTTAATTTAATCTCCAATATTAAAAATTTAAATCATGTGCTCAAATTATAAATATTTGGTCTGCAATATCAAAATTTTAAATTTTATTCTATAAGGCATTCTCATCTTTAAAGTTAAATCATCATAATCTAAATCATTCTTCTAAAAATTCTCAAAATTAAAATGAATTAAATCTTTCAATCTAATCTCACTTGATCATAATCTAAAATTTTTTACCTCAAGTTGACAATGCAACTTCTACCCAACTTAGAATTTATCGATCTATCACATAGGCTATATTTAAGAAAAATCTCCTCAAATTATTTAATCGTATTATTCAATCCACAAAATATCTCACATATTTTATGCCCTTAATTACAAAAGATAGTCACCAAGTAATGTGATTGGCCTATGGGGTATATATATAGTACTATCCGTGTATCATACTTATACCAAGCACGAGATTTTGTCTTTTCGAATTAGGGGAAGACAAAAAACGATAATAAAGAATTCAAGGAGAAGGTGATAGAATACAAGTACGGGGTTCAAGGCGATTCAAAAAGAGAGTTATGGATTAAAATCTTATTTTGGTAAATTTTTATTCATATGCTCATTTCAGAACAGTTATGTAACCGATAAGATATGTTCGGACATGTCTAAAGGCAAGTATATTCGTCTAACATGCTGAGTCAACTATATCTCAATCCACGTAAAGTAGTTATGGGAAGAGCGAACCAAGTGCATTAAGGTTGATCAGACCGTAATACACTGATTCTGATTTAGACAATGTATTAGTAGGCATCCCCAATAACACATATATCATGAACAAGCTCGATAAAAGAATAAGTTTGCAAAACTAGGCTATAAAATAGCAGCATAAGCGGAGGTAGTCCAGAAAATATAAGTACGCTAGATTATGATGAAAGAAGGTACAAAATAATTTAAGTTCAACAAGAAGACCGATATTGTGCCTCTACAGTTTCTATATTAACTTATTATCTAAGTCTATAGTCGACCAAATGGGGGTATGGGCCTCTAAGTTCTACAGTCTAGATAAACACTATCTTCTTATGCAAGCCTATAGTTGGTGTCATTCAATTACACTTCATTAATGGGTCAAAAGGACTATGTGATACTAGGTTATGAGGCATACTACCCAACTTAAAAAAATTTAACTAATAGTATTATTGAACAATAGAGTGTATATACCT
Source organism: Iris macrosiphon (assembly GCA_036927795.1). NCBI lineage: Eukaryota > Viridiplantae > Streptophyta > Magnoliopsida > Asparagales > Iridaceae > Iris > Iris macrosiphon. The sequence continues at coordinate 104,941,727 of JAYESA010000014.1, read as the reverse complement.
AGTACAAGTCATCTTTCTGACCCCTATCAAGCACGAAAGAAAAGATAAGATTGACGTTGTGAAAGGATCAAGCAAGATGCAATTCAAGCAATCAAATAAGAATACGAAATAAAATCAAGGGAGGTGATTAAATAAGTGGATGTGATCCTATACTCTAAACCTATGCGCAGGCTTGCTCGGTACAGTAACGTAACCGAGACAATATGCTCTCGACCGGCATGGGCCACCATAAAAATATGTCACGCCCCAGTCCCAAAATACGTAAGACCAGGAATAAGTAAGCATGTCAGTCGTATGTATATGACAACTCCAATATATGAAAACTATAACACATACGTACGCTGTATTATGAATAGTCATTCACAAGTGGTATAGATTTATTTCATAAGCCACAAGGCATAACTAGATCTCATCCAAAGAATCAAATAACCAATCAACTATATAACTGAATCAAGTATAAAATGCTGGATAAGAACAAGTAGTTGGGCGGAGACAAATCCACTACCAACTAGAATATAAGAGAAATGTCATGACCCGCACCCGGAAATTCGGGCACGAGTGCGTGGGTACGTCCAGCCTACGCCGCAGAATCGGCGGTAGTACGCTGTCTAGGTCAAATCCAGATTTACTAACTAGCTCATTCACAAGTAACATAGGCAAGATAATAATGAGAAATAAAACTTAAGATTGCAACTGAAATAAATGTGACAACAGATTCAAATATTTTAGTACAGGAATCAGAATAAAATCGGGGACAAATCCGATTGCTAAGATAAAGAGCAAAACTAAGATAACTACTGCTAACTACTCAGCAGGAGTAGCTTCCTGTGCGGGAACTGGCTCTGCAACTGTATCACCTGCTGCCTCATAGGGGCCATAATAGGTGGGGGCAAGGTTCTCATCATCGCCTAAACAACAGATCCAGTCAGGAAAGGAGCAAAGTACACAGTGCACAACAAGATTAAACTAAATATTTTATGACAATTAAATATTGGATATCATGTTGAGAAACAGCATTAGCAGAACATTATTATCTCAGAGTTAGCTGTAAACAGGAATATGAGAAACAGAAATAAATGAAACAGGAAATGAAACTACAATAGCCAGCAAGAAATATAACATGACCAGAACTATCTGTGTGAACTTGTGTTTGTTTTTAGAATACATAGTTGGCATGTAGGGGTTTATAAGGCTAATCCGGCCGTCATAAACGGCTATTAGACATTATAATCGAGATTCGGCTGATGGACAATCGTGTACCAACAGCTATTAGACAATCCAGGGGAAAGGGTAAACCACATGCCTCCTTAGTATTCTCCCACCCGACACGAAAACAAGACATAAACTCCAGTATTCAAGACATGAAAATCCAGTGTTCTAACACTACGTATAATCATCCAATGATGCTAGTAGAGCAAGGAATTAATTATCACAATATAAAGAATAAACTTGAAGTGCAGGTACTTGCCTGTTGTTTGGATCTGATTAAATTGGTTCTTGGGGGAAAAGTCCAGAGATGAGTCCAAAAGCTGAAATAGACATTACCATCATGCTCAGAAGATGTCAAATAGCTAGAAATGCCTGTCCTTGGGTCCAATTTGGAGACAAGGGCAAAAACGGCAGTTTCGGATCAAAACGGGGTCCGCCGGTGGGCCCGCTTTGCACCGAAAAACGTGTCCGGGTCAACGGTCTCCAATTTCACCAAACTTAGTGTCAACAGGTCAGGAAAGCTGATACGAACCCAACGAAAATTCCAGATTTGGATTCCGATGAGCCGAACACAAAATCGCCCGTCGAACGGGGCCTGTGGGGCCCACGACACGCGATTTCGTCAACGTTCTCAGAATCGAACCAAACTTGACCCACAGGACCAGCGTATCGCTACGAGTCCGATGGCGTAAGTTTTGTCTCGATCCGACGTGTGTGCACGAAGTTAGGGTAAATTGCAGAAAAGGCAGAAACGGGGCGATGTCCGCGGATACGCGTTGATTCCGGTGTGCACGCACACCCGAATCAGCTTCCACGAAAACTCACACGTCCGTATCGACGGTGCATACGTATCTGTGAAGACCGCACGCGACCAAGTCGTCCCGTTTGGCGGGGCGGACTCAGTTCCGGGGTGAAAACAGGGTCTGGTTTTTTCTGTTTTTGGATCGCGGTGTGCGATCACCACAGGACGCGATGTCCCGAACAGTTTATCCGGACAACGAGAGGGTCATACGGGCTTCACAACGCAATTTACGGAATTGAAAACGGAGCTACGAGGCGAAAGTTACACGCACCTGAAGGGGACCCGAAAATCAGGGTCGAGACGTGTCCGTGTCGTGTCCGACACGAAATCCAAATTAGGGCTAGGGTTATGGTTTGGCTCTGCCGTGTCCTGGCTGGCCGGACTCGGGCGGCTGGACTCGGGGACACGCGGCGGCAGGCTCCGGCACCGAGGGCGAGGGGTCAGGGCGGTCCCGGCCGTGGGGGAACGTCGGTCGAAGGCGGGCGGAGCTGCGGTGAGTTGGGGGGGCCCGACGTCGGCTGAAGGGGGAGGAGGAAGGAGGAGACGAGGGAGGAGGCTGGGGCGAAGTCGTCCGGCGGCGAGGCGGCCCACGGAGACGGCTGCGGTGGCGGTGGGTGTTTAGGGTTCCGGCAAGGGGGTGTTCGAGGTGGCCGGGGGTTCTCGGGGGGGGCTTTTAAAGGGAAGGGGAGGTCTGGGAGGCCGGGCTAGGCGGATGAGGGGGGGGTCGTGGCCGCGGTGCGCGGGGCTCCGTAGGGCGAGCCGGACGGAGCGGCGGGCGGGCACGGGTGAGGAGCCGGGTCGGGCGGGCGGACCCGGATCCGACCCGCAGCGGTCGGGCTGGGCTGGGCCTAGCGGGCTGGGCCCAGCGGGCCGCGGACTGAATGGGCTGGGCTCAGGTAAATAATAGGAATAATAATAATAATAATAATAATAATAATAATAATAATAATAATAATAATAATAATAATAATAATATATTAATAAATCAGTTAATAAAATAAATAATTAATAAATACTTTTTAGGTGTTTAAAAATAGGTCCGGGGTCCAATAAATTTCCGAAAAATTACCCTAAGTCCAGTTTTCTATTTTACCCCCAAAAATATTATTTTCATAATATTTTAATATTGTTTAATATCAATTAAAAATCATGTAATAATTCAAAACTCTGATTTTAATTTTAGAAAATTCCCAGAAAATTCCAGAAAATTGTGAAAAGTCCCAATTTTAGTATTTTTGAAAAATCAGGGGCTTACAATCTACCCAACTTATAAAATTTCGTCCTCAAAATTTAAATTATGGCAGGGTTCTCTATGTCTAAACTCACTTGATTACAGTCTAACGGGTTTCTCTCAGGTGAACATTGCGGTCGCTACCCAACTTATAGTTTTACCCATATCCTCTAAGGCTGTACAACTAGTAAAGCTAGGTCTCAACTTAATGAATCAGGGTATTGAATCTTCAAGTCTGCAATACCAAACACAGTACCTAGGGTCTTGCCTTAGTCATAAAGGGTTATCATCAATTTGACCGGTCTGAGGGGTATGTCTAGCACTACAATTCAACTTATATCCAAACACAGGATTTTGTCTTTCCGAAGTAAGGGAAGACGAGGATCAATAATAAAGAGTTTAAGGGCGAGGTGGTAGAACAGAGATATAGGGATCAAGACGTTTAAGGAATTCTAATAGGAATTGTCAGGCGGTTATGGATTGAGATTCTATTCTGGTAATGCTGATACGATATGCTCGGACGTATTTAGGGGGCAAGTATACTAGTCAACTATATATCTCAATCCACGTAAAGTAGTTGTGCGAAGTGCGAATCAAAATGCACTAAGGTTGATCAGACCGTAGTACACTGATTCTGAGTAGACACTTGTATTAGTGGGGTTGATCAGGCCTCAATAATACAGGTGTCATGAACAAGCCCGATAAAGAGGAAGCTTGCAAAACTAGGCTATAAAATAGCAGCATTAGTCGAGTTTAGCAAAATTAAGTGCGCTAGATGATGATGAAAAAAGGTACAAATTTATTGAAGTTCACAAAATAACACAAAATAAGCACAATAGCAAAATCCTCTAAAACAGTTATCAAATTTAAAAGCATACCAGGTATTTAGCAAGTTCAAAATTACTAGGTTGGGGCTGAGGTCATGAACCAAGAGGCACGAAAACAATACTAGAAAAGATATCTACAAATCACTTACGCGCATTAGCTGCTTCCAGAGTTTGCGCGTTCTCCACGGTCATTACGTAAGCCTGTCCGCGTCCTTGAGCAGCGGGACAGTCCCTCACTTGATGTGCTGCTGAGCCACAAAGTAGACAAACACCTAGCCTCTTTCTGCAAACTTGCCAAGTATGGCCTGGTCTATGACAATAGTTACAAGCAGCAGCTTGTTGGTTCTGTCCCTGGGCCTGGTGTTGGGGTGCTGGAGCTCGAGGGAGAGGACGCTGAGCTTGTTGCGGGGCCCTCTGCTGTTGTTGTTGAAAAGGGCGTTTGTTGGGTCCCGTATTTCTGGTATCTCTTTCTCGCTTTAGCTTATGCCCCATGTCTCTCTCAACGCCTTGTGCCACGCTCAAGATTTCCTCGTAGGTGCGAGCTCGGCTGGTGGTGACAGCAAGGCGAATATCCGGAGATAGCCCCTTCTTGAATCTACGGGCTCTGTCCTCCGGGGTACGAACCATGTACTCCGCAAAGTGGCTTAACCTGCTAAATTCAGCAGTATACTCATCTACAGATAGGTTACCTTGTTCCAGTCTCTCGAATTGACTTTCGAGAGCTTCCCGAGCCACTTCGGGGTAGAATTTTTCCTTGAACAGTCTCTTGAAGTCCTCCCAGGTGAGGTTAGGAGCAGATAGTTGAGGTTCGTCTCTAAACCAGGTCCGAGCTATATCGAACAGTTGCAGGCTTGCAGACTCCACTTTAAGATCATTAGGAACCCGAGCAGTCTTCAGGAGTCTCTCGACGTTCTCTATCCACTCATCGGCATAGAGAATGCCCTCAGTTCCGTAGAATTCCAAGGGTCTGAGGTTTTTGAAGTCTTTGGCACTCCCTGGCCTCTTGAGTGGCGACTCCTGGGACTTAAGAGCTTCTGAGAGGCTGGTCCGCAGAAGTGCAGTCTGTTCTTTCTGGGATTCCACCAATCCCTGGAACACTCCTAGTAGCTGTGCCCCATCTAAGGTAACTACTGGAACGGATGGAGGCGGCGGGAGTGCAAGAGTCTCGGGCACATTCTGCTCAGCTGGTTCCGATGTGCCTCCTACTGTGTTCCTTGTCTGGACCATTCTGAAAGATGAAGGGATAGGGAGTTCAGAATAGATTACTTGAAAATCAAGGGCGATAGGAAAAATTGATCAGAAGTGATATTAAGAATTAAAATCAGGACCCTATACTGTGAATGAGCTTTTCCTAGAATCCTCAATCTTATTGCAGGCCTGTTCGGTCCCTAAGTTGAAACCGAACAATTTAGTCGTTTGGACCTGCATGGGCCACCATAAAAATGTGTCACGACCCGCACCCGGAAATTCGGGCACGAGTGCGTGGGTACGTCCAGCCTACGCCGCAGAATCGGCGGTAGTACGCTGTCTAGGTCAAATCCAGATTTACTAACTAGCTCATTCACAAGTAACATAGGCAAGATAATAATGAGAAATAAAACTTAAGATTGCAACTGAAATAAATGTGACAACAGATTTAAATATTTTAGTACAGGAATCAGAATAAAATCGGGGACAAATCCGATTGCTAAGATAAAGAGCAAAACTAAGATAACTACTGCTAACTACTCAGCAGGAGTAGCTTCCTGTGCGGAAACTGGCTCTGCAACTGTATCACCTGCTGCCTCATAGGGGCCATAATAGGTGGGGGCAAGGTTCTCATCATCGCCTAAACAACAGATCCAGTCAGGAAAGGAGCAAAGTACACAGTGCACAACAAGATTAAACTAAATATTTTATGACAATTAAATATTGGATATCATGTTGAGAAACAGCATTAGCAGAACATTATTATCTCAGAGTTAGCTGTAAACAAGAATATGAGAAACAGAAATAAATGAAACAGGAAATGAAACTACAATAGCCAGCAAGAAATATAACATGACCAGAACTATCTGTGTGAACTTGTGTTTGTTTTTAGAATACATAGTTGGCATGTAGGGGTTTATAAGGCTAATCCGGCCGTCATAAACGGCTATTAGACATTATAATCGAGATCCAGCTGATGGACAGTCGTGTACCAACAGCTATTAGACAATCCAGGGGAAAGGGTAAACCACATGCCTCCTTAGTATTCTCCCACCCGACACGAAAATAAGACATGAACTCCAGTATTCAAGACTTGAAAATCCAGTGTTCTAACACTACGTGTAATCATCCAATGATGCTAGTAGAGCAAGGAATTAATTATCACAATATAAAGAATAAACTTGAAGTGCAGGTACTTGCCTGTTGTTTGGATCTGATTAAATTGGTTCTTGGGGGAAAAGTCCAGAGATGAGTCCAAAAGCTGAAATAAACATTACCATCATGCTCAGAAGATGTCAAATAGCTAGAAATGCCTGTCCTTGGGTCCAATTTGGAGACAAGGGCAAAAACGACAGTTTCGGGTCAAAACGGGGTCCGCCGGTGGGCCCGCTTTGCACCGAAAAACGTGTCCGGGTCAACGGTCTCCAATTTCACCAAACTTAGTGTCAACAGGTCAGGAACGCTGATACGAACCCAACGGAAATTCCAGATTTGGATTCCGATGAGCCGAACACAAAATCGTCCGTCGAGCGGGGCCTGTGGGGCCCACGACACGCGATTTCGTCAACGTTCTCAGAATCGAACCAAACTTGACCCACAGGACCAGCGTATCGCTACGAGTCCGATGGCGCAAGTTTTGTCTCGATCCGACGTGTGTGCACGAAGTTAGGATGAATTGCAGAAAAGGCGGATACGGGGCGATGTCCGCGGATACGCGTTGATTCCGGTGTGCACGCACACCCGAATCAGCTTCCACGAAAACTCACACGTCCGTATCGACAGTGCGTACGTATCTGTGAAGACCGCACGCGACCAAGTCGTCCCGTTTGGCGGGGCGGACTCAGTTCCGGGGTCAAACAGGGTCTGGTTTTTCCTGTTTTTGGATCGCGGTGTGCGATCACCACAGGACGCGATGTCCCGAACAGTTTGTCCGGACACCGAGAGGGTCATACGGGCTTCACAACGCAATTTACAGAATTGAAAACGGAGCTACGAGGCGAAAGTTACACGCACCTGAAGGGAACCCGAAAATCAGGGTCGAGACGTGTCCGTATCGTGTCCGACACGAAATCCAAATTAGGGCTAGGGTTAGGGTTTGGCTCTGCCGTGTCCTGGCTGGCCGGACTCGGGCGGCTGGACTCGGGGACACACGGCGGCCGGCTCCGGCACCGAGGGCGAGGGGTCAGGGCGGTCCCGGCCGTGGGGGAACGTCGGTCGAAGGCGGGCGGAGCTGCGGTGAGTTGGGGGGGCCCGACGTCGGCTGAAGGGGGAGGAGGAAGGAGGAGACGAGGGAGGAGGCTGGGGCGAAGTCGTCCGGCGGTGAGGCGGCCCACGGAGACGGCTGCGGTGGCGGTGGGTGTTTAGGGTTCCGGCAAGGGGGTGTTCGAGGTGGCCGGGGGTTCTCGGGGGGGGGGGGCTTTTAAAGGGAAGGGGAGGTCTGGGAGGCCGGGCTAGGCGGATGAGGGGGGGGTCGTGGCCGCGGTGTGCGGGGCTGCGTGGGGCGAGCCGGACGGAGCGGCGGGCGACGCGGCCGGCGGAAGCGGAGCGGAGGACGCGGTCAGCAGCTGCGGGGGAGGGGAGAGAGGGGTAGCGGGCGGGCACGGGTGAGGAGCCGGGTCGGGCGGGCGGACCCGGATCCGACCCGCAGCGGTCGGGCTGGGCTGGGCCTACCGGGCTGGGCCCAGCGGGCCGCGGGCTGAATGGGCTGGGCTCAGGTAAATAATAGGAATAATAATAATAATAATAATAATAATAATAATATATTAATAAATCATTTAATAAAATAAATAATTAATAAATACTTTTTAGGTGTTTAAAAATAGGTCCGGGGTCCAATAAATTCCCGAAAAATTACCCTAAGTCAAGTTTTCCATTTTACCCCCAAAAATATTATTTTCATAATATTTTAATGTTGTTTAATATCAATTAAAAATCATGTAATAATTTAAAACTCTGATTTTAATTTCAGAAAATTCCCAAAAAATTCCAGAAAATTGTGAAAAGTCCCAATTTTAGTATTTTTGAAAAATCAGGGGCTTACAAGAAACCACATAAGTACATCTAATGATCAATGAGGCTCGAAGAGAAGACCTCCTTGAAAGAGAGATAAGTAGCAAGTCTTGATCCATGCTCCTGCGAATAGTTAAGATCGTCTACACCTGAAAAGGGATACATAGAAGCATGCTAATTGAATACAGTAAAACATACATAATAGACAAAAAATATATAAGTACGCTGTACTAGACAATCTATATGAATATGCATAATGAGGACAACCTTTCAACGTATAGGTAGGTATAGGATACTCTATCTATCTCACAACTTACACACACGTCCATGAAAATCATCAGTCGTCATACCGCGAGGGTAGCGACCATCGTGACACCATCAGCCGACATATCGCGAGGGTAGCGACCATCGTGACATAACTCCTGTAGTGCGTGCTAGTTACTATGGTTTACCAGAGTAGGTAGCCCATACCCCTACTGATTGTCCTCCCCTCCCATGATACTATGTGTCAAGTGTGTGTCAACATATATAATCTATAATTATGACTGAAAGAAAACACATATATAATGGATATATAAAAATATGATAAGAATGCAAAGTACTATAATAAATTTGGCAAGGTATCTTGCCTGGTCTGAAAAATAATAAAATTCCAACTTAAGGCGTCGTCCGATCTACCCGTCACATAAATTAAACAAGTTAGGTTACAAATATAGCTGAATATGTTACTCCATTTTAATCTATTTTAATTCTTAATAAAATAACCTAAAATAGTATTTTAATCTTATTATAATCTAATTTTATTGTTAAATCCAAATTTCGGTCCAAAGAAAATCAACTTTACGAATTTATGATCCGTGACACGCAAATCGAGGCAATTCGTTGACCAAAAAGTCAACCGACTTAAATCCTGGATTTGTATGTAAAATCCTATAGATTTTAGTGCTCTATGAATGACAGAATTGACGGTTTTATAAAATCACAAGTCGGTAAAGAGTTATGGCTACAAGGGTGAATAGATGACAGTTTTCGGTGGTTTCCTATTTACGTCTACGTTGCACAAATTTGACAGTAGATTAAACTTATATGTTAAATTCTGAAAAAATAATTTTATGTAAGTTCATCATGTCAACTTTTCGAAACTTCAAACGGTTCATAATTCCGAGTTCGAGATCTCCCATAATCTCAAAAACACCAAAATGCGTCTGATTTTGGACAGCTGAAACTTTTAGAATATTTTAGAAAAATAGGTTCATAAATTATTAAAATAATTTATATAATCAGAAAACTAACCTTGATATAGTTCTAACAGGTATTTGGGAAAGATGGAGTCTGGAGCTAGGAGATATCATCTTTTTAAATCGTCATAACTTCTAGAAAATGGGGCTGAATTTATGACAAATTTTGACTATTTTTGGACAAAAAATAGAGGAGTTTGGGGAAGAAAAATATAAAATATTAGTTTATTCTATAAGTCTAATCGGTATTTATAATGGTGGAGACTACTTAATTGAATATGACTTTGATTGGCTAATTTGGATATGATTAGGATCAGTTTAAATAAGGATAAGATATGCATGAAGTTGCTTTCCTAGTAAGCTCAGAATTTGAATTAATTTAAAATAGAGTTTGAGTTTATCTCAATAATTTATAATCTTAAATAGAATTAAAAATAATACAAATAATTTATATATAATCTTATTAATATCTATTAACACTAAATTAACATCTATCTAATATTAAGACTATATATATCCAAATAAATCCTAAATAATTTTAAAAAATCCAAATAAATTTATTAAAATTCTAAATTAATTGCAAAAAAATATAATAAAATATATAAACCTAAAATAAATATTTGGTAGGAACAATATGTTAGTATGGTCTCATAGTAAATCATGGAAGTCTTAGAAATTTACGTTTCCTATGTTTTAATTACCCTAAAATTCTAAAAAAATCTCCAAAAATCAAATAGCCTAAAAATGATTCAAAATAAATATTTATATAAGTAAATATATCAAATAATTTATTTTCTAATTAACTAAGAGAATATTCTAAAGAAATTTAATATTTAAAATAATTTATAATAAATATAATAATATAAAATACACACAAAATACCTATTTTGGGTGAGGGAATTTACAATAAGGTTGTACTGGCGGGATACTTGATGATCTGGTTGCGTAACTGCATGGTCCCTGGAGGGTCTGGGATAATAGAGAGGATCAGCCGCACCCTCATTCTTTCGACTATGAAGTTGGCTTTTGGCCACAAGTTAGTCCTTCTACTGGCTATGGTGTATTGTATCCATCGGGGGCTCCTAAACTTCACCCAGAAGCTCGAGGACCATTCTGGTAAGGAGAATTTCAACAGAATGAGATTCGTTACCATTATCTGATGGGTTGGCTTCTCTTTCATCATGAGTCTCTAATGAGCCCTAGGACCGATGAGGGCATGGTGGCTGCTGATGCCCATATTCGCAAGTATTAGGGGATGAAATAGAATTATGACACGGTTCCTATCGGCAGAAGGCAGTTGTCGTTCATGACTGACTGGAGTTTGTTCACGTCTGAGCTAAAATTTACTGACGATGAAAGAAATATCGCTTACCAAGAAAATATGGGATACCCCACAACCTGTCTGAGAGGCTCTTTTGCTGGCTCCAGGCCATTCGTCCATCCCATCTGGTATACCAGAACAAGGCTGCAGTCTTCGTAGAGCCTTACTTGCCCAACCGATTTGCTCGCTAATTCGGCTACATCCAGCTTCTACTGGGTCATCCGAGTGCTTCTCTAGAATATAATAGCAGCTTACTTGACGGGGCCCGAGCCTAGGCGTATTATAGTGCAACCGGCACTCAGGCTCAGTTTTGCCTACCGGATACCGGTGTCGTACCGAAGATGATGTATATGGCCATGAAGTACTATTGAACGGCTAATGCTCTGCCAGCTGATTTGACCCGGAGAGAAGTGTAAACCCTTCACCCAAAATAGGTATTTTGTGTGTATTTTATATTATTATATTTATTATAGATTATTTTAAATATTGAATTACTTTAGAATTTTCTAGTAGTTAATTAGAAAATAAATTTCTTAGTATATTTAATTTTGTAAATATTTATTTAGAACAATTTTAAGGCTATTTTAGACTTTTGGAGATTTTTCTAGAATTTTTGGGTAATTAAAACATAGGGAACGTAAATTTATAGGACTTCCATGATTTACTATGAGACCATACTTGCATATTATTCCTACCAAATATTTATTTTAGGTTAAAATATTTAATTATACTTTTTTGTAATTTATTTCAAATTTTAAGAAATTTATTTATATTTTTAAAATTATTTAGGATTTATTTGGATATATATAGTCTTAATATTAGATAGATGCTAATTTAGTGTTAATAGATATTAATAAGATTATATATAAATTATTTGTATTATCTTTAATTCTATTTAAGATTATAAATTATTGAGATAAATTCAAACTCTATTTTAAATTAATTTAAATCTTGAGCCTAGTAGGAAAGCAACTTCATGTATATCCTATCCTTATTTAAACTCATCTTAATCCTATCCAAATTAGCCAATCCTAGTCTTATTCAATTAAGTAGTGTCCACCATTATAAATACCTTATCCTTCATATTTTTTTTCACCAAATTTCTCTCATTTTCGTTCAAAAATAGTCAAAATTTGTCATAAATTTAGCCTCATTTTCTAGTAGTAATGACGACTTAAATAGACGATATCTCCTAGCTCCGGACTCCAAATGCGCTCCAATTTTTTTTTTTAGAACCATATCAAGGTTAGTTTTCTGAATATATAAATTATTTTAATAATTTTAGAACCAATTTTTCCAGAATATTCTGAAAGTGCCAGCTGTCCGAAATCAGACGTATTTTCGTATTTTCGAGATTTCGGGAGATCCCGAATTCGGAATTACGAACCGTTTCAAATTTCATAAAGTTGTCAAGATAAAATTAAACAAAATAATATTTTTATAATTTAACAAGTAAGTTTAATTTACTGTAAAATTCGTGCAACGTATACGTAAATAAAAAACTACCAAAAATTATCATCTGTGCGTCCTTGTGGACATAACTCTTTACCGACTTGTGATTTTATAAAACCGTCAATTCCGGAGTTCATGTAGCACTAAAATATAGGATTTTACACACAAATCTAGGATTTGAGTTGGTTGACTTTTTGGTCAACGGATTGCCTCGATTTGCGTGCCACGGATCACAAATCCGTAAAGTTAACTTTCTTTTGACCAAAATTAGAGTTTAACAATCAAATCAGATTATAATAAGATTAAAATAATATTTTAGGTTATTTTATTCAGAATTAAAATAGATTAAAATGGAGGAACCTATTCACCCACTTTTGTAACCTAACTTGTTTAATTTATGTAACGGGTAGATCGGACGACGCCTTGAGTTGGGACTTCATTCTTTTTCAGACCAGGCAAGATAACTTACCAAATTACTTACAGTATTTTGCATGCTTATTATATTTTTGTATATTTATTGCATTTTTATATATTTATTGCATGTGTAGTTTCTTTCAGTCATTACTATATATTAGATATATTGACACACACATGACACTTAGTATCATGAGAGAACAATCAGTAGGCGTATGGGCTTTAACCACTCTGGTAAACCGTAGTATCTAGGTCGCACTACGGGAGTGTGTCGCGTTGGTCCCTACCTCCGAGGTATGTCAATTTTTGTAGAGTCGCGCTGGTCGCTACCCCCAAGGTATGTCGATTTCTGATGTTCTAGACGGGTGTGTGAGTTGTGAGGATTATATCGAGTAGCCTACCCTAGCCCATACGTCAAAAAGTTATCCTTATTTGCATTCATATAGATTGTCTTGTACAACGTACTTATATATTTTCAAATATTATGCATGTTTACTGTATTCAAATTAGCTTGCTTCTATGTATCTTGTTACGTCCCTCTGAGGACCTGGTCCCTTTCCAGGTGTAGATATTCATGGATATTCGCAGGAGCACGGATCAGGACTTACTACTTATCTCTTCCAAGGAGGTCTTACCTTCGGAGCATCTTTGATTATCTCTAGCGATGGATCCCTTCGCTGATACCTTTATATCATCTCATTTATATTAGAGATTTATCCTTCTCTCTCATGTTAGTATTGATATAGTCATTGGTAGTGGATTTGTCTCCACCCGACTATTAGTTTTGGATTATTCAGACTCATTATTCTAGTTTAGTTATTTCTTTCTATGACTTGTTGTGCGGATGAGATTAGTATTTCTGTGACTTGTGACACTATATTTATACCACATGTGAGTTTATATTCATATTATATCGTACGTGTGTATTATGGTATCTATGTATTGGAGTTGCCATATATATACGGTTGGCATGCTTACGTGTTCCTAGTCCTACGTATTTTGGGACTGGGGCGTGACATATTTTTGTGGTGGCCCATGCAGGTCGAGAGCATATTGTCTCGGTTACGTCACTATACCGAGCAAGCCTGCGCATATAATTAGAATATAGGATCTCATCCACTTATTTATCACCTCCCTTGATTTTATTTCGCATTCTCATTTGATTGCTTGCATTGCATCTTGCTTGATCCTTTCTCAACCTCAATCTTTCCTTCATGCTTGATAGGGGTTAGGAAGGTGTCTTGTACTAGGTATATACACTCTAGTATTCAATAATACTATTAGTTAAATTATTGTAAGGTGATATTATGCCTCATAACCTAGTAACACATAGTCCTGTTGACTCATTTATGGAGTATAAATGAATGACACAAATAATAGGCTTGCATAAAAAGATAGTATTTATCTAGACTATAGAACTTTAGTGATTATCTAGACTGTAGAACTTATAGGCCCATACACCCATTTGGTTGACTTTAGACTTAGTGTCACGACCCGCACTCGGTGTAAGGGTACTAGTCGGAAACAACGCCCAGCCTACGCCGCAGAATCGGCGGTAGAACGCTGTCTAGATAATCTATCTAACAATATAATGCACCACCAATAATGGTAGTATACTCAATTACAGAACTAAGATAGAAATGAGCACGAATCAGATAAAGAATAGAATAGTCACAATACAACTCATGAGTCTAAATAATACATCAATGAGTCTGAAAGAAGTAACAAAAATGAGTTGGAGACAAATCCAGTACAAAAGAATACTATGAAGCTACAACTCTAGGGTCGATTGTCTCGGTTGGGATAAGTCCCTCCTGAGCCAGGGTCTCAGAATCTAAACCCACAACATCCTGAGGTCCATAATAGGTAGGGTACCACTCCTCAGTGTCATCTGAAAAAATATATCCAGTCAGGAAAGGAGCAAAGTACATCCCTAACAGCAGTTCTAATCAATGATAAAAACTATGTAACAATAAATAGCTGTGGATAAACAAGATGCACAATAGATACAAGAGATATAAATACAATAAGGAAATACTGGAAATAAATACAATAATGAACAATATGCCAATAAAACAATAATGCTAATGACTAAGTGTGTGAGTACTAGCTTAACATGTGATCGGCTTGGGCAAGATGCAATACGGCCTGGCAAATCATACGTGCGGTGTATGATCAATACTATTCAGTAATCAGTACTTTATACAATAGGGATATTGATCACACATCTATACTAATACTCCCTACCCCCGATTGGTATAATAGATCCAACCACGGTATGCTATGGCACGAGATTCCCCAAGAAGATAGCTAGTCTTCCCGAGAATCGGTGTCTGTACATGTACAAGATAACCAATGAAACAATACTTGCACCATATACACCATATACCAAGGAATAACATCTCATGACGAGATCCGGATATACCAATCCGTGTAACCATAGTGTCAAGAGAACATGGATATCTACACTAGATACAATGAACATAGAGGATATCATAAATGAGAAACTATCAGAGAATGTACTCGCCTGAAGTCCAATGAGTATTCTCACAGATGTCTGACTCGGTGCCTCGAAGACCTAGATATGGAATACAACATTAATACAAGGTCCCGAAAAGAGAATAAGTTAAACTAGTCAACTTCTAGGTCAATAAGTCAATTCTAAGTCAAAAGTCAACTATGGTCAACTTTAAGTAAACTATGGTCAAACCAAGGTCAACTATCTATTTTAAGTTGCACAAGTCTAACACAAAAATCTTGGGTCAAGATATTAAAATCTAAGTCATAGAAACCACATCCTAAAATATTATGATACCGTATCTCCGGATACGTGAATCCAAGGTAAACCTTACAATACATATATATCAACAATAATGTATAATAATATAGAATATTAATTACAAACAAATAGGAACCATGGTTTTGAACCAACTTGGTATCCACAAAGTCACAAACTTGATACCCAAACCCCGTATCTTGAGTATCCCACTTACCTTGGTTTCCACAAGGTAATACTCAATACATTGATATAGTAATTACCCTCATATATAATATAATATATATATACTAATATTATACAATTAAGAAGTATAGCAATACTAGTATTATATCTCAATATTAATACATATATATATACATATATCTATAAATATAAGATATAAACAATATACTAATAAACTGCCTAACTGTCACTGAAAGCAGTGTTAAAAAATACTGATTTTCAGATATCAGACTTTGAGTGACAGTTCGGGCTGTCACTGAACCGCCGTCGCTACTACTGCTGCATTTTTGCACTGCTGCCTCCGTTTTGGTGATGATTTTCAACCGTCATCATATCCTCTATAGCGACTGCTGCAAATTCCCGCCGCTGCATGCGGCTATTAATGAAAGTGGCGTCTCTGTCATTAATTATCGTCGCTACTATTACAGCGGCTGCTGCTGTGCTCGGCCATTAATAACAGTTGCTCTGTCATAAAATCCTGCTGTCGCTAAAAACAGTAAATATATATATATAAAACCTATATATATATATATATACAAACCAAATAAATAATTATATATATCTATATATATATAACCCAAATACATATATAATATATATATATCTATATATATAAATACCAAATAGCTATAATACACATCCTATATACTAATGTACATATTACAACATGGTTAAATGCACACATACAAAAATATGTTAATAAATATACATCCATACACATATATTATCATATTCTATTTATTTAATTAAACATACACATATATTTTATAAAAACATATGTATATATATATATATATATATATATATATATATATATATATATATATATATATATATATATATATATATATATATATATATATATATATATATATATATATCCCTAACATATATTATAACATATATTAATGCATGTAGAAGAAAGCTACATATATATTTATACATTCTATTAGTACATATATAATACATAGATCTATGCTACAATAAATACCATAATAAATACACTATAATACATATATAATATCTATATATATATACTTAATTTTAATTCAAGAATTAAAGCACAAATAATTAGATCTACACATAAACACACCACAAATGGAGAGTATCACATCGTATCCCACTAGATCTAGGATACGTATGCGACACGAGTCCACCACACATCCAATTGCACTCCGAAGGACACAAGCAAGTCACATATATTATTTATGAACAAAACAAAGTGTCAAATATAGATCTATGTGTCCGTGTCAAAATACGACATGTGCAAAGTCCCGTGTCGGAGGAAAACCCCTCCAAAACAACATGTATCACCAAATTATTGGGATACGACCTACACGTACCCAATTATGGATATGACACTAGCCCCAAATATATAAACATATGCCAAAGTGATCTACAGGATCAATTGGCACACACAACAAAAGTCATTTTCGGAATTCTTCTAAAATTGACACAAAAAGCACCATAACTTTCTTCATAGGTCTCTTATGAACACAAAACCAAGTCCTATGGATAATACATACATATGGATTGATTTTCCATAATTAAATCTCAGATTTAGAAGCTATTTTAAGGGAAAAAACTGAATTATACCTATTGAAAGATGTATTACCAATGAAACCTCCAATTGAGATGAAATTACCTCCAAATTGTAGATCATTGCTCCTCTTTGTAGATCCTTACTTCCTCCTTCTAGATCCTTGCTTCTCAAGTTTCTAATGGTGATTTGGGAAGGAATTGGAATAAATTTGGTAGAGAAATGAAATGGGAATGAAGGAAATTTGGTAGTTGAAAATTCTAGATCTAGATTTGGAATGAAAAAGAGGAGAGAGAATTTTCCCCCTCTTTTTATATAGGCCGACCCTTTCCTCTCCCTCAAGTAATTATGAAATATCCAATATACCCCTGGGGTCTCTCATGAAGAAATAATTAAGGAAGGAAGCTTCTAGTCTAATAATTTAAATAATTTAATCCATCTCCTTAACAATGGGCTTTCTAATTGGGCTAAGTCTAACTAATTAATTCATGTTGGTCCATGGGTCCAAACTAAACTAGTTAGGTCCACTAATACAAGTCCAAATTAAATAAATAATATCTAACAACAATTAAATAATATAACAATAATTATTTACCATCCAAAATATTTAATTAAATAGGAAAAGACTAAAATACCCTTTCCTAGAAAATGTGGTAGTGACAAGTCTACCCTCCTTAAAATAATTCCGTTCTCGAAATTCAAAGACGAAAACTACCCCCAGAAAATAATAGAACATAACTAAAGAATCACAACTAAACTATGGAAGAACATAACAATGAAAAGAACATAACTAGAAAATAACATACCTCAAGGTACAAACAAATATGGATAATGCTCTCGTATTTCATCCTCTCTCTCCCAGTAGACTACCCCAGAGAGTGATTCCTCCATGCGACGCATACCAAAGAAATAGTCTGGTTCCTCAGCACCTTCTCTCTTCGATCCAGAATCTCAACTGGCTACTCTGGATAGCTAAGAGTAGAGCTCACCTCTATCTCCGAGTGATCCAATGCATGACTAGGATCTGCCACGTATCGTCTCAACTGTGACACATGAAACACGTTGTGCACTCCCTCCAATGTAGGTGGCAAGTCTAGTCTATAAGCAACTGCACCGACCCTCTCTAGAATAGTAAAAGGTCCGATGAATCGCGGACTAAGCTTTCCGCCTCCACCGAAGCGAATCGTGCCTCGTGTCGAAGAAATCCTCAGAAATACCAAACCACCCACCTAGAACAAAACACCACCTTAAGAACTTAATCTATAACAACAACCAAAAATAAGCACAAAACAAAATCTAAACTATACCTCAAACTCCAAAGGTCTCCGATGGCTATCGGCCCAATGCCGTTGTCTGTCATGCGCCACTCGAAGTCTGTCTCTGATCAACTGAACCTTCTTTGCTGCATCCACAACCATCTCTGGCCCAAGCAAAACTCTCTCTACAACATCGTCCCAAGAAAAAGGAGTACGATACCTCCGACCGTATAGAGCTTCAAAAGGTGACATCTCTATACTGGCCTGGTAACTGTTGTTGTAAGCAAACTCTACCAAATGGAGATGGTCCTCCTAAGAACCCCCGAAATCTAATACACAAGTGCGCAATATATTCTCGAGAGTCTGGATAGTCCTTTCTGACTGTCCATCTGTCTGGGGATGATATGCAGTACTGAACTTGAGCTGAGTGCCCAAACTCTCCTGCAAACTCCTCCAGAAATGAGAAGTTAAACGACTATCTCGATCTGAGACTATGCTGACGGAAACTCCATGTATCCTAACGATCTTCCTCACATACATCTCTGCCAGCTTCTCCGTAGACAAACCTACCTTGAAAGGCAAAAAGTGGGCCGACTTGGTCAACCTATCAACGATGACCCAAATCGCGTCTTTTCCTCCTGGAGATCGTGGAAGTCCGGACACAAAATCCATAGTAATGTGTTTCCGCTTCCACTTTGGAATGGGTAATGGCTGAAGTAAACCTCCTGGCCTCTGCCTCTCGGCTTTCACCTGCTGGCACACTAAGCATCTGGATACAAACTGTGCCACTTTCCTCTTCATGCCATACCACCACATACTCTTTCGCATATCCCGATACATCTTGTTAGCACTTGGATGCATGGAATACTGAGAGCGATGCGCTTCCTGCAATACCTCCTCTCGCAACTCCCCACTAGGCACACATAATCTAACTCTATGCCTCAAAGATCCATCCTCTACAATAGTAAAATCATCCTCCAATCCTGTTCTCACCTGAGCTCTGATACTCCTCAGAGATACATCATCATACTGTGTTGCCTTGATCTTGTCCATCAAATCTGAGTGTATCTGCAGTCCCTACATCTGCATAGCACCACCAGGAACAATCATCTCAATGTCTAAGCTCTCCAAGTCCTCCAACAAATATCGATCTTGCGTCAAGAACATAGCTACCGGATACCTGCTCAAAGCATCGGCAACTACATTGGCTTTCCCAGGATGATATTGCAAAGAGATATCAAAATCCTTCATCAGTTCCAACCACCGACGCTGCCTCATGTTCAACTCCTTTTGCGTGAAAACGTACTTCAAGCTTTTGTGGTCTGTGAAGATCTCCACACACTCTCCGTACAAATAATGTTTTCACAACTTCAGAGGGAATATGATGGCTGCCAATTCCAAATCATGGGTAGGATAGTTCTTTTTATGAGGACGCAATTGCCTGGATGCATAGGCAATCACTTTCCCATGCTGCTGAAGAACACAACCCAAACCCTTCCCCGATGCATCACTATAAATAGTGAAACCTCCGGACCCTGATGGCAATGTCAAAATAGGAGCAGACGTCAACCTCTTCTTCAACTCTTTAAAAGCAACCTGGCAATCCTCCATCCAAACAAACTTTACATCCTTCCTTGTGAGTCTGGTCATTGGCTCGGCAATCCTCGAAAAATCTTGCACAAACTTCCTGTAGTAGCCTGCCAATCCCAAGAAACTCCTGATCTCTTCTACTGAACTCGAAGTCTTCCAAGATTTCACTGCTGAAATCTTCTTCGGATCCACTGAAATATCATCACCAGTCACAACATGCCCCAAGAACTCTACCTTATCCAAGAAAAACTCATACTTGGACAACTTCCCATACAGCTTCTCCTTCCTCAGCACATCCAATACAATCCTCAAATGCTCCTCCGGTGTCCTCGAGTATATGAGTATGTCGTCGATGAACACCACTACGAACTTATCAAGGTACTGGTGGAACACCTTGTTCATCAAGTTCATAAATTCCGCCGGTGCATTAGTCAAACCAAACGACATCACCATAAACTCATACTGACCATACCGAGTTCTAAAAGCAGTCTTCGGTATGTCCTCTGGCTTCACCTTTACCTGATGGTAGCCTGATCTCAAATCTATCTTAGAAAACACCTTCGCACCACTCAACTGATCAAACATATCATCAATCCGTGGCAAATGATACTTATTCTTAATAGTAAGATTATTCAAAACCCGATAATCAATGCACATGCACACTGATCCATCCTTCTTTGGTACAAACAATACCGGGGCTCCCTATGGTGAAGAACTCGATCTGATAAACCTCTTATCCTACAATTCGTCCATCTGCTTCTTCAACTCGACCAGCTCGTTGTTGTTTACTCTATAGACATGCTGCAAAATTGGTTATGCACCTGGCACCAAGTCTATGGAAAATTCAACATCTCGATCTGGCCGCAATCCTGGCAATTCCTTAGGAAACACATCCAAGAACTCTGCTATCAACGGATGTGGCAACTCCTTGTCTTCCACCATAGCTCCATAAATAATGCCTTCTTCCTGCTCCACAGCTCCTCTAGCAAACTCGAACTCTGGCTCTCCTGGCGGACCAAACAAAACTCTATCTCCTCTATAATCTATGCTAGCATGGTGCCTACTCAACCAATCCATCCCGAGTACAATGTCGTAGCTCAGAAGTGGCATTACAAGTAGACACGCACTCAACTTCCGGCCTCCCAGAGTAACTATTCGATCCTTGCAAATATCATTAACCAGGATAATGCCTCCCCCGGTCATGATCTTGCAAGTCCTAAGCAAAGACTCAGCTACTAAACCATACTTTAGAGCAAAAGAAACAGATACAAAACTATGGGAAGTACCACTATTAAACAAAGCTAAAGCTGGAATGGAATCAAGAAGAATAGAACCTGCGATGACATCTCCGGTGGGTTCCTCCTCTTTGACGGTCATAGCAAACGCTCGTCCCTGTCGAGCACCTCCCTACTGCTGATGCTGGACAAAACGATGTTGTTGTGTCATAAGCGGTCCCCTCGGCTGTGCTGCAGGTGGTCTCGTCTGTGCCCTCAGAGCTAGAGCTGCTCCCTGAACTGCACGACGAGGACACTCCATCGATTGATGCCCTTCAGTACCATAATACAAACAAATTCCTAGCCTCCCCCTGCAAACTTCCTAGATGTGGCCGGGCTTCTTGCAGTAGTTGCATGGAGCTTGCTATAACTGTCTCGGCTGCTGAGGTGCCTGGTGAAAAGGCACTCTAGCTGGAGTCTGGCTCTGCTGTGGCTGCTGGAAAGGTCTGGACTAGAAATAAGGACGTTTGGCAGATACTGCACTTCCATTGGCCCCCAAAAAAGAATCACGGTCTCTCTTGGACTTCAAACCCAATTCCCGCTCAACCTTGCATGCCTCCGCAAGTATCTCCGAGTATGTCTCATAAAAAGACGGAATGAGAATCTTTACTTCCCAGTTTAGACCCTCACGAAAACGAATAGCTCGAACCTCTGGCTCTCTCACCAAATACTCTGTAAATCGGCTCAACCTACCAAATTCTGTAGTGTACTCCTCCACAGACATGCTCCCCTGACTGAGACTCTCAAACTGTCTCCCCAAGTCTAGCCTGTCTGCCCGAGCAAAAAACTTCTTCTTGAAAAGGTCCTTGAATACCTCCCAAGATTGTCCTGCGTCAACCAGAACCGGCTCATTCCTGAACCAAGTACGAGCAACGTCGAACAGTTAAAGTCCTACCGCCTCAACCTTCAGATCCTCAGAAAGATGGGACACCCTCATAAGACGCTCAATGTCCTCGAGCCAATCATCAGCATAGACGATGCCCTCCGTCCCTTTGAAAACCCTAGGCTCCAGTTTCTTGAAGTCCTGAATGTTGCCTGACCGAAGCTGTCATACCCCAGTCCCAAAATACCGAGGGACCGGATGCGTGATTATGGCCAGCAGCATGCACCGATGGACAAACCCAATTTAATGGATCCATCGGGCATACTTAAGCTGTATATAAGGTCTATAACAATAAGTCAGAACTAATCTCATCCACAGAAAAGAATATAAATCAACAGCAATAAAGAAAATAAATTAAACATCCAGTCTCAGCAAAGTATTCGGGGAACAACCCGATATAAGTCTGGTACAATGATCTCATAAACAGAAATTAAAGAGTTTAATTAAACAGGAAATAACGACTGAGCATGGCGAAGCAATGGTTCAGGAGAAGTCCTCAGCGATCACCTCGTCCTCAGCTACGGGTACTGTTCCGTGAAGAGCACCTGTTCCGTAGACCTCTGGATAAACCTCGTCTGCAAATCCTGGGGACATAATCCGGATCCAGGTCCTCAGGGGACATAGCAAGGTACAAGAAAGCACAAGCCAAAATAAATGCAGTAAAGCAGTTAATGAAATAATAGGGTCAACTATATAACCATCTATGTGAAATGCAAGTTGAGAGCATCACTAAAACTTAGGCTGATACCACTACAAGCTCTGTGTTGGGGAGCCGGTAGCAGCTATACTATGTATTTTACTATGTGTTTACTATGAATTATATTTATATGATCAGCCTGAAGCCTGCGTGTCTCTCCCCACCCAAATGTAATCTTACGTCTCATGTCCACGATACCTCATGTCCATGTCACGTAAAATCATCTCTAATGTAGTGAGTCATACTATGTCTATGAATATAACATCTAGGAATATTATGTCTATGTCATAAACCTGTATCCTATACAGAATCACCTTGAATATTTCAGGAAGATCCTGTCTCATGCTCTGTGTCAGGTGTCCTGGGTAGTAAGTACTTGATAGGGCAAGTACAAGAATATAAATGTCACGATATCCATCTCTAAATGACATTGCCCAATCCCGCGTACGGTGTTGGCACCCGACTATGATCGGACGCTAAGCAAGTCACACGGCCCTAGGGTTGAGCAAGTACAACAATCACAAGAAAATAAATCTAGAGAAAATGAATTATTAAACTGCATTTATGGCAAGGTACACTTGCCTGGGTTTTCAGCTCCAAGTGTAGCTCTGGCAACAGCTGGATTTGCAGGCAGTACTCCGGCTGCTAAAACAAACATCACCATCAGGTCCAGATAATATTAATCAGCTAGGAACGCCTGTCCTTGAGTCCAATTTAGAGACAAGGGCAAAAACATCATTTTCGGGTCAAGGCGGGGTCCAAATGTGGGCCGCTTTGCATCGAAAATCGAGTCAGGGTCAAAGGTCTCAAAAATAGTCCAACTTAGTGTCAACAGGTCAGGAACGATGATACAAACCCAACGGAACTTCCAGAATTGGATTCCGATGAGCCGTTCTCAAAATCGCCCGTCGGATGGAGCCTGTGGGGCCCACGACACACGATTTTGTCAACGTTCTCAGAATTGAACCAAACTTGGCTCACAGGACCAGCGTATTGCTACGAGTCCAATAGCTCCAGTTTCGTCTCGATCTGACTTGTGTACACTAAGTTACAGCAAGAAACAGAAAGTACGGATATGGGGCGGTGTCCGCGGATACGCACTGATTCCGGTGTGCACGCACATCCGAATCAGCTTCTGCGAAAGCCCACACGTCCGTATCAACGACGCTCACGTATCGGTGAAGACCGCATGTGACCAAGTCGTCCCGTTTGGCGGGGCGTACTCGATTCCGGGGTAAAACAGGGTCTGAGTTTTCCTGTTTTTGGATCACGGTGTACGATCACCACAGGACGCGATGCCCCGAGCGGGTTGCACGGACACCGAGAGGGTCATACAGGCTACGCGTTGCAATTTACGGAATAGAAATCCGAGCTACGAGCAAGAAGTTATGGATACCTGATCTGAGCTTGAAAACTGAGAATCCTGTGTCCTGAACACTATGTCCGACACGACACAGAAATTAGGGTTTAGGGTCTTCCTGTGTCCGGGTCTGCCTGTGTCCAACTTAGGGCTCGTCGGAGTTCACAGGAGGGACTCACCGGGGAGGGATGAAGCCGACAGCGGCTGGAAAGCACGCCGGAAAGGGTCGACGTGCACAGAGGCGGAGCTAGGGCAGCTCACGGTTGGCCGGGCGGTGCTAGGGGACGCCGCCTGCTGCTGCTAGGCTTCTGCGGGTCAGAGGAGAAGGAAGTAGGCGGGGAGTGGTGGAGAGAGGGCAGGGCACGGCGGAGGGTAGCTGCTGGCAGGGTGGCGGAGGTCCGGAGTTTGAGCGGGTGGCCGGGGCTGTACTGGAGACGCGGGGAGGAAGGAGAAGTAGAGGGCGGTGGCTCCGGGCAGGTCGGCAGAGGCGGTGGACGGCGCGGAGGGGAAAGAAACTTTGGCCGGAGGAGGAGAATGTCGGGTCGGCTTATATAGGCGAAGAGGGAAGAGGGTACGGCGGCGGTTCAAGGGAAGAGGAAGGGGGAGAGCTCTGGGCGTTCGGGGAAGAGGAAACGGCCGGTCTCCGGCGACCACGGAGACGGAAACGGCCGCCGGAGAAGTTGAATCGGGGAAGAAGAATTGGGGATTAGGGTTAACGGGTGGTCGGGTGCGGGTTCGCGGGTTGGGCTGACCCGGCCCGACCCGTTAGGGTGGTTCGGTACGGTTTAGCTGAACCGGCCGGTCCGGGTCGGTTTATTTGGGTTGGGTTTGGTTTTATTTTGGGTTTAATTAAATAGTTAAATTTTTACAATAGTTTATAATGCTTTAAAAATTTATCGGGATCCAATAAATTCTCGAAAAAATACCCCATGTTCAGTTTTTAATTTTAGACTCGAAAATATATTTCTAATAATATTTTAATATTATTTATTATCTTTTAAAAATCATTGAATCATTAAAATACATAAGTTTAATTGCTAAAAATTTCCAGAAAATTCCAGAAAATTGTGAGAAATCCAAAATTCAAAATTTAAAAAAAATCAGGGGTATTATAATCTACCCCCTTAAGAAGATTGCGTCCTCGCAATCAAAGAGTAACCGATCAATAGAGATGACACGGTTGCAAAAATTTATTTGAATCAGAAATTCAAGGTTAAGGGTTTAAACACATAGGGAAAGTCAGTTCCCTAAGCAATGGAATTTCCCAGTTATAGGAAATCTAGAATATTACAGTTTAGAAAACCAGTTTATCTTTCAAAACTTATCAAGTTAACATTTATAAAACATTTCAGGTGATTGGCAAGCTCAAAAATTACTTAGATTAACACTAGGTTATCAGTTTTAAAAACATATTAGGTTAACAGTAATAAAGCATTCTAAGTTATTCTTTCAAAAACAATTTTAGGTTATCACTAAATTAGCAAGTTTAAAATTACTAGGTGATCACTAGATTATCTATTATCAGCAAGTTAAAATTTTTAGGTTAGGTCTAGGGTCACGAACCAACAGGCACGAATTATAGCAATACTAGGAACGGAAAAACTATAAAAACTTACGCGCACTAGCTACTCCTTGGTTCTGCGCGTCTTCCAAAGTCATCGCGAAGGCTTGTCCGCGTCCTGGTAGATTCCTCTGTTGCTGCTGCTGCTGCTGGGCTTGTTGGAAAAGTGCTGCTTGTGGTGCCAATGGTGGCCTTGATTGATTCCCTCCTGGTGCTGGTAGAGCTTGTTGGTTTGTTCTTGGTGCTCCTCCTCGATGATAAGGACAGTCCTTGGCTAAGTGTTGATTGGTCCCGCAAATCAAGCATAATCCCAACTTGCGTCTGCAGTCCTTCTCAGTATGGCCTACCTTGCCGCAGTATTGACATGTAGGTAATGTCTGCGGAGAGGCTCTGGGTGGCTGGTGTATATGAGGCCTCTTTGCAGCTTCTTCTTGTGGTGCTTTGGATGTTGCTGACGGGGTAGGGCGCTTTAGACTGGTTTCTTTCCTGGTGACGCGCTCCATGAGTCGGGCTGCAGTAAGAACGTCCGAGTACGAAGTGGGTGCGACAGATCCAATCAATTTCTGTAGCTCGATGTTGAGTCCGTCGAAAAACTTCTCGGCCTTCTCTTCTTCTGTTGGGATTAATGTTGGGGTGAAGCGACTCAGACGAATGAACTCGGCGTTGTACTCTTCCACCGTCATAGCTTCCTGAGTGAGGCGATTGAACTTGTCCCTCAGTTCAGATCGGGCGATGGCCGGAATATACATCTCTTGGAAGAGTCTGGAGAACTCTTCCCAAGTAACTCGGTCTGGTCCGAGCCTAGTTTCTTCAGATATCCACCAGTGATGGGCATTGTCCGTCAACTGCATTCTGACGGCGGTCATCCAACGTTCCCTCGGTAGTTCAGCTGCTTCTAACTGGTGTTGTATATTGGTGAGCCATTCATGAACTTCGGTTGGTCCTTTCTTGCCCGAAAAGGTACGGGGCTTGAGTTGACGGAAATCAGTGATAGATCCCGTCGCTGGTCGCCTAGCTTGTGGGTTCACTTGCTCCAATGCGTTTACTAGGCTGGTTCTTAGGTACTCTGCCTCCTGACGATGTGCCTCCTGTTGAACTTGCTGTTGGGCTTGCATCATGGCATAAAACATCTGGAACATCTGTTGCCCGTCCATTGCTTGCCCTGGTGGAAAGACAGGCATCTGTGGAGGGAACTGCGGCGGAGGTGGGATATCATCGCGCCTGAACCTTGAGTTATGATATTCAGCTTGACCACCTTGAGAGGATTGCCCTCTGTTCTCTAGTGTAACTCCATCTCCATAGGTAACCACAGCGTCTTGTGGCGTACTCAAAGGAATTTCATCTTCAATTCTTGGATCCATCTTTCTGCATCCAAAATAAAATATAAGAAGCGCACAAGATCCAAGGCAGGATGTAAAGCAAAAATTAATTAGAGTACGATACAGATATCAAGAACGTTTTCAAGCAAGTGGATGAGATCCTAAATACTTATCCTATCTTATTGCAGGTCTGTTCGGTCCCTAAGTTGAAACTGAACAATTTAGTCGTTGACATGCATGGGCCACCACAAAAACCATGTCACGCCCCAGTCCCAAAATACCGAGGGACCGGATGCGTGATTATGGCCAGCAGCATGCACCGATGGACAAACCTAATTTAATGGATCCATCGGGCATACTTAAGCTGTATATAAGGTCTATAACAATAAGTCAGAACTAATCTCATCCACAGAAAAGAATATAAATTAACAGCAATAAAGAAAATAAATTAAACATCCAGTCTCAGCAAAGTATTCGGGGAACAACCCGATATAAGTCTGGTACAATGATCTCATAAACAGAAATTAAAGAGTTTAATTAAACAGGAAATAACGACTGAGCATGGTGAAGCAATGGTTCAGGAGAAGTCCTCAGCGATCACCTCGTCCTCAGCTACGGGTACTGTTCCGTAAAGAGCACCTGTTCCGTAGACCTCTGGATAAACCTCGTCTGCAAATCCTGGGGACATAATCCGGATCCAGGTCCTCAGGGGACATAGCAAGGTACAAGAAAGCACAAGCCAAAATAAATACAATAAAGCAGTTAATGAAACAATAGGGTCAACTATATAACCATCTATGTGAAATGCAAGTTGAGAGCATCACTAAAACTTAGGCTGATACCACTACAAGCTCTGTGTCGGGGAGCCGGTAGCAGCTATACTATATATTTTACTATGTGTTTACTATGAATTATATTTATATGATCAGCCTGAAGCCTGCGTGTCTCTCCCCACCCAAATGTAATCTTACGTCTTATGTCCACGATGCCTCATGTCTATGTCACGTAAAATCATCTCTAATGCAGTGAGTCATACTATGTCTATGAATATAACATCTAGGAATGTCATGTCTATGTCATAAACCTGTATCCTATACAGAATCACCTTGAATATTTTAGGAAGATCCTGTCTCATGCTCTGTGTCAGGTGTCCTGGGTAGTAAGTACTTGATAGGGCAAGTACAAGAATATAAATGTCACGATATCCATCTCTAAATGACATTGCCCAACCCCGCGTACGGTGTTGGCACCCGACTATGATCGGACGGTAAGTAAGTCACACGGCCCTAGGGTTGAGCAAGTACAACAATCATAAGAAAATAAATCTAGAGAAAATGAATTATTAAACTACATTTATGGCAAGGTACACTTGCCTGGGTTTTCAGCTCCAAGTGTAGCTCTGGCAACAGCTGGATTTGCAGGCAGTACTCCGGCTGCTAAAACAAACATCACCATCAGGTCCAGATAATATTAATCAGCTAGGAACGCCTGTCCTTGAGTCCAATTTAGAGACAAGGGCAAAAACGTCATTTTCGGGTCAAGGCGGGGTCCAAATGTGGGCCGCTTTGCATCGAAAATTGAGTCAGGGTCAAAGGTCTCAAAAATAGTCCAACTTAGTGTCAACAGGTCAAGAACGATGATACGAACCCAACGGAACTTCCAGAATTGGATTCCGATGAGCCGTTCTCAAAATCGCCCGTCGGATGGAGCCTGTGGGGCCCACGACATACGATTTTGTCAACGTTCTCAGAATCGAACCAAACTTGGCTCATAGGACCAGCGTATTGCTACGAGTCCAATGGCTCCAGTTTCATCTCAATCTGACTTGTGTACACTAAGTTACAGCAAGAAATAGAAAGTACGGATACGGGGCGGTGTCCGCGGATACGCACTGATTCCGGTGTGCACGCACATCCGAATCAGCTTCTGCGAAAGCCCACACGTCCGTATCAACGACACTCACGTATCGGTGAAGACCGCACGCGACCAAGTCATCCCGTTTGGCGGGGCGTACTCGATTCCGGGGTGAAACAGGGTCTGAGTTTTCCTGTTTTTGGATCGCGGTGTACGATCACCACAGGACGCGATGCCCCGAGCGGGTTGCACGGACACCGAGAGGGTCATACAGGCTACGCGTTGCAATTTACGGAATAGAAATCCGAGCTACGAGCAAGAAGTTATGGATACCTGATCTGAGCTTGAAAACTGAGAATCCTGTGTCCTGAACACTGTGTCCGACATGACACAAAAATTAGGGTTTAGGGTCTTCCTGTGTCCGGGTCTGCCTGTGTCCAACTTAGGGCTCGTCGGAGTTCACAGGAGGGACTCACCGGGGAGGGATGAAGCCGACGGCGGCTGGGAAGCTCGTCGGAAAGGGTCGACGTGCACAGAGGCGGAGCTAGGGCAGCTCACGGTTGGCCGGGCGGCGCTAGGGGACGGCCGCCTGCTGCTGCTAGGCTTCTGCGGGTCAGGGGAGGAGGAAGTAGGCGGGGAGTGGTGGAGAGAGGGCAGGGCATGGCGGAGGGTGGCTGCTGGCAGGGTGGCGGAGGTCCGGAGTTCGAGCGGGTGGCCGGGGCTGTACTGGAGACGCGGGAAGGAAGGAGAAGTAGAGGGCGGTGGCTCCGGGCAGGTCGGCAGAGGCGGTGGACGGCGCGGAGGGGAAAGGAACTTCGGCCGGAGGAGGAGAATGTCGGGTCGGCTTATATAGGCGGAGAGGGAAGAGGGTACGGCGGCGGTTCAAGAGAAGAGGAAGGGGGAGAGCTCTGGGCGTTCGGGGAAGAGGAAACGGCCGGTCTCCGGCGACCACGGCGACGGAAACGGCCGCCGGAGAAGTTGAATCGGGGAAGAAGAATTGGGGATTAGGGTTAATGGGTGGTCGGGTGCGGGTTCGCGGGTTGGGCTGACCCGGCCCGACCCGTTAGGGTGGTTCTGTACGGTTTAGCTGAACCGGTCGGTCCGGGTCGGTTTATTTGGGTTGGGTTTGGTTTTATTTTGGGTTTAATTAAATAGTTAAATTTTTACAATAGTTTATAATGCTTTAAAAATTCATCGGGATCCAATAAATTCCCGGAAAAATACCCCATGTTCAGTTTTTAATTTTACACTCGAAAATATATTTCTAATAATATTTTAATATTATTTATTATCTTTTAAAAATCATTGAATCATTAAAACACATAAGTTTAATTGCTAAAAATTTCCAAAAAATTCCAGAAAATTGTGAGAAATCCAAAATTCAAAAATTAAAAAAAATCAGGGGGATTACAGAAGCTCAGCAACCTGAGGAACATCCTGCTGCTGGATCGGAACTTCTCTCTCAACTACGGCACGAGCAAGCTGATGAGCACTCTCGATGCCCTGCCGTAGAACGTCGGTCTGCCTCTGATGTGCCTCTGACTGAGCCCTCTGTGCCTCGAGCATCTCACGAAACAGTGTAAACATCTGTGACGCCTCTGCTGGCACAGGAGGTGGAGGTGGAAGCCCCTCAGATACAGTTGGCACAGTCCTCTGAGTAGGTGGTGGACCTCCAAAAGCAGCTGACACTCCAATCACCGGAGAAGTGACTGGTGCAGGCCCTCGGGTTGTCGCAGACCTCTCAGAAACTGCTCTCCCCTGCTGCGATATAGTCTTAGACGGCATCCTGAGACAAAGCGAAAGAAGGAATCAATATGGCACAAGATGTAAGACATCAAGGAAAGGACAGTTTAAGGGATCAAGTATCAATATCAAAGAAGAATAGTTGAATCAAAAGAATTTTCCTAGATGTGATTGAGTATCTCAGCCTATATTCTATATCCTATCGCATGCTCGCAGTAGTACAACTAAATTGTCGCACTACCACGACATCACATACTTTGTGAAGCTTGACCTGCATGGGCCACCACCAAAAATATGTCACGACCCGCACCCGGTGTAAGGGTACTAGTCGGAAATAATGCCCAGCCTACGCTGCAGAATCGGCGGTAGAACATTGTCTAGATAATCTATCTAACAATATAATGAACCACCAATAATGATAGTATACTCAATCACAGAACTAAGATAGAAATGAGCACAAATCAGATAAAGAATAGAATAGTCATAATATAACTCATGAGTCTAAATAATACATCAATGAGTCTGAAAGAAGTAAAAAAAATGAGCTGGAGACAAATCCAGTACAAAAGAATACTATGAAGCTACAACTCCAGGGTCGACTGTCTCAGTTGGGATAAGTCTCTCCTATGCCAGGGTCTCAGAATCGAAACCCACAACATCCTGGGGTCCATAATAGGTAGGGTACCACTCCTCAGTGTCATTTGGAAAAATATATCCAGTCAAGAAAGGAGCAAAGTACATCCCTAACAGCAGTTCTAATCAATGATAAAAACTATGTAACAATAAATAGCTGTGGATAAACAAGATGCACAATAGATACAAGAGATATATATACAATAAGGAAATACTAGAAATAAATATAATAATGAACAATATGCCAATGAAACAATAATACTAATGACTAAGTGTGTGAGTACTAGCTTAATATGTGATCGGCTTGGGCAAGATGCAATGCGGCCTGGAAAATCATACGTGCGGTGTATGATCAACACTATTCAGTAATCAGTACTTTATGCAATAGGGATATTGATCACACATCTAAACTAATACTCCCCACCCCCGACTGGTATAATAGATCCAACCACGGTATGCTATGGCACGAGATTCCCCAAGAAGATAGCTAGTCTTCCCGAGAATCGGTGTCTGTACATGTACAAGATAACCAATAAAATAATACTTGCACCATATACACCATATACCAAGGAATAACATCTCATAACGAGATCCGTATATACCAATCCGTGTAACCATAGTGTCAAGAGAACATTGATATCTACACTAGATACAATAAACATAGAGGATATCATAAATGAGAAACTATCAGAGAATATACTCGCCTGAAGTCCAATGAGTAGTCTTACAGATGTCTGACTCGGTGCCTCGAAGACCTAGATATGGAGTACAATATTAATACAAGGTCCAGAAAAGAGAATAAGTTAAACTAGTCAACTTCTAGGTCAATAAGTCAATTCTAAGTCAAAAGTCAACTATGGTCAACTCTAAGTCAACTATGGTCAACTATGGTCAAACCAAGGTCAACTATCTATTTCTAAGTTGCACAAGTCTAACACAAAAATCTTGGGTCAAGATATTAAAATCTAAGTCATAGAAACCACATCCTAAAATAGTAGGATACCGTATCTCCGGATACGTGAATCCAAGGTAAACCTCACAATACATATATATCAACAATAATGTATAATAATATAGAATATTAATTACAAACAAATAGAAATCATGGTTTTGAACCAACTTGGTATCCACAAAGTCACAAACTTGATACCCAAACCCCGTATCTTGAGTATCCCACTTACCTTGGTTTCTACAAGGTAATACTCAATACCTTGATATAGTAATTACCCTCATATATAATATAATATATATATACTAATATTATATAATTAAGAAGTATAGCAATACTAGTATTATATCACAATATTAATACATATATATATATACATATATCTATAAATATAAGATATAAACAATATACTAATAAACTGCCTAATTGTCACTGAAAGCAGTGTTGAAAAACACTGATTTTCAGATATCAGACTTTCAGTGACAGTTCGGGCTGTCACTGAACCGCCGTCGCTACTGATGCTGCATTTTTGCACTGCTGCCTCCGTTTTGGTGACGGTTTTCAACCGTCATCATATCCTCTGTCGCGACTGCTGTGAATTTCTGCCGCTGCATGCGGCTATTAATGACAATGGCGGCTCTGTCATTAATTGCCGCCGCCACTGTTACAGCGGCTGCTGCTGTGCTCGGCCATTAATGACAGTTGCTCTGTCATAAAATCCTGTTGTCGCTAAAAACAGTAAATATATATATATATATATATATATATATATATATATATATATATATATATATATATATATATATATATATATCAATATATATATAAAAACCAAATAAATAATTATATATATCTATATATATATAACCCAAATACATATATAATATATATATCTATATATATAAATACCAAATAGCTATAATACACATCCTATATACTAATGTACATATTACAACATGGTTAAATGCACACATACAAAAATATGTTAATAAATATACATCCATACATATATATAATCATATTCTAATTACTTAATTAAACATACACACACACACACACACACACACATATATATATATATATATATATATATATATATATATATATATATATATATATATATATATATATATATATATATATATCCCTAACATATATTATAACATATATTAATGCATGTAGAAGAAAGCTACATATATATTTATACATTCTATTAGTACATATATAATACATATATCTATGCTACAATAAATACCATAATAAATACACTATAATATCTATATATATATACTTAATTTTAATTCAAGAATTAAAGCATAAATAATTAGATCTACACATAAACACACCACAAATGGAGAGTATCACACCGTATCCCACTAGATCTAGGATACGCATGCGACACGAGTCCACCACACATCCAATTGCACCCCGAAGGACACAAGCAAGTCACATATATTATTTATGAACAAAACAAAGTGTCAAATATAGATCTATGTGTCCGTGTTAAAATACGATATGTGCAAAGTCCCGTATCGGAGGAAAAACCTCCAAAACAACACGTATCACCAAATTGTTGGGATACGATCTACATGTACCCAATTGTGGATACGATACTAGTCCCAAACACATAAACATATGCCAAAGTGATCTATAGGATCAATTGACACACACAACAAAAGTTATTTTCGGAATTCCCCCAAAATTGACACAAAAAGTACCACAACTTTCTCCATAGGTCTCCTATGAACACAAAACCAAGTCCTATGGGTAGTACATACATATGTGTTAATTTTTCATGATTAAATCTCAGATTTAGAAGCTATTTTAAGGGAAAAAACTGAATTATAACTACTGGGAGATGGATTCCCAAAGAAACCTCCAATTGAGATGAAATTGCCTCCAAATTGTAGATCCTTGCTCCTCTTTGTAGATCCTTGCTTTCTCCTTCTAGATCCTTGCTTCTCAAGTTTTTAATGGTGATTTGGGAAGAAATTGGAATAAATTTGGTAAGGAAATAAAATGTGAATGAAGGAAATTTGGTAGTAGAAAATTCTAGATCTAGATTTGGAATGAAAGATGAGAGAGAATTTCTCTCCTCTTTTATATAGGTCGGCCCTTTCCTCTCCCTCAAGTAATTATGAAATGTCCAATATACCCCTTGGGGACTCTCATGAAGAAATAATTAAGGAAGGAAGCTTCTAGTCTAATGATTTAATTAATTTAATCCATCTCCTTAACAATGGGCTTTCTAATTGGGCTAAGTCTAACTAATTAATTCATGTTGGTCCATGGGTCCAAACTAAACTAGTTAGGTCCACTAATACAAGTCCAAATTAAATAAATAATATCTAACAATAATTAAATAATACAATAATAATTATTTACCATGCAAAATATTTAATTAAATAGGTAAAGACTAAAATACCCTTTCCTAAAAAATGTGGTAGTGACACTTAGACAAGAAATTAGTATTGCAACTGTAGAGGCACAACACCGATCTTCTTGGTCAACTTAAATTATTCTGTATCTTCCTCCATCATAATCAAGCGTACTCATATTTTTACTACCTCGACTTATGCTGCTATTAAAGCCTAGTTTTGTAAGCTTATTCTTTTATTGAGCTTGTTCATGACATACGTATTATTGAGGGCCCACCCTAATATATTGTCTAAATCAGAATCGGTGCATTATGGTCTGATCAACCTTAGTGCGCTTGGTTCGATCCTTGTATCACTACTTTATGTGGATTGAGATATAGTTGACTCAACTTGTTAGACGGATATACCTGCCCTCTAGACTGGTCAACGCATATTATGTCAGGTACATGACTATTCTGATGTAAATATGCATATAAGAATTTACCCAAAATAAGATTTTAATCCACAACTGCCTTGGCAACTCCCTTTCGAATTCTCTAATCCCTTTGAATCCAGTACTTGTATTATATCACCTCCTCCTTAAATTTTTTATTATTGTTTTCCGTCTTCCCTTATTTCGAAAAGACGAACATTCGTGCTTAGTATAAGTTTGATACACGAATAGTACTAGATATACCCCATAGGCCAAGCACTCACGATGACAAATAAGGAAGCACAGGCACAAAAATTCATAGATACAAGTACGACCTTATTTATATTTGTCATTGTATACTCATGACCCCTTTATGACACAAGATCTTAGGTGTATAATAGAAGTATAATCATATATAAGGTAGTTTAGCAGATATGAGAATGTATTAATATTCTACCCAGATGGCATACACGCGATACTAATAGATGACACGAGTAGTAGTAGTAGTAGTAGTATTATTTACCTATCACCATCTCGCCCCTTGGGTGGCTCATCTTCTCTTCCACCTCCATCCCTTATATCGTGCTTAATTTGTCCTATCATAGTCGTATCCTTTCGTGCCATTATAAATTGTTTGATTACTTCAACCTCACCCTTATTTGGTTAGTTAAAACATAAATGGCTTAGTAAATGATTAATAACTAAAGGATAATTTCTTAATAAATAACCCTTATGTATATGCATTATAGCAGTATCTATATTAATTTAATCCTTAAGTAGCATAATTTAGCCTAATAGAAATTTGTTAGATTTTTAAATTAGTACTTATTTCTAATAGTTTTATAAGTTAGTCAAGACCTTAATTGTTACCCTAAAATTTAGACTATGCTTAGAAAAGAATTGAAGGCACTTGTTACGAACTGACAACTATGTCAATTTGCTGGCAAAGTAGTGACAGCTGCAGCTAGACCGTTATAGTAGAGTAGTCAAAGTATTGCAGACATACTGGTCAGGTGGCATGGCAGTATTAGACTATGATACTTGACGGTTGCAAAGAAAAATCATGGTTGTGAGATTTCAGACAGGTATCCCAAGATACTCGACCCGATAAATAAATTTGCCCTACAATCTAGACAATAGCCTCAAGAGACTTTGACTACTAGTAGAATTCTTGTAAGTTGGGTAGTGTAGATGAGTTAGAAATAGAATAATGTATGGACAATAAATGATGAAGTGTTAGAATGGCAGACCAAGACTTTTAGGAAGCACTGCTAGATAGCAATAAAGTGTAATAGCTATAGTGGTTATTATAAATATGAGTTAGTGTCAGTTTTGAGGACAAATTTTTTGTAAGTTGGGTAGATTGTAAACCCCCTCACCCAAAATAGGTATTTTATGTGTATTTTATATTATTATATTTATTATAGATTATTTTAAATATTGAATTACTTTAGAATATTCTAGTAGTTAATTAGAAAATAAATTTCTTAGTATATTTACTTATGTAAATATTTATTTAGAATTATTTTTAGGCTATTTTAGATTTTTGGAGATTTTTCTAGAATTTTTAGGTAATTAAAACATAGGGAACGTAAATTTCTAGGACTTCCATAATTTACTATGAGACCATACTTGCATATTGTTCCTACCAAATATTTATTTTAGGTTAAAATATTTAATTATATTTTTTTGTAATTTATTTAGAATTTTAAGAAATTTATTTAGATTTTTGAAATTATTTAGGATTTATTTGGATATATATAGTCTTAATATTAGATAGATGCTAATTTAGTGTTAATAGATATTAATAAGATTATATATAAATTATTTATATTATCTTTAATTCTATTTAAGATTATAAATTATTGAGATAAATTTAAACTCTATTTTAAATTAATTTAAATCCTGAGCCTAGTAGGAAAGCAACTTCATGTATATCCTATCCTTATTTAAACTCATCCTAATCCTATCCAAATTAGCCAATCATAGTCTTATTCAATTAAGTAGTGTCCACCGTTATAAATATCTCATCCTTCATATTTTTCCCCCCAAATTTCTCTCATTTTCGTCCAAAAACAGTCAAAATTCGTCATAAATTCAGCCTCATTTTCTAGTAGTTATGACGACTTAAATAGACGATATCTCCTAGCTCCGGACCCCAAATGCGCTCCAATTTTTTTTGTTAGAACCATATCAAGGTTAGTTTTTTGAATATATAAATTATTTTAATAATTTTAGAACCTATTTTTCCAGAATATTCTGAAAGTGCCAGCTGTCCAAAATCAGACGCGTTTCCGTATTTTCGAGATTTTGGGAGATCCCGAATTTGGAATTATGAATCGTTTGAAATTTCAGAAAGTTGACATGATAAAATTAAACAAAATAATATTTTCAGAATTTAACATGTAAGTTTAATTTACTGTAAAATTTGTGCAACGTATACGTAAATAGAAAACTACCAAAAATTGTCATCTCTGCGCCCTTGTGAACATAACTCTTTACCGACTTGTGATTTTATAAAACCGTCAATTTCGAAGTTCATGTAGCACTAAAATCTATAGGATTTTACACACAAATCTAGAATTTGAGTCGGTTGACTTTTTGGTCAACGGATTGCCTCAATTTGAGTGCCACGGATCACAAATCCGTAAAGTTAACTTTTTTTGGACCAAAATTAGGATTTAACAATAAAATCATATTAAATAAGATTAAAATACTATTTTAGATTATTTTATTCAGAATTAAAATAGATTAAAATGGAGGAACCTATTCACCCACTTTTGTAACCTAACTTGTTTAATTTATGTGACGGGTAGATCGGACGACGCCTTAAGTTGGGACTTCATTTTTTTTCAGACCAGGCAAGATACCTTGCCAAATTGCTTATAGTATTCTGCATGCTTATTATATTTTTGTATATTCATTACATTTTTGTATATTCATTGCATGTGTAGTTTCTTTCAGCCATTACTATATATTAGATATATTGACACACACATGACACTTAGTATCATGAGAAAAAAATCAGTAGACGTATGGGCTTTAACCACTCTGGTAAACCGTAGTATCTAGCTCGCACTACAGGAGTGTGTCACGCTGGTCGCTACCCCCGAGGTATGTCGATTTTTGTAGAGTCGCGCTGGTCGCTACCCCCGAGGTATGTCAATTTCTGATGTTCTAGACGGGTGTGTGAGTTGTGAGGCTTAGATCGAGTAGCCTACCCTAGTCCAAACGTCAAAAAGTTATCCTCATTTGCATTCATATAGATTGTCTTTTACAACATACTTATATATTTTCAAATATTATGCATGTTTACTGTATTCAAATTGGCTTGCTTCTATGTATCTTGTTACGTCCCTCTGAGGACCTGGTCCCTTTCCAGGTGTAGATGTTCATGGATATTCGCAAGAGCACGGATCAGGACTTACTACTTATCTCTTGCAATGAGGTCTTACCTTCGGAGCATATTTGATTATCTCTAGCGATGGATCCCTTCGCTAATACCTTTATATCATCTCATTTATATTGGAGATTTATCCTTCTCTCTCATGTTAGTATTGATATAGTCATTGGTAGTGGATTTGTCTCCACCCGACTATTAGTTTTGGATTATTCAGACTCATTATTCTAGTTTAGTTATTTCTTTTTATGACTTGTTGTGCGGATGAAATTAGTATTTCTGTGACTTGTGACACTATATTTATACCACATGTGAGTTTATATTCATATTACAGCGTACGTGTGTATTATGGTATCCATATATTGGAGTTGCCATATACATATGGCTGGCATGCTTACGTGTTCCTAGTCCTACGTATTTTGGGACTGGGGCGTGACAATAAGAGATTTTAAAGGCACCATGTTGATGCCTTTGGAAGCGAGGGCGCATCGGACGCCCCAAAAAGGAAAGAGTGTTGCCAAGGCTCTGCTCGTAGAGTTGGAGCCGTCAAATGGGGAAGAGCAGACACCATCTCCTTCTGATGATCCTCCGGTTGTGAAGCACAAACCGAAGGCTGGGACCCAATATGCTCGCTACTCCAAGAAGGCGAGAACATATGTTATCCCAAAGACTGGACCAGTGATAAAGATTAAGCCCCCCGTGATGGGGACCGCAAGCAGAGAGGTAAGACCCCTTGTACTAACGGTTCCTGAAGCAGGACCCGATTTAGATGCTATGGCGGTATCCGTAAACCCTCTTAGTTTGATTCTTCTTGATCCTTTTTAAGAATATCTCTCTTCTGGTCTATTTGAATTACAGACACAAGAGAAAAGGAACTGCCCCCGGCGGGTAGCTGCTTTAGTGATTTCTTATGCTGAATTGGAAGAGAAAACCCCTCCGGAGTCTGATGTGGGTTCCTCAGAATCATCACCTGAAGCTTCGGGAGCTCGAGGCTTGGATGCGGTTTTGGCGAAGGATCTTTATACCCCTTTGGAGCACATATCCATGGAAGAAATGGAAGCTATGAGGGAGGCTATGAAAATACTGGATGAGCCATGACCTACGCCACCTCCCTCTGGTACATTATTTTATAATTTCACAAGAGATCATATTTTCTGGCTTCAGCTTTATATTCTCCGAGAGAAGTTAATTGTTGGTTGTTTTGGTCCTACATGCCCTATTCCTCCCTTACGGACAGTGGACGTAGGTGTCAAGGAGGATATCCTGAAAGAAGGGGATAATGAGCTTATCGGGAGGAGGTCTGAATCATTTCCTCTCCCCTCTAAAGACGAAGAGCACCCTGCAGGGTCTGTTGCTGGTCCTTCTAGTGCAGTGGCTGCTACTCCCGATGTTATTGCTGGGAACTTGGTTGTTGAGGCCTTTCCGGATGGTGGGATGGTTGGTCTTTCCTAGGAGGCTATTTTTGATGTTCCCGTTATTATGTTGGCGGGAACGTTATCTGAGGTCATTGTACCATAGTCAGGAGTTAGTGTGCGTTCGAGTATCGAAGCAGCAGGACGCCCTGGTACTCCTGTCCTAAGTCGCACCTCTGGTCTTGCTCAGCTACCGGATGTTCGGGCCTTTGAGATAGCCATGAAGGAGTAGAACGCGAGATATCCCACAGGTCGCTCTTTCGTTATTGCTTCACCTTCAAGTCCATCGGGCGTTGTCGCATAACTGCTGCACCTGTGGCTTCTTCCTCCTTCCAGCTGCCCTTGACTCCGGCATCGTTGGAGGAGATTGACAAAAATATCCAGATCTTCCTTAGGAGCTTCTAGATATTTTTGAGGCAGGGGGTCCAGAGTATATTGGAGCAAAACAGGCCTTTCGATTGGGCGAAGCGCTTTGCTGAGATTCTGGCCAATACACTAAGGAGCATCCCTGGTTTGGAAGAGATAGCGGACCTCCTAGACTAAAAGCTGGCAGAGGTGGAGCAATGCCTAATAGAGCTACGGCAACATCATTAAGCGGATATGGGGATACTGATATCCCATGAGTATAATGAGTTCTCAACGATGCTGGAGGCATATAATATCGTCTTTTCTTCGTCTAAGGAAGGTTTGCAATGTGACCTCCAGAAGTTGCAAGAGGAGCGTGATCGAGTGGGTACCCTTAGGGAGGATTGCCTCACCAGGCAGAGGGACCTAACCGAGGAGATCAGACAACTCCAAGACAAGTTTGATGCGTTAGGGAATTGCATCCGGGAGGCCCAGTAGGAAGAGGGGGCCATCCAAAACGGGGCTAGCCAGGTAGCGAAGAACATGGCTGCTGTTGAGGTCATGGTGCAAAAGCTGGACGACCGATATGAGTCCTATGTCCGCGACGAGGATCCTATAGTCATGGCAACATAAGTTGAATGCCTGGCTAAAGCGCGCCTGGAATACCATATTGCCCGTCTCCAAAGGCGGATATCGGAGTTGTGCTTCGACCAACAGTAGTAGTAGTTTTGAAAATTCCCCTTTTTGTCCCTTTTATCATAGTTTGTCGTAGTTTTATGGTCGAGGATGCTATTATCCCTTTAAATATAGTTTATATTTTCTCTTCCGTAAGAAGAAATAAAAGCTTACTTTTTTGTTGTCATTATTTAATGTCTTGAGTTTGACAGAATCCCAGCAAACTACGTCTTGGGCTGTGTGAGAGTGAACGGTCGCATCTTGCGGAATGAGCCATTATGATTCTAGGGTGATTCATCGGTCTACCACTTA
Organism: Iris macrosiphon; assembly: GCA_036927795.1. Taxonomy (NCBI): domain Eukaryota; kingdom Viridiplantae; phylum Streptophyta; class Magnoliopsida; order Asparagales; family Iridaceae; genus Iris; species Iris macrosiphon. Next base: position 104,900,442 of record JAYESA010000014.1, on the reverse strand, counting down.
TAAGTACTGGGTGTTTTTTTGACTCCTTCTATAGATTTACCTCTGGTGTGATGGCTTCCAAGGATGCTCGACAGGGAATCGAGGAAACCACTTCGCCTCTCGTGGACAGGGTTGCTTAAAGTCCCAGTTCTGGCATTCCCGAGTTGCTTCCTATTGAGGACACGGGAGGAGCATCCACTGCTTGAGTACCTAAGGCGAATATTTTTTAGTAACTCATCGACTCTTCGTCGGATGGATTACCTGTCACCTTGAAGGGACATGTGGAGCAGACTAGCGTAGATGCCTCCCGTCAGATGTTTGTATCTTTAGACGCTTGTGTTTTTCATACCCTTCCGATGTATATAAACTATCTGGAGGATTCTAACTCCTCTTAGAGTTTGTGTTTTGCTCTTAGTTTCCTTTAGGTAGAGGAAATAAAAACTTTTAATTTTGTTACATTCTTACATGTGGGCTTTCTGGGACTTATACTAGAGGTAATATGAACATAGTACAACTCTGCAGTTGTTGTGGACATCCCACTAGGGATTTTTTGTGTGGACCTATTACCTTTTACGTAGTTGAGTGAAAGTAACATATTTGGGACTTGCCCTGTCATCGGTGATATGGACGTGGCAGGTTTTGTGGACCCATTACTTCTTGCGCACCCGAGTGCAAGTAATAAGTTTGGGACAAGCCCTGTCAGAGGTGATATGGACCTGACATATTTTGTGGACTTAACACTGCTAGCATACTCCGGGGTGAGTATGGGTGATAAGTTTAGATAATGACAAAAATAAGAGGTAATATGGATATGACAAAGTCATCCAGGAAAAAATGCTGGGATACTAGCTCAGAGGTAAAAATAGGCGTAAACCAAAGAAGGACTCACTAGGGAGTAGTTTCCTGAGGGTGGTCTACCTGAGAGTATAGATAGACCTGAGGGTTGCCCCACTGGGTATCCTTTTTTGAGGATCCATTACCTGTTGCGTACTCAGTACTCCCAAGTACAAATAATGGCTTTTACAATAATTTGTGCAGAAAGAGAAATGCCCTACATAGGTACTTGCTGGGGATGGAAAACAAAACAAGAGTGTAGATCTTGGTTGCCTTGCTGAAGATGAGGGGAGTACAAGTCTAACTTAGACGCAGTACTTTTTCAGGAACTTTCCATTGATAGGCATCAAGAGCAAGTCGCCATTGGGTTTTGCTAGCCGACATACGCCATTGGAGAATACAGACTCCATGATGAACGGGCCCTGCCATTTAGGCTAGAATTTAGCGGCCGTCTTGTGGGTCATAACCATTGGCCTTCTTACTGTCAAGACAAGATCATCCACTTGGAATGTTCTCTCCTTGACCCGCTTATTGAAGGCTCCAGAGAGACGCGCTTGGTACAACTCAATGCGCTGCTAAGCTAAGAATTATTTTTTATCGAGTGCTTTCAACTCTTGTAGTCGTCGGGGATGGTTTTCGCCTACGGTTAGATGATTGGAGAGAGCCACTCAGAGTGAAGGGATTTGGATCTCGAGGAGAAGGACTGCTTAACTTTCGTACACCAAAGAGAATGGTGTACTTCCTATAGCTGTCCGGACTGTTGTACGGTAGGCCTAGAGACATTCACCCAACTTCTTGTTCCAATCGTGCTTGTTAGATGACATGAACTTCTTGTGAAGCTTGATGATGGTTTTGTTGAATGTCTTAGCCAAACCATTCACCACTGGGTTATAGGCAGTCGAAGCCACATTATGAATCCAATTTTTGTCGCAGAACCGGTAGAATGCATGACTTATGAACTGTGGACCATTGTCATGAATGATCCTTCGTGGTAAGTCAAAGCGGTATATGACGTGATGCTTGAAGAAGCTAATCACATTAGACGTCTTGACTTCCGTGAGTAGTACTGCTTCTGCCCACTTGGAGAAGTAGTCAGTGATTGCCTGGATAAACTGGTATCCCTTAGACGAAGTGGACTTATTGGTCCGATGATATCCATTTCCCATGCCTCAAACGACCATAATGCTATCGTTGGGTATAGAAATTCAGATGGCTGGTGGATAAAGTCTATGTGGATTTGGAACCCTAGGTACTTCCTCGCATAGTCAAATGTATATATAACCATTATGGGCCAGTAATATCCTATTCTCCGGAAGTGGTCCTGTATCTTAGGGTCGGGCTGATGGGTACCACAAACGCCATCATGAGCCTCGCGAAGGGCTTGCTTTGCTTCTGTATTTGATAGGCATCATAGTAGAAGGCCGTCATAAGAATGATGATACAATATTTTGGTGGTTGTGTCACAATAGAATCGAAGGGAACATCTTTTGATCGAAGTGGTTCCTTTTGGTTCTCGAAGAGAATTCCATAGACAGCGTAGTCGATGAATGGAAGCCTCCAGTCCTGGACATCAGCGTGTACTCCTGCCACGTAGCTTAGTCATAGACAAAGGTTATTTTTTGGGCAGAGCAGCTCTTGACCGATCACTGTGATTAGCTGATGGGTGTTGTCTAGAACTGCCAAGTAGGCAACAAGGCTGGCCAAGGTGTCAGCCTCGACATTCAACAGCCAAGGGATATGCTCAATGAAGAATCCTTCGAAGGTTGAGATAATGCCAAGTGAAGGACCATGTATGGCAACTCTAGATGGAGGGTGAATAGAGTACAACAGAAAAATTTATCCAATTAAAATTAAGCAGAGTGAAGGCAGCTACCAACTATCAGTGTATATGAAAGACAATAATGTAAAGCAGTAAGAGTAAGAGAGACAAACATAAACACTTAGATATATACTGATTTCCCTCTAATAGGACTAGTCCAGTCCCGAGAACTAAAAATCGGAGTTTTATCCACTATAATCACCAATAGTAAATCACAAGCTTTGATCCGAAGGCCTGTCGACTTCTTACAACCACGAGATTTGATCCGAAGTCTCACAACTTCATACACCACGAGGTTTGATCCGAAGGCTTGCAACTTCATACAGAAGAGAGGCTTGATGAACCAAGCTCTTTACAACTCTGTAGACTTCTAGACCGAGACCGCAATTGGCACTTAGAAGGCTAGGGAGTTGATCTTGGAGATAAAAAAGTTTAGGCTCTGTGGGTTTACTCACTATAGGATAGAAAGATTGAGAGTGGTTGAGTGTGTAGGAATATAGAAATCCAATCCTATTTATAAGGTATTATCAAACCAAGTTTGGCCAGAGTTCGGTCAGGTATTAATTCAAAATTCAAAAGTTGGGCCAAGAAATCAGGGATTGTACAATTGGATATATTCTACTAAAAAGGGTGACCGAGTTTGGTACGAATTAAAGGAAAATTTGGTCCGAGTTCGGTTTACCTATTTTAGGTAGATTCAAGTTTGTATGTGGACTAGTTTGGTAGATAGGTTCAAGATCTATTTGGCATAATTTCTGGGTGGATGAATTTTAGGCTATTTGAGTGGACTGAGTTGCTTTCTAGTTGCCAGTGCGACTCGACTTACAGAAGTCCTATACTCAAATAAAATATCAAATTATATATGAAATCCAAGAGCACTAATGACGCCAAACTTCTGAAACATCTGCTGACTTGAAGATGCATTTTTCCTCGACGGTAGTTGTCAAAAGATAACTAGATCTGGGAATCTGAATACCTTTCAGGGGAACCCCCGGGTGCGAGGCTCCAGATAAGTCATAGGCGGTTGGAATAAATCTTCTGGTATAACACCGTCTTTGGCTCATCGTCATATAGCATATATACGTTGCTTATTATTTTCTGCAAGTGCATATTAGACGAACAAGAAAATATACAGAAGAAAATATTATATTCTGGACAATACTGAGTTTAAGTAGAAGATACTATAGTGATTGATCGATTATCATAATTCTAAACTTAATCGATTAGTCATATTCAAAAACTCAACATAAATATTGGGACAACACCAAGTGCAGCTTGGTGGTAAAGAATTAGGTCTTCATTTCGGACTTCATATGCACCTCAGACTTGGTTGACTATCAGCTTGGAGTCATTATATGCCTCTAAATAGTCCACCCCTACTTGTTTAGCAAGTTGTAATCCAATAATGAGAGTGTTGTACTCTGTCACGTTGTTGAAGCATGGCTCCGTAAGGGAATAAGCTCGATTAATGACCAGATTATAGGGGAAGCTTAATATTATCCCAACTTCGGCGACGATATTTTCTTTGGGCCCTACTCTCGAAGCGACGTCGAAGAACATCCGCCAGACAGCTTCGCATGAAGTCATATTTGAGTTCACTAATTCGTCTAGAATCTCGTCGTAGAGTTTTAAGATTTCCGACATCGTATATGCTGCCAGGAAGTCGGCCAGTGCTTGACTCTTGACGGCTTTCTGAGGGACAAACATTATGTCGTATAGAGACAATAGCATCGTCCAGGTAGCCAGGCGAGAACTTAGTGTCCCTCGTTTGGTCATGAGAACTCTGAGAAGATTGACTCGTGAGATCACATGAATGGTCTGTCCAGTCACATAATGTCGAGTCTTCTGGACAACAAATACTAGAGCAAGGCATTCCTTCTCGACGGAGGTGTACCTATGCTCCTCGCCAACCATCATTCGGCTGAGATAATAGATGGTCTACTCGTGGCCTGCATCACTATTCTGGACTAATAGAGCATCGAGGGAGTGATCCATCACGCGAACATAAAGCAGAAAGGGTTTTCCCGAGATCGAGGCTGGAGAATCCATCCATAAAGCATATGTGCTCGAAGCCACAAGTGTTGTTGATCATTATATCGGTAATTAGAAGAGGAAACTCGTCTTTACGGCACGCTGAATTTAGATGAGGGAAGTCGATGAAGATTCGAATCTTACCATTCTTTTTTAAGATGGGTATGATATTTGCCACCCAATCTGGATGTTGTTCTTCACGGATGAAGCCACTAGCTATCAGTTTTTTGACTTTAGCTTCGATGGCGTTCATAATATTCGGCCGGAACTGCCATTGCTGCTGTTTGACAGGCTTAGCGTTCGACGAGATAATTATCTTATGGACTGGGATTTGGGGGTCCGGTCCTGGCGTGTCTTCGTAGATCCAGGCAAAGATACTAATGTATTCCCTGACGAGCTATAACAGAAATTCTCAATCTTTGATGGATAGACTTTGGCTGATGAAGATAGGCTTTAGGGAGGTCTCGTCGCCTAGATCAACTTATACAACTTTATCATCGGTAGGAGGGTCTCGCTGCTCAAATTGTATCTCCCTTTGGAAATCTAGGCGTTGGGCCCACGAATCTATTTCAAAGAGTTCGAGTGGATCCCTGTTGTCTTCCTCAGGGTCAGCTGACATAATATTTGCGGACAATGTTTGCTTGAGAATGTCCCCGATACTGTTATCGAAGTCTCAAGCAAAAGATTCTGAAGAGTCAGAGTGCACTTCGTCTTCTTCATCTGAGCCCTCGGGAATTATAGAAGGAGTTACATATCCTCAGCCATGCTTGGTTTTATGGTAGTAATCCTCAGACTTGTCTGCTGGAGCAGGTAGACGCAAGGGTAGCTGTCGGCTCTTGCCCAGGTTTAAGCCCTTAGTGGCCTTTAGATCATACCCCATCTTATGAATAAGGTACTTGGTTTGAGAGCTATATCGGTTGAGTAATATTTTTTCGGTATCAGGTTCCGGATCCAATTCTTCTTGGACGAAGGATCGGGGGCATTCTACTCCGCCGAAGATGGTGAGTTTGTCTCCCCTCCTTCTGGCCGGAACTAGAAAGTAGGAGTTTTGGCTGGGGAGGATCAGGTTTACTATATAGGTGGTAGTCACCTATGTTTGCAGATTAAGGCCCAGACCATGCTCTATTGAGTACAATATGCTTATATGTACAAGTTTGAAGTAGTTCAAAGATAACCCTTTATTCATAAAATAAGATATATTTTCTTCCGGGATTACATCTTCGAGAGAAGGGACATTGGCATGAGCGGCTACATACTCCTCTAGCTCATCTTTCTCGAGGGCCACGCCTAGTGCGAGTAAAGGCTTCGATGGATACCTATGCAGTTTTACCATAAAGGGTTCTAAATTTATAAGAGGTGCAGGATCCTCCCTTGGTGGTCTTCGAAGGCGAATGACCAAAGGTTCTATAGGCGTAGACAATTTTGAATCTTATTTTGGCGGTCGATTCGTCCTGCGAAGGTAGATCACCAAAGGTTCGGATTCCTTCCTGTACAGTTTTACGATAAAAGGAGCGGTTGTGTTGGGAGCACGTGCCTTGAGACGGACCCTCAGGGGATCCTCTGGTGTTGTCGCTGCCTCTGCTTCATCATCGGGCCCGTTGCCTCCCTTCTCTTGGGGGACTTGCTTGTAGAGGATTGCATCAGAGAAGTAGGTCTCGACCCCTTTAAACGGTTCTGCATCTGTGAATTCTATCTTGACCGTACCATGGTCGTCCACATACTTTAGAAATTGGAATAGAGTTGATGGCATGATCATGTATTGGTGTATCCAAGGTCATCCCAGCAGGACATTATATGATACATCCACGTCAATGACGTAGCAAGTGACCTCTGTCTTTAAGTCGCCGATTTGGTATATCAAGCGAATCTTGTCCAGAGGGTAGTTTCTTCTTACGTTGAAACCACTGATGTCAGTATTAGTGGCTTCCAGACGATGCATCAGGATGCCCAAGGTCTGAAGTAGACTTCGTAGGATAATACTGATTGATGAACCATGATCGATGTACATTTGGTCTACCTTAATGGCGTCGATGTACCCTGTGTAATATATGGGACGATCATACCGGATGTTCTTTAGAAACATATCCTTTTGTGAGAACGTAATATTGGGTATTGCCTCCATGATATTATTGCAGTGGCGGCAAGCAGCCGGATCCTTAGTTGGCAATTTGACCTACACCAAGTAGGTATTGACATTCTGTAATGCCTGACTGAAAGCAGCCCAAGTGTCCCTGGAGAGCCGCAGAAGCTCGAATAATAACAACTTCGTCGGACTGTTGACCAATTGCGTTAGGATGTCAAAGTTTTAGAATTTTTCTAACTGTTGAGCTACATCTTTGCGCAGCAGTTTATCAAATCGAGCCTCCTTTTGCTTAAATTTGTCTACCGCGGGACACTAGGATGGACCTGGATCAGAGGTCGCATGTGCTGTAGGAGTATCACCGTCGGGAGTGTTATAATTTTGCTGGTAGGTAAGTCCTGACCTGGTTGCTCCTGCCGTAGCTTCCTCAGTGGTGGGGGACACCATGTGGCAAGGTTTGTACTTTCATCCCTTGGATCTGACAGCGGAAGGCGATACTTGCTGCATCATATCTGGAGCAAGTTCGGGATGAATCTACATAATCTCCCTCCGTAATATGGTAAGAGGTATCAGTCCGACTATTTGGTCTCGAGCGGGTGGAAGGTTAACAACTTCCATTGCCACCCTGGGGATTGAGATCACTCCATCTTTGGCCACTATTGTTGGGAAGTTACCGAACTGGAGGGATACTATATTGGCGAAAACTGTTATGTCATCAAATTCTAAGAAAAGGGCTTTGGTATCGATCAAGCGCTGGATGTACCGCTTTAATCTATAACAATTCTGCGTCGCATGGTGGACATGCCGGTGGAAGTGACAGTACTTCCGGTTATTTATGTCTTCCGCTTTCGGCTGGTGTTTGACATCGAGGAACCAAAGTTTTACTCCCTTCATCAGCATGTCGAAGATGGACATGACATCATCATCCTCGAAAGAGTAAGTCTCTTTTGGTTTTGGAGCTTTCGCCTATTTTTGCTCTGGCTTCTTGGTTAAGTTGGTGACCAAAGCCTGCTTTCCTTTTCTCTCGTGGCTGTTGTTGTCGTCGTTGTTGTTGTTATTGTTGGGATGTCTTCCCCTATCATCGGCGACAATAATCTGTATGCCCAAAAGTCGGGCGTCCTTGACCTTCTTCTCGGTGCCGACATCATTTATAATGAACGTCATCTAGTCTTTAACTTGGCTATCACCCATCCAGAGGCTGACTGTTGGAAGTAGGTTTCTCTGGCATATCTTCATCAGCGTCATGTCAGGATTGCTAGGAGGAAGCCTCAATACAGCTATTTGGAACCGCTCGATATAATTTTATGCTAGTTCCTTTTCTCTCAAGGCAACATCCATCAAGGAGGACATAGTCATGTCACTTTCTGCCTCAAAGAATCTTTGGAGAAAAGACTCTTGAGGTCATCGAATGATGAGATGCAGTTATCTTGGAGGCTGCAAAACTAGTCGAAGGCCACCCTAGATAATGCCTGACGAAGAGCCTAGTAAGGATAGCATCGTTGCAGGGTAGGTGCCCAGTCGTAGTTTCGAAGTAGCTAATATACCGGCGGGGGAGGACTTTCCGTCAAATGTGTCAATATTGAATGGTTTTTACTTGGGAGGATATGGTACATCCCTCAATTCCAGTGGATATGGCTGTCGTACTCCGAGATCGCGGAGTGAGTCCCGATTGCTCATGGAATCTATGTGGGCTCGGAGTTCTCAGACCTCCCTCATCGCTTCCCAAGCTTCATCTGTTGCGAGAGGATTAGACGACCCTGGTGAGCATGACGGTCGTCAACGGGGGGAGAGGTTGCATTTGAATCTGCATTAGTTCCAGGGTCTTGACCCGAGGCCCATGGTGGTTGGGCTGCTACAGTCCCCTTGATGTCTAGCACTGCTTGGGTCAAGTCTTGCATTGACTCGCTCATAGTTTGTATCATGGCCTCGAGGGCTTAGAGGCACTGTCGGTCACTGGGGCCTTTGTGGTTGTCCTCTGCCAAATATGTCGTTCTTACATAAGGCGAGTAGGAAGATATGGTTGACGTAGCACTTTTTGCTTCAGAATCTTGCAGTGAATAGTCATCAGGGAGGGCTAGTAGTTTTGCATCTTGTTCGAACTCTGATGAAATACTACCCCCAGCGTAGGAGGCTGTGTCTCCTTAGTGTGGGTGGCCACCCCCAGTATTTGTTCCTTGAGAATCGCTAAATCCTTGGAAGGCCAAATTGTTCTATAGGTCGGGGGGATTGCTACCCCCAGCTTATGCAACCCTAGTAATTCTGAGGAAGAACTACCCCCAGCTGCTGGGAGCTTCTTCTTCGAGCGGGTGCCCTGGAAAATACCTTCTACAGGTCCGGCTACTGGCCCTCCTGGTAATTGCCTTTTTAATGCGCTGGTTGAAAATAACGGACTCGAGGTACTGGATTTCCTTCCTCCCATAGTGGAAGGGACCTTCCGAGTAGAGTAACATAAGGTGAATGGTATCTCATCCTCCTCGGGTGTTTGTACCTAATCCTTGGATTGTTGTCGGATAGGTGCCATCGGGTGCAGTAGTTGGAATGCCGACGGCCTGCTTGTAGGTACTACCACTTTATTACAAAAATAGTTGATGATAAATTTGGCACAGTAATGTCCTGGGGAGGATACTTCATATGCCATCGCTTCCTCCCTCGCCTTCCGCTTGTGATTGATCATATTGCATAATTCAGGCGAGGGCTGACTCACCTTTGCACCCTTTTTGTGAGCACGGGTAGACCGAGCGCACAGGTGCGTGGGTGCTATTTTTGCTCCCTGTCCTAGGGTTTATTCAGGAACTTCCCCCAAGGTGTTAGTAGAAGGCTCTTGAGACTGGCCCTGTCCATTTGTCGTTGCGGTCTGGACACTCCGGTCGGTCTTGTAAAACCTTCTATCAGGGCACACATAACAGTTAGCGATGCCAATAGATGGTCAGTTGAAAGAGCAGTTGCCTGAGCTTGGCGAGCTCGCACTACCCTAGACTTCTTTGACTTAGCATGTACAGGCGCATAGTACAAAAAATTTAGGTTTTGATTTTCATCATTCTCAACATGGAACATAAGATCAGCGTTATATGAGATTCGGTCAAAACTAAGGTTTGGCTGTTGTAAGGGCCGCATGCGGCCATCTTCCTGCGATAGTGAACTGGTGCCGCATATTCGGTCTTATGCGACCTCCTCCTAGGCCGCATGAAACTCACATCAAGACCCGAATGTCTGGTATCGTAGTATTTTTCTCTGCTAGAGTTCGGGTGCTGAGCGTCTCCTGCGGCAGACGGAGAAGCCGCATGGTCAGTCTGGGTGGATGCTTGACGAGCATCCTCAGCAAACATGGAGAGAGGCAGAGAGTGCATGCACCACAGTTGGGTGAGACACAAAGGCCTTTGTTCTGCGGGTCTTCTTGGGCTTTGCTAACCTCGACGAAGGACTAGCGCTTCCCTCTGAGAGCATCTCCTCGAAGGCCTGCTAGTCAAAGCGGACTACCAGAATCCTATGGGTTGAACCTAGCTTGGCCGCATCAGATTGCGTCACTAACTTCTCATCAGAGGATAAGAAAGTCTCCAACAGATTCGTTATCTTATTTGCTATTAAATTTGAAAGCTCTAAGAGAGCTTGATTTAATTAACAAACAAAAAAAAGTATAAAGAGGTCCTAGGAGACAATCTAAGTACAAATTTATTTTCTAGGGGGTGACGATGGAGGGTTAGGAGTGTAGCAACTCTCTTTACTCCATAGACGATCCGATGCAGGAGGAGGAAGCTCTTCTCTCTTGCTTCACTGTAGGTTCGCAGATAGCCAGCCCTTAGACCGTTCAAGTTGCTCATATTTATAGCCATCGTGCAGATGGGCTATGGATGCCGCATATGCCTCTTTTTGGTGGCCGCATAAGGCTCCGTCAACAGAATACGGTTGCAACTGTCGTCACATGCCATAGGGTGATTGCCACGTGATCTTGGTTGAGATATGCTGTTAAAAAGATCTTGGGGTTGTTATCAACTTGTTATGGGCGTGACTTGGTCAACTGGACACATAGTCAGTACCAACTGTTCGAAGATCTCTGCAGTTGTAACAGAAAGATCTTGTTAGCTGGAGGCCGCATAACAACTTGGTCGGATGATGGCGAGACCGCATGGGTTTTGTAGCCACATACGTGCTCTCGTTTGGGCCTTGGTCGAATGGACACTCTGGCCCATGTTAGCGAGATCGCATAGGGCATTGCGGCCGCATATGCGTCCTTTTTGACCTTGGTCAGACGGACATTCAGGCCGCATTGTATCGTGGCCGCATGCTCGTCCAGGCCGCATACGTGCTCTCGTCTGGCTTTGGTCGAATGGACACTACAGCCGCACGTTGGCGAGGCCACATATGTAGTACCTCAAATCCCGATCCGACCGGGATGTGCACTACGTAATTGGGCTTGTGGCTAGTCCGTCTGAGTCATAGCTTAGATCTTCGGCATCTTCTTGCCACGGACGAAATGCGATGATCCTTTCCAACTCATGGAAAGGCCTCTATTGAAACAAGTCCAATAGTTTTCGTGTTTGGTTGCTTGGTTTTCTTGATTGCCGCTTTGGGATTTTGATTTGGTGTTGCTTTCGATTTGCTTGGTTTTCGCTACTGGTTTTATCGTTTGGAGCTTTGATTCTTGGGGAGTTCGCAAGGAAGGATAGGCAAGAATTTTAATTGGTGCTCGTGCTGTGCAGGTCCGCGTAACTGACGTTTGATCGTCGCTAGGCGTGATTCCTTGTTTCAGCTACCTTTTCCCTTAACCAGTGAGTGGTTTGGACCCTTCTTTCCTACTTCTTTATGGCCACATCTCTAATGTTTTAAATATTTACTCGATGATGCCCGGTTGGACGCCTAGGAAATCCTTGCCACAATGCATGCCAGCCACTAAGAAAGGAACATGGGATTTGTAGACTAATTTTACTATATGCTTGGACCTTATAACTTGAGTTGATTATAAAGGAAATTGGTTGTTGGTGGCGGCCTAGTGCCTCGGATGGAGTTTGGACCTATGGGATACCAAAATCGGAACACCGCATTGAGAAAATATGAACTGTTGCATGAGATATATATTGTTGCTTTACTTCTTTGTTTATTTTGATGCATTGTATGATAATATGAATTGTTCATGCATTTGCATGGTCTGGGATAACTTGTGCACAAGGTTTGGCATTTCCTCGAAACGGCTTTCCGGGGCACTGGAACCGTATCGATCCGGAGGGAAATATTTGATTCGTGCTCGTCACGATGCATTGCGAGACCTCCAGCAGGGCTTGCTACCCGGGCTGATAGGGCGTGCCGCTAATGCTTCAAAAATATATCCCTAAGGTGTCGATCACACCAATGACCGCATAGAATAGAACACATGCTAATTTATTTTCTTGTGCAGATGGTAAGTATACTTGTATTTCGTTGCAGGAAAGACGTGCATCGGTCAATGCTATTTTTATTCCTATCAAAACATGCAACTGATATGAATTGAATTCACTTGCTTCTTTATAGAAGTCATCTTAATGCATGCTCGCCCCTAATAAGCTAGTATCAATTTAGTCGAGTGGGTTCATCCTGCTCACCAGTACAAGTTGAGTACTGACCCACATTGTGGGCAACTATTTCAGGCTCTCAGACGGTGCAACGCTAGTGGATAGACGATGAGGCGTTAGAAGCACCTCTATTTTGAAGTATAGTTGGAGTCAGATCATTTTGGAGGCTTGGACTTTCAACCTATATAAGGGCGTAATGTATGAACGACGTGGACTATCTGATGGAGCGCGCCCTGCCTTTTGAGTTATCTTTTTGTAATGCAAATCAAGTAGCCGAGAGGCGCATCAATGTAAACTCTATGTAAATTACTCTGAATTATCAATGAAAAAGCATGTTTCTTCCTGCACTGTGTTCAAATCACTGTTAATATGTTTTCCTAAATTATGTTTCAAAATGGGTTCCTATAACTGCAAGTTCTTGCTTTGTACGAGCGCAACTCCAGGCTCGTACGATATCACGCCCCAGCGAGAACGAATCGATTCCGTGAAGGATCCAGCGAGGACGATTGACCCTTTCGGGATCGGGGCGTGACATATTGGTATCAGAGCCTAGGCTTTACTTCCATGGGATTTCAAAAGATTATAAAGGAGTTTGATGCGCCTCTCAATTGAGTTGCGTTCGACGTCCGCTGCATGAGATGAGTCGCCTATACAATGAGTCCATAGATACAAAATCTATCGTTTTTGGAGTGTTAACAAGCTACTCTCTTTTGTAGCCATGGCAAAGAAGAATACTGCAACTGCCAGCAGTGCTCAACCCATTCAGAGCGATCCAGCAAGCTCTGGAGAATCCGGAGGAGCGGGTTCAACCGGTATGGCGGAACGGCTTATGCACCTCATGGAGGTGCAGCAAAAACAAGCTGTTACCCAACAGGCTAACATACAAGCACAATTTGCTTCTCAACAGAAGCAAATGGATACAATAATGCAACTGATTGTATCCCTGGTACCAAGCAACGGGGCAGCCACAGGGACGCCTGTCACACCGCCGGCCGTGGCGGTAGAAGACGAGTCAGAAGAGACTCAGCCTCCAGCAAGGAACTCCTGCCGTACGACAGAGTTCACTAAAATGCATCCGCCAACGTTCAACGGACGAGCCAAGCCGGACGTGGTGATGGGGTGGATTGCTAAGCTGGAAGGACTCTTCAACCTGGTTGGCATCAGGGGATCCAAGCGAGTGGCCTGTGCATCGGTTCAGCTGGAACTGCGTGCGCATGATTGGTGGAAGGCCACAAAGTAAGGGATTTATTATGCCAATCCTAACTGTAAAATTACTTGGGAAATGTTCAAATCTGCCTTCATTGAACAATATATTCCCCGGGCCGTGCGTCAACAGAAGGAAGACGACTTCAGTAATCTGGTGCAAGGAAGTTTGTCTGTTGACGATTACGACTCAGTGTTCGCTAAACTAGCTAAGTTTGTGGGGCACTTCTTGCCTAATCAGCAGGCGTGGTGCTATTATTTTCAGAAGGGTTTGAATGACGAATTGCGTGGGGACGTCATCAACCAGAAATGTCAGACCTACAGGGAATGTTACGAAGCGGCCCTGAACAGCGAGCGGATCTTTGCGTGGCCTCTCCCAAAGGTCGAGGTGCAAACCCCCCGTACCAATAACAATAAACATCCTCATAAAATGGGAGGGTCCGGAGCACAAAAGCGTTCGCACACGTCTGATCAAAGGGGCCAATCCCGATCACCGAACTACAGCAGGTGCGGCAAATCAGGGCATAAAGTGAGTGAATGTCGGGTTACTGGATATTTTAAATGTGGTCATCTGGGCCACAAACAGTTTAACTGCCGAGAGGGCAAGCCGAATCAGAGCAACGGGAATCAAAACAAGGGGCCTCCAGCAAGTGATGCCAATGCTGTGCCAGTAAATCCACAATGCCAGGGTGCTCAAGGCCGAGTCTATGCACTGACTCGGGATGAGGCATCTGTATCAGACACCGTTGTAACAGGTACTTTACTTTTCAGAGATTTGCCCGCTAGAGTCTTATTCGATTCAGGTGCTACGCATAGTTTTATATCTACTGATTTTACTGTTGAGCATAAATTAGCTTCTACTCCTTTAAATATGAACCTTTACGTAAGTACCCCTTCGGGAGTCGATATGCCCGCCCATGCGATCTGTAGGGATGGTTACATTTGCATCGGAGGAAGGAAGCTTTCCTTAGATGTCATTGTACTAGACATCAAGGATTACGATATTATTCTCGGGATAGACTTAGATATCATTGTACTAGACATCAAGGATTACGATATTATTCTCGGGATGGACTGGTTGGGTGCTTGCCATGCAACAATCTAGTGCACGGAGAAGCAAGTCGTATTTCGTCTACCCGGTGAGGCAGACTTCTACTATTCGTGCAGCGCTGCACCGAAGACGGCAATGGTGATATCAGCAATTTCGGCTAGGCGTATATTACATTCGGGCTGTGAAGGGTACTTAGCTTCCGTTCGAGACACCCGGCAGGAATGTGCAGATGCAGCTCAGGCTGAAGTCATCGCATATTTCCTCGACGTGTTCCCAGACGAGCTACCTGGAATGCCTCCTGATCATGAGATCGAATTCAGAATTGACATTTTTCCGGATTCGCGACCGATATTAAAGGCACCCTATCAAATGGCCCTAGCAGAGCTTAAGGAACTTAAGGTTCAGTTACAAGATCTGTTGGACCGAGGATACATTCGTCCAAGCGTTTCTCCGTGGGGCGCTCCGGTGCTGTTCGTGAAAAAGATGGATCCATGCGGCTGTGTATTGACTACCGAGAACTGAATAAGGCGACCGTACGGAATCAGTACCCATTGCCAAGGATAGATGACTTGTTTGATCAGCTGCAAGGTGCAACAGTTTTCTCTAAAGTTGATCTCAGGTCAGGGTATCACCAGTTGAAAATCAAATCAGAGGATATTCAAAATTTTGCTTTCAGAACCCGTTACGGACACTATGAGTTCCTCGTGATGTCATTCGGTTTGACGAACACCCCTGCAGCTTTTATGGATCTGATGAACCGCGTGTTTCGGCCGTTTGTAGATAAGTTTGTGGTCGTCTTCATAGACGACATACTAATATATTCCAAGAATGAGACAGAGCACAAGGAACACCTGAAGATCGTGCTGCAGACATTACGAGAGTATCAGTTGTTCGCTAAGCTCAGCAAGTGTGAGTTCTGGTTGAACAACGTGGCGTTCCTTGGTCATGTCATCTCGGCCGAAGGCGTCGCCGTAGACCCGAAGAAAATAGAGGCGGTGGTGGACTGGAAACAACCTACGTCAGCCAGCGAAGTTCGAAGCTTTCTGGGCCTAGCGGGATACTACCGTAGGTTCGTGAAGGATTTTTCTAAACTGGCCTCGCCTATGACTCGCCTTACTCAGAAAGGGATTGCATACAAATGGGGTGATGACTGCGAAGCCAGCTTTCGGAAACTTAAGCGGCGTCTTGTTTCAGCTCCGATTCTTGCACTTCCAGATGGGGTAGAAGAATTTCAGATATACAGCGACGCTTCAGGACTCGGCTTAGGGTGTGTGCTCATGCAGAGGGACAAGGTAATATCGTACGCCTCCAGGCAACTGAAGCCGTACGAGAAAAACTACCCGACGCATGATCTGGAATTGGCGGCAATTGTGTTTGCACTGAAGTTGTGGAGGCATTATCTTTATGGTATTGCTTGCAAAATCTTTACGGATCACAAGAGCCTCAAGTACCTATTCACCCAGCGGGAATTGAACCTCCGGCAGCAGCGTTGGCTAGAACTTATTAAGGACTACGACCTAACGATCGCGTATACACCGGGCAAGGGAAACGTCGTTGCTGATGCTCTGAGTCGAAAGCACGTGGACTCGTTATCTATAAACAACCATTTACTTCGAGATCTTGAGGCGATGGGCATCGAGTTTCGAGTTCGGCACCAAGGAGTGCAGCTGGCACCACTCCATCTTGAACTGGGTTTATGGGATAAAACCAAATCAGCTCAGGAGGACGATCAGTTCTTAGCGAAGGTACACAGACTGATCTCGACGAGGAAGATGTCTGATTTTGTGGCAGGCGAAGATGGGGCCTTACAGATGAAAGGAAGGCTATGTGTTCCTAGTGACCCAGAACTCCGAAGGAAAATTATGGCGGAAGCACACTACGCGAAGTATTCTTTACATCCGGGGAGCACTAAGATGTACAAGGACTTGAGCGGGACCTTCTGGTGGCACGGTATGAAGCGGGATGTGGCGACCTTTGTGTCACAGTGCATGGCCTGTCAACAGGTGAAAGCTGAACATCAAAGGCCCGGCGGGGAGCTCTAGAACCTCGCTATTCCCAAGTGGAAATGGGACAACATCACTATGGATATTATTGTGGGATTTCCGAAGATGCCACGGGGGCATGATGCGATTTGGGTCATAGTTGATCGTTTGACCAAATCAGCCCACTTTTTTCCTATAAAAGTTACTTGGAGCGTCGATCGGTTAGCACAAATTTACATAGATGAGATTGTCCGATTATACGGAGTACCTGCCTCAATCGTTTCTGACCATGACGGACGTTTCTTATCTCATTTCTGGACTAGCCTACAGTCTGCTTTGGGAACCAAGCTACAGTTCAGTACCGCATACCACCCGCAGACTGACGGACAGACAGAGAGGACAAATCAGATACTTGAAGACATGTTACGGCTGTGTGCGATTGATTTAAAGACTAGTTGGGACACGCATCTTCCATTGGCAGAGTTTGCGTACAACAACAGCTACCAATCAAGCATCCAGATGGCACCATATGAAGCACTATATGGGCGCAAGTGTCGATCTCTAATCTGTTGGGATGAAGTCGGCGAGCGGCAGGTACTCGGGCCAGAGCTGGTAGAGCAGGCAGTTGAGAAAGTTCGCTTGATTCGGGAAAGACTCCGCACAACACAGAGCCGACTGAAAAGTTATGCTGATGCACATAGAAGGCCTTTGGAGTTCATGGTCGGGGATCATGTCTTCTTGAAAGTGACGCCGATGCGTAGGGTGATGCGTTTCGGCGTGAAGGGCAAACTGAGTCCCCAGTTTGTTGGCCCCTTTGAGATATTGGAACGAGTGGCAGTTGTGGCATACCGGATAGCACTACCTCCCGCCTTGGCTGAAGTGCATGACGTATTCCACGTTTCTCAACTTCGGAAGTATGTGCATGACCATAGTCATGTGGTTAGCTTCGAACAATTGGAATTGCGTACGGATTTATCATACTCAGAGGAGCCGGCGCAGATCCTGGATCGTAAAGAAAAAGTACTTCGCAACCGTACGATGTTCTTGGTTCGTGTGCTGTGGCGGAACCATTCTGTTGGGGAATCAACTTGGGAGATGGAATCGGAGATGAAGGAGAAGTATCCCTCATTGTTCTTTCAGTCGGAGGTAGGGCCTTGTTCTTAAGTTTCGGGTCGGCCTTGTTCTTAAGTTTCGGGTCGAAACTTTTTCTTAGTGGTATATTATGTAGTGCCTCAAATCCCGATACGACCGGGATGTGCACTACGTAATTGGGCTTGTGGCTAGTCCGTCTGAGTCGTAGCTTAGATCTTCGGCATCTTCTTGCCACGGACGAAATGCGATGATCCTTTCCAACTCATGGAAAGGCCTCTATTGAAACGAGTCCAATAGTTTTCGTATTTGGTTGCTTGGTTTTCTTGATTGTCGCTTTGGGATTTTAATTTTGTGTTGCTTTCGATTTGCTTGGTTTTCGCTGCTGGTTTTATCGTTTGGAGCTTTGATTCTTGGGGAGTTCGGCAAGAAAGGATAGGCAAGAATTCTAATTGGTGCTCGTGTTGTGTAGGTCCGCGTAACTGACGTTTGATCGTCGCTAGGCGGGATTCCTTGTTTCAGCTACCTTTTCCCTTAACCAGTGAGTGGTTTGGACCCTTCTTTCCTACTTCTTCACGCCCACATCTCTAATATTTCAAACGTTCACTCGATGATGCCCGGTTGGACGCCTAGAAAATCCTTGCCATAATGTATGCCAGCCACTAAGAAAGGAACATGGGATTTATAGACTAATTTTACTATATGCTTGCACCTTATAACTTGAGTTGATTATAAAGGGAATTGGTTTTTGGTGGCGGCCTAGTACCTCGGATGGAGTTTGGACCTATGGGATACCAAAATCGGAACACCGCATTGAGAAAATATGAACTGTTGCATAAGATATATATTGCTGCTTTACTTCTTTGTTTATTTCGATACATTGTATGATAATACGAATTGTTCATGCATTTGCATGGTCTGGGACAACTTGTGCACAAGGTTTGGTATTTCCTCGAAACGGCTTTCCGGGCACTGGAGCCGTATCGATCCGGAGGGAAATATTTGATTCGTGCTCGTCACGATGCATTGTGGGACCTACAGCAGGACTTGCTACCCGGGCTGATAGGGTGCGCCGCTAATGCTTGAAATATGTCCCTAAGGTGTCGATCACACCAATGACCACATAGAATAGAACACATGCTAATTTATTTTCTTGTGCAGATGGTAAGTATACTTGTGTTTCGTTGCAGGAAAGGCGTGCATCGGTTGAGTAAGCAATCGATGCACTGGTTGGATTCAATGCTATTTTCATTTCTATCAAAACATGCAACTGATATGAATTGAATTCACTTGCTTCTTTATAGAAGTCATCTTAATGCATGCTCGCCCCTAATAAGCTAGTGTCGATTTAGTCGAGTGGGTTCATCCCGCTCACCAGTACAAGTTGAGTACTGACCTACATTGTGGACAACTATTTCAGGCACTCAGACGGTGCAACGCTAGTGGATAGACGAGGAGGCATTAGGAGCACCTCTATTTTGAAGTATAGTTTGAGTCAGATCATTTTGGAGGCTTGGACTTTCAACCTATACAAGGGCGTAATGTATGAACGACGTGGACTATCTGATGGAGCGTGCCCTGCCTTTTGAGTTATCTTTTTGTAATACAAATCAAGTAGCCGAGAGGCGCATCAATGTAAACTCTATGTAAATTACTCTGAATTATCAATGAAAAAGCATGTTTCTTCCTGCACTGTGTTCAAATCTCTGTGAATATGTTTTCCTAAATTATGTTTCAAAATGGGTTCCTATAACTGCAAGTTCTTGCCTTGTACGAGCGCAACTCCAGGCTCGTACGGCATCACGCCCCAGCAAGGACGAATCAGTTCCGTGAAGGATCCAGCGAGGACGATTGACCCTTTCGGGATCGGGGCATGACAACATATAGCCGAACCCGCAGATGGGAGGACACGTGGCGTGGCACGTCTGTCGAGGCCATTAATGCAGTTGTGACTTTCTATCTTTTTGTATGCCGCCCCCTTTCACAAATTTTGAAGCTGTTACAACTTTATGTCAAACATTGGAGAATGTGTCAGGAGCTCATTATGCGGCCTCTTGCTCCTTGGTTGCCTTGGCCGCATGTAGATTACTATGTGACTTTGTATCTGGCCGCATAGATCATGTTTTATGCGACATGAGTTCTATGTGGCCTGTAGATTTTTTGTGCTTCTACAATACCCATACTAACATATTACATGTTTCTATAAAGGATAATTTTTTGAAACATTTCCTGAATCATCATGTTCAATAAGAAATCAATTTTTATTTTTATTTTCAAAAATATCAAGAACGTGCAGCAGCAGCAACAGTCCATGGACAAAAATCCAATACAAGCAATGGAGAACAGTTGTGAGCAAAAATCCAACACAAATAATACATGCAGCAGCCAACCTTGTTAGTGTTCATGTCCAATACAACCTCCAAATAGTAACATATAACAGAAGTTATGTGTGTGTCCGTGTCAAGAGAATTAGGGTTATGATTCACCTGACCGAGGAGGGGGGGTTGATTGACAGGAAGAGTACAGTGGATGATCGAAGATGAGCGAGCATGAGATGTCCGTAAAGAAAGAGCAACTAGAGGAGGGAGTTTTCGATGAACGGGGTCTTCGACGAAAGGGGAGGGGAGGGGAAGAAGGAGAAGAGAAGGAGAATGAGGGGTCTTCATCGAATGGAGAGTGGTCTTTGATGAACGGGGAAATGGAGAGATCAGGTTTTCGAAATATTAGGAAAATGAACGGGGAAAAGAAAGTTTTATTGGCGACTATTCCTGAAAATTAGCGACGCAACATATATACATCGCTAATCGTCGTTAACTTTGCGACGTATACGACAAACGTAGCTAGACGTTGCTAATTTTGCGACATTCAATGACTCTTAATGACGTTGATGTCCATATTATCTACATTTGTCGCAAAAATGTCACAATTTGTTTCCTTCAGTGACGTATTCCTACGACTCAAATAATAATAATTTATCAATATTTTCTTTTTGAGTCACAATTTGCGTCGGTAAAACTAATTTACTGTATTTTGGTAATTTTAGATTGATTTGGGATTCGATCTTAGGAAATACAAATTAATTATTGATGTTCTCGATAGCTAGTCTACATGTATAATATGTTGGTTAATTTGATGTTCAGTAAAAAAAATTGGCATGCATAATATATGTCAATTATGCCGATTTAGAAACGTATCATGATTTTAAAAACAGATCATAAACTATAGTCATTCGCTTTGCCCATGACAAGGTATAAACTACATCCATTGGAAAGGCATAAACTATATATAGTTAGGGGCGAGGCATAAACTACAATGAGTGGTGAGGCATAACCTATAGTTAATAGTTCCTTTAATTTGGTTTCGGTTATATGGTTCCTTTAATTTTGTTATGGTTCTTTTTAAAGGTAAGTTGGTTCACACACACTAACATGTACATTGGTATACTTATGATGTCGGTTTATTTCTTGTTTGTTGAAATTTTACTAACATATTATATAAAGAAGTGCAAATGATGATGATTGTTTGAGAAGAGACGAACTGATACTACATGGCATCGTACTATGATGCATAAAATGGCCATATATGAGCAAAATTTTACTTCTTTCTTCATGTTTTCTCTTTGGTGTAGTGGCACTTTCACTGTGGCCTGTGTATTTGTATCTCAACTCCAACTTTATGCAGTATACTTGGGTAAGAGATCAAATTATCTTCTATCTTGGAAGTGTATTCATAATTTATGTCCTAAAAGATATCAACCATCAAGAGTTTATTTATTTCATTTTGTAATTATTTTTTAATTTTATATGGTGGATGTTATACAATATGTTACTCATAAACCTCTTATGGTTGTTCATGTTTGTAACTTAATTGTTGCTTTATCGCAGTGAGGTCTGCAATAAGGACGTACCGATGGTACTCATGGTCATGCACAGCTGTAGCCTCGACTCCAAAATATAGGTATTAGTCCCTTACTTTTTCTTGTTTTTCTCTTCTTCGTTCCATAAAAATTGATTCATTTATCAAGTGTTTAAGCCAATGAAAATTTAATATGGGTTGATTCGATTTGTTGAGTGGAATGTCGGTTCGGTCCTGTCAGTATTGAAATAGGTTTGATTATGTTCTATTTTCTCAAAGTTGGTTCTATTTAAATCGAACCGATTGAATGCTCATCCGTAAAAACAGCCAGTAGTACCGGGCTAGTGGGCCCGAAAGGATGCAAAGGAGTTTCATAATGTAAATGGACACATATATAAAAGAGCCCAAAAGTAAACATAATAGATCCGGATCGACAAAAACAGCTAACTTTCATTTGTTTCAAGTCAACCCACTATGAGAATGGGCAATCCATGGAAATTGCTACACCGCATTCATGGACAAACAATATAGCAACAATGTTTAAATTTAGTTCATGCAACTAATAGTTTAATAATATATTTGGCTCAGCCTATCATTCATAAATTGATTTGATTACAAAGTATTAATATGCTTTATTTTATTTTTACTTAATAATTAAATTTTGATATGCTCGTTATTATATTTATATAATAAAACAAAATGATTTTTTCCTAAAATTATGAAAAGATGAAAAAAATCTCAAGATTAAGAAATATATTTAATGGTAACGAATATAACTTACATATATATTAATAAAAAATATTACCACTAAGAAAAATATTAGAAATGATATAATTGAGTAGTAATTTGAAAATTAGATTATCAAGGTATGCTAGAGACGCAAGAATAACTAATAGTTACTAAATACTTAGAGCATCTCCAACCCTATTATGACTTTGGAAAAGAGTTTTTGCCACATAGGAATGACAAAATTTTCTTTAAAATCCATAGCTTATATCTGGCTAATGTTATAGACATTGTGAAGTTGGTTGTCTAGTTCTAGACAATGCACTTGACAATGTCTTCATCTCCATGTCATCAATTATGGATAAAAAATATTTAGAAAAAAGGAAGAAGATGAGAAGTTGTCTTGGAAGTTAGAAAAAAGTAGGCATCTAGTACTCTTGCATTGGAGAAACTTTTATACTTTATTGTCTTTATGAATATAGTCTTGCCACCTAGAAAAGATATTGTCTCGTGTCTCGTACCATACATGAATCATAACACATTACAAGAGAATAGGGTTGGATATGCTCTTATGCAAATTGTCAAGATAGTAATATGGTATTTTTAAGCGTGCGCTAATTATAACCTTCGTTGAAAAACGTGAAAGAAAATTTAAGTTATTTTGTGACCAATTTTGTTATGTTTCATGACCTCAAACTTCCGACCATCTTCTTCTTGTTTAGTACTCTCAAATGCATACCAACTCCACATTTTCTATGTTCATCGATTACTTATTTTCAATCAAAATCCAACACAAGAACATACAATTATTTTTCTCCTCCTCGAAATAGTTTTCTTTTATAAGACCAAATTGTGATGGTTCCTTATTAGTTTTATCTTCCAGCAATAGTTTCATCCTCTATTTGGAATCAATGAGTATGAATCCAATTTTTCCACACTGGTACTTTTTGTAACACATCGTAGTGTTGTATTGCAGCTTATTATTATGTTCTTCATAATATTGTTTACCTTACTTACATGAATATCATGGATTGGTCTAGTTTTGATATTTGTAGAAAAATTCCAAAATTTTAGGAAATATTAGCACTAAAAAAATTGAATCTGCATAGGGTGATCATGTTGGAGTTATCCAATGATTAGGGGAAGACATATAAAATTAATTACGTTGTGCTATCTAAATAAGTAAGTCAAATTAATGTGGTCTAATTGGAAAATAGGCTTAAGGGTATAATTTTCATGGAGATAATGTATATATACCTTAGAGATAAATCTAATTTGATGAGGACCAAATTATATATATATATATATATATATATATATATATATATATATATATATATATATATATATATATATATATATGAGATGGGATCGGGATTCCCGCATTTTTTTTATCTCCAAAGTATTCTCATGATCACAATCATTGGATCTTGTTTAAGTCATCTAATCTTAACCATTGATTTAAATGGTTCAAATCAACGGTTAAGATTAGATGACTTAAATAAGATCCAATGGCTATGATAATCGAGATGCTTTGGAGATATCGAAGAGTGGGGATCCATATCAATCATATATATATATATTCAATTTCTGCGACCACAAAAGAGAGGGTTTTTCTCTTTTCTCTTCTACTCTGCATCCCTATCAATAGAGAGAGACAAATAATTCAATCTTTGTCATTAAGGGTCATATTAAGTTGGAAGATCAAATTACAAAAGGAGACATTCACTACAAGATCAATCTAACCAAACGATGGATTCAGGTACGCTTCCGCAATTAGTTTATCTTCTTTATCTCATGAAACAACAGGTAAATTCTAACAATTGGTATCAGAGCTTTCCTTGTTTGATTCATGAGTTAGATGTTTCATATTCATTTTTTTCTAATATTCAGGAACCCTAGATCGTTTGATCAAATATATTTTAGAGTTTCGATTGTTCGATCAATTTTTTTTAGAATTTCTGTCATAAGGGATCTTTGAAGAGTCAGGTTCTATCATTCTTCTTATGAAACTATCTTCTTAAGCAAACAAGCATTCAAAAACTCAGATTCATTATTAAGTCGTGCGAGAATTAGAGAATGTAGTTCTGCCCACTCACATTGATCAATCGTCTTATGGTTCGGTCGGGAACTCTCCAAGAAGACTTCCGCTCGAGCAAGCAAAGCGATATCACTTGTACATAGTGCCTACTCGGAGCGGGGTACTACATACTTACCTACCAACAAAGAGTTTTATTCTCGAAACTCAAGGAGAAACTCACAAAAATCCAGAGCATAGATAGTCCTCATCCCTCACCTTCCTCAATCGAAAACTCTAGCAAAACATAAGCACGAAAGCACAACTCTAAGCAACAAATCAAATCTAGAAAACTTTTGCGCACATCTTTGAGAATATTTATAGACTTATTGTATGGAACGCTCATTGCAGTATATAGGGCACAACTCAGAGTCGGAGACAACGGAATGGGTAAAGAATCGAGTAGCTCTGATACCATTATGTTATGCCCCGGTCCCGCAGGGGCCGTTAGTCCTCGCTTGGTCCCTACAGAACCGATCGTACTCGCACGGGCATGATGTTGTGCAAGCCTAAAATATGCTTGTACAAGGCCAAAGCTTTGAACAAGGGCAAGTAAGCTATTTAATACAGAAGCAACGACACATATATTGCAGAAAAGTAAAGAATACCACGGCATATGAAAATGAGCTCTTTATTGATAAACAAAAGTGTTACAAGCGGCGCATGGCCGAGATTACATATCGCTCAAGCACTCTTTCTCTCGATTACAATGACACCGTTCCATACATTATGCCCCTTTATACGAAAGCAACATAAGGCAATCGAAACCAGATTTTCGGTTCCTTGGGATGAGGCACGACTATCGCTTCCTCGGACGATCCAGCACCTAAGAACAAGCAAATTGTTGGTGGGTCAACACTTTTATAAGTACTGGTGAGTATAAACAACTGAACATAAGCTACACCCCCTGAAATCCACACTAAGTAAGCATGTGCAAAATATTACATTACTAGTGATCTTGCTACTTTTACCTATGTTCATTTCATGCAGCTCAGGATTATAGTCAGATTACATCTTTTGAAAACATAGCTTGGAAACAGTTTTGCATATTCAATAATAAGCATACAATTGGGAAAGTGTTCTATCGTGTAGTACGCAGCATATATTGTGCACCATAATCTAACTCTTAGGGACAAAGTTCTATAGTGGACTGATCATCTCAAAATAAGACAAGCATTAAGTGGACTATCATACTTTCAAGCACACAAGAAGAACTTGATATATAATTTCTGTCCCCGAGAAACTCAGGATCGGTAGCAGTAATCCAGCTAACCAATGACTCACATTCTGATGCTATTAGTAGCTATGACTCATGGTTGATTTTCACTAACATAATAGCAGCCGGGACCATGGTTTAGCTCTGCAGTAATAGTCATTGTCTGACCGATGCGAATGCATGAAGCACTATCAGATAAATTCTAAGATGCACATGCTCATGAAAAAACAGGCTATATATAAACTCTTTATGTTTCTTACCCCTTGTCGAACGATTATCCCTACAGCAGACATACAAGTTAGCAATAATTTGCATAAACATATATGTATAAGGTTCTCTTTCCCTGTCTGTCTCTGCATCAAACAGTTAGGTATGCAAGAAAGATAGCCTAGCATGCGCCCTAACTATATGATGGTCCATGGGTAGCCCCATGATTAGCAGCGGTTTCCCAAGGTTCATATCTTCACTAGTACGCACCTGTGTCGGCAGCTGTGACTCAAGGTTCAGCTCTTTACCAACACACATGAGTGCTAGCAGCTGTGACATTATGGGTTCCGTAAAACACTAATAGACACATTTCCCTACTAGACCCCTTGCGGGCCGTATCCTCAGGGCGAAACAAAAATCTCTTCCGGACCGAGCGATTCCCAGTGCACCAGGAACCGTCGAGAGACAAGACCTTGTGCACAAGTTGTCCGAGACCAATACAATGACACGAACATCTATAATGCAAGCAAAATAAATGATCAGGCAAAATATATATAGTCTAACAAAACATATCTTGTCAAACCAATCACATCTCTCACATATATAATAGCATACCCCACTAGACCCCCTACGGGCCGTATCCTCTGGGCGCACTATTAGTCTATGCTAATACGAATCAAAGACTTATAGCAGTTCGATATAGCAAAACAGACAAGTGAAACATATAATGGCAAGCACGATTTCGATTTCATAACTAGCATGCAATATCTATCTCTTTCTTACCATCTTTCAAAGGGACTTATTCAAGCGATTTATTTACTTATCTTTTTAGCATAGAAAGGTTTTGTTCGATAACTGTATCGGTGTAACTAAGCATGCAATATTTCTTATATTCTTGACTTAGCATGACAAGTTTCTATCTCATTTCAGATAAGCATACAAGTTCTCTAGTTAAGCAAGCAGGTTTGTTTCGATGACAAGCTATACGAGTTCTCTTATTAAGCATGCAAAGTCAGGTTCTATCATTCTTCTTATAAAACTATCTTCTTAAGCAAACAAGCATTCAAAAACTCAGATTCATTATTAAGTCATGCAAGAATCAGATAATGCAGTTCTGCCCACTCACATTGATCAATCATCATATGGTTCGGTTGAGAACTCTCCAGAAGACTTTCGCTCGAGCAAGCAAAGCGATATCACTTGTACATGGTGCCTAAGCGGAGTGGGGCACTACACTCAACGACTATCATCATCAAGATAGCTGAGGGAGACTCCACCTCACCTTTAGAAAATAAGAACACCTCCTCATCAGGGACATGCAAGATAACCTTGCCTACATGGCAATCTATCATTGCGTGTTGAGCACTCAACCGATCCATTCCCAGGATGATATCATAATCACCCATAGGAAACTCTATCAGCCTCACGAAAAAATCTCTTTCTCACACTACCACTCAATACGAGGTATAAACTCTATCTTAACCCATGAGACCATTACCAGTAAGTATAATCAACCTTACAGGTAATGACTCAGGCTCCAAACTAACTCGTGTCACAAATTATATAGATATAAATGAATATATTGCACCAGAATCAAATAAAACTGAAACTCAATGCAAATGAACGAGAATGTTACCTGTAACCACCCCTCCAACTGCTAATGCCTTCTCCAAGGTAAGCATAAAATGTGACCCTGCCCTCTGGGTGCTGGTACTCTCTGTTTTTGGCCTCTATGCCTAGCCAGAGCTTGGACTTGAGCATACTGTTACGGCCTCTGCTGCTGGAATGTCTGTGACTACGTATATAAAGGCCTCGGGCCCTAATGCTACTGAACCGACACTTATGCCTTGAACTGCAGAACTGTTGGCTGGACTAAAGATGATCCAGCTGAAGCTCTCCGAGGATAATAACTCATCATGTGGTCTTCTCAACCGCACACCAAACATAAACCCCATTCCCTGTGATGTTATGAAAAAATGTGGCCTGGATTTCCATAAATGGAAATAACAAACCGAAGATGACTTCCTCTGATGCTGAGGGTGCGTTTGAGAATAATACTGAAATAAAGCAACAGAAGATGCTCCTCTCGGAGATCCAATCATCAAATCTCAAACTACTAGGGCCAGTGCTGAAGACTGGGAAGAAGATCCCCTCGATATTTGAGGCCTCTTCTAGCCCCAACCCTCTCTATGATCCTATCGGAGGTGTACTCATGTCTCCTCACCGCTCTCATAACGGCGTCAAAAGTCTGGAAATCTTGTTGGTCTACCGCCAGAATAATCTCTAGATGGAGTCCTGCTGGAACCTCCTAGCTTGGTCCAACTCAGTCTTTTCCAAGGTAGGAGCAAATCGACTGAGCCTACATAAATTAGTCGCATAGGCGTCGATGGTCCTCGCCATCTGTCGAAGGTTGTTAAACCTCAGATGTAAATCATAATGCCGTACCGCATTAAAATATTTTGTCTGAAATCTTTCACTGAAGTTCGCTCATGGTATCGGCACCATCAATCAAAACTCTTGAGCTTCCATCAGTCACGGGCAAAATCCAACAATTGCAGCCTAACCACTGTTACTCGCTCCCTAGCCGAAAGTCCTGACACCTCGAGTATAGTATCATGCCCCAGTACCGAAATACGGAGACGAACATGGCCAGCTATGCCGTTCAAGGTACTATACATCATACGTCGATCACGGTTGTAATAAGACAAGGGGTGCATGCTACAATCAAGTCTCCTATAGTCAAGAAACAGTAAACATAGAGCATATATGATAAATCAATGAGGCATTCCAAATGCTTTCTTAAAATATTCTTGAGACCAGCTGTACAAAATAAGAAGCTGGCAGGGTATCCAAAGTATATGACGGTGATCAACTGTCTGATTTAATACAATCATGTAAGGAGACTAATGTCCAGATGTGCTGGCTAACAGGTGTCGGTGGCTAAACGGCAAAAAAAATACAACGACGATTAGGAAAGAAGAAAATCCACTCGTTATCCTCTACGACCATATTCCTTGTACGTACCATGAGTTGGGGGATAGTACACTGGATTCTCGGGTGATGCCTCGAAACCTGGCCATACAAAACCAGTGGGGTTAGACCCCAAATAGCAAGTCCTACAAAGGAAGCATGAAATAGAGAAACAAAAACCTAAGAAATAACTATAACAATAATACATAGGTTTAATGTCGTAATTTAGGTCCGTGGCATATCCTAGAGCAAAGGCACAACCCTACAACCAACCAAGGACATGGGTTGAACCATCACACTATGATAGTCCATTTTCCTAGGCTACTATCCGAAATAATACAATCATAACCAAGTCTATTTTCTTATATCGGCCAATCACTTGTACGACTTGCTATTTTGTGGAGTCTGAGGTTATCTTAGAAATAATGCATAATAGGTATCTTCAGATCACGCCAGTGCCGAACATGAGCTAACTGAACCAAAAAAGGAATATACAGCCACTTGTAAGATGCACCAGTCCCCCGTAGGGCCACTGCGCTAAAAATATGATATAATAGGTCATTATTTATAGGGAGACAATGTCTCGGCATAGCCCACAGCACATGATTTATAATAGGTCCTATAGGGAGACAATGGCTCGACATTATTTATAATAGGTCAGATAATGCTTTCCTCTAAGGCGGATGATTTACAGTATCTGTTATGGCCAGCCCACAGCGCACTAGAATGAATCTCTTTGGGAAGGTTCGTTGGCATGATCTCGGGATACCATTCCTTCCGAATGTTACTACCACTTTTAGTTACCTAATTAGTCCTATATTGTGTTCAAAATCTCAAGGGGTGGTCACTTGAGAATTTTTCTTAAGATGTTGTATAAAGTATGGGCACGATAGATACAAATCCATGAAAGTTCAATCTGGATTCACCTGAGCAAATATGCAACATTCAATCAACATCCTAGCCATACTTTGGTAGTTGACTCGCTTATTATGCCCGTGCTGGGAAAAAGTAGTATGTATATATAATATCACGCATTTAGAAGATTTGGAGGCATTCTCGATGCACAACCCAATTATAAATCACTAAACACGTGATACGGTATATCGTACCTCTGCGCATATTCAATCATATATACTTTTAGGCAATAATTTGTATCAGCACGGATACAGTATTCGAGTCCAATTACCAATTATACATTGGATTACATGAATCAAGATCACATTCTAACATGAAGCTTATGTCATGCACATAGGCGGTTAGTCACTATCCACTTAGTCTGTTTCATACTGAAATCTTAATTCAACTCATGCTATTTTTATAGCCAATCTTATCTCTTGGTCATGTCTGGCACGAGGTCTGGTTATTCTTTCTTAGAATCATAACACAAGCATTAACCCAATTATAAATCATAAAAGAAAAAAAATATTCAATCAAACAATCAAGGCCGCATGGTCTCTAGGCAGCATATGAAGACTTGACCTCATTTATCTCTAAGCCGCAGGAAAAGTCAGGGTCGCATATGTCTCTAGGTTGCATATGAAGTCTTAGCTGCAGGAAAAGTCAGGATCGCATATGAAATCAGGGTCGCATGGACCGCATATGAAGTCAGGGTCACATGGACCACATGGCCGCATATGAAGTTAGGGTCGCATGCTCCGGGTTAAAGTCTACTCCTTGGAACAAGTGTTGAAGTGACTGCCAATAAATAAAGTGTTAGTAATTTGACATAAAGTAAATGATGTGACTGAGGTGACAATACAATAAAGTATGTCAGAAAGAAAGGACAAGGTCATGGAAATAAGCGCCAATAGTTCAGAGTCATGTATCCAAGAAATATGGAAGCATGCTCTGCTTGTCGCATATGTCGAATGGATTTGCCTCTTGGACTTTAGCGAATTTCTCATTCGTTCGGTGAGTTAAAACACAAGAATTTCAAGGACTCTTGTGTAAAATAAGTAGTATGCATCAAACAAGATGAACGCATCCTGGTCAGTATAAGCAGCACAGAGTTCAGGCAGCATAATACTCAGGCTGCATGACACTCTCTGTCGCATATGATGCTGGCCGCATAAGGACTTCGTCTTCTCCAACAACGAATTCGGCCATGGCGGAAGCTCCAAAAATAGAAAATTTATGTCGACCATAAAATCCTTATTTTAAGTACAAATCAAGTGAAAACAAAAGCCAAAACGCTTAAAATTGAAAGCTCTATCATGTAGCAAAAGCTGGTTTTCAAAAATATATGTTAAATATATCAAAACCAAAAAAACTCATGAATCCCATAAAAACCCTAAGTTAGAAATATAGATTTGCACTAATCCATCCACTAAATACGAAAAATCTAAGTCCTAAAAATGTCTAAAATTATACAATGAACATAATAATCAATTAATATGGAGGGTTTCTCCATTTCTCATCAAAGGTGTACTTGCCTATGGAAAGGGGAGAGAAAACATAAGAGAGAGAAAAAATAAAGTAATGAAGAGAGAGAATGAGAGGTTGGCTTATATATGGTAGGGTTGACGGTTGAACCAATGGTTCTCATGACTTGAACTAACCCACAAAAATGAACCATGAACCAGGTTAAACCAAAGAATGGGTCTAGTCTCCATACACATGCAACCATGCCAAAATAGAACATGTTCTAATTATGTATATCGAAAACGGAGAGTGACATATAGTCTCAGTATCCTGAAGCCACATATTGGATGCAATCGTATTTTTAGTACCATAGAAGTATTGGGGATGGAGACGCATAAAGCTACTCGTAGAATTCATAATCTGAAGCTACCTTCCTCTAAGGCGATCATAACTGATTAAGTGAGAATATCACTCTGGAGCTTATGCGTCTCCATGAACCCCCTCAGAACATCCATCATTGAATGAACAATACCCTTTGGCTAATCCGGCTGAACTACTACTTCCGTCCGATCGTGCTGAACATGCTGCTCTTCCCCTGGATATACTCTAGACTCTACCTCGGAATACTATAGTTGATCCCCAGGAATCGACTTCCCTATCGGACGCTGCTCTTCCATCGTCTAAGCTAAAATAATTTGATTAGAAGGATCAGGAACGATGCCCTTGAAAGTTAAAAGACACAAGGATTAAATCAAGAAATATGATAGATCAAGGATGAAATCAGATGACATGTCAAATATCAGAGGTAGAGAATAGTACGAAAGAGTTCAAAGAGGCACATATAAGGATTGAGACATCTAAACACTAACAACCCCCATAGGTCTAAAAATCAGACCCGCATGGGCCACCACTAAAACCTTGTCATGCTCCAGAACCAGAATACTAGAGAGCGGGGGCAGACAAAGCCAACTACGTATAACAGACCACTCCAGTACCCAAAGATACGGTTATGGCTATATATGACATGGAGGGTTAATACTACAAAACAACATTCAAACCTAGGTCAAGCAATCCTAGTATCTCAATCATAAGTAAATAGAACAACGTACAAGATATATGATCATCAGACATAAGATAGTAAAGCGTCCCAAACTATGTATACATAGATGATCATGAAGCTAGTAATACAAATTGAAGAACTAGCAAGAGTAATAGTCATACATGATCAACTCTAACTATAGTCTAGAATAAACGAATTATGTCATGCCCGTAGGCTAGATGTCTAGTCCAAAATATGAGCTAAATACGTGCTCAGGGCGTAAATGCCTCCAAAGAATATGTACATGAACTAGTTGGTCAATGAGGAAGAAACCCACTCAGGTAGTCTGGTGCTCTAGGTAGCCATAATCCAGTAGAAGATAATGGAGATCATTTGGTTCTGCTACGAGATCTAGCCATACAAAACAGTGCGGTCAGACCCCAATAGTAAGTACCACAAAGGAGACCAAAATTATAAACTAAAACTAATATGCAAGTAAACTAAAAATATACCTAAGGAAACAAGTAACCACCAGATAGTATAAAGTGTACCAGAAAACATGAAAGAAAATTAAAAACATGTAAAGTAAACAGGAACATATCAGCATGAACAAGATTATGTAAAGTAAACAGGTATAACATGTAAGTACCGGATTAGAAAATATGACATAGACAATAAACATGTAAGTAAACCAAAGAAAGATCAAGTACAAGGACAAGAACTAACAGAAGCAGGAAATAGACTCCATCCATCAAACATGGCCAATCCAGAATTGTGGCTTGCTACATTAGCTAACTAGGGTTATCACAAATCCTAATTACTAACATATACAATTTGAGAATTTCCTATGGTGCATACCCTACAGTCTGTCCAAGATACCCAAACGTCGAAAAAGAAAAAGAAGTATATTAGATACACCAACCGAAGATGTGCTCCTAATGACAAATATCACACAACAGTGAGTTTGTGTAGTCTATGTATACGCATTACTTGAAGATGAGATGGAAGTGTGTCCCTTACAACGGAGAGCTCCAAATCCATAAAAAATATAAAAAATATCATTGAGATAATGGGACTTCATGCACCAGGAGATTCGCCCCTCCTCATGATATAATTATTCAATCTAGTTATTTTAATCCTTAATATTTTTGTTTAGGATTCTGGGTATGACATTACGTATAATCTATCCTAGATATCATACTCCTTTCGGGGATATGCAAGAGTGGACAATGTTTTGACAAACAAAAGTATAAGACAAGACAAGAATATAACTACATAGTTGTAGACATGACTAGCGTGCGCTATAGCAAGCCAAAACAGGAATATAAGTATCAAGAATAATGAGTGTGGTACTACGAGCCACTATCAAGCATGTACAGGACAAGGTTTATGAGTGCATTACTATAAGTCACTATCAAGCATGTACATAAGAAGGATCATGAGTCAACTACTATGAGTCACTATCAAGCATGTACAAGACAAGGTAAAACATGTAGGCATGTACTCAGGTCAAGTGTATATAGGGTGTATAATTATCCCCTAACTATACAAGGCCGTCTAATCATGAAATAAAGTCAAGTATATATAGAGTGTATAATCATCCCCTAACTATACAATGTCGTCTAGGTACGCTAAGAAATCATTAGAGTCAAAGAAAATATCAAGAACGGAAGAAATCAGGCAAAATCAAGCAAAACAGACAAATTTGGATCATTAGTCGGATTGCCACGGATCACAGTCAAATCATCCTATTTGTCACAACAAATTGTAGGCCAGGATCATCCGTTGGATAACCGCAGATCGCCGTCATATCATCTTATGCTGCATAGCATGCCCGGGCTTGAAATTTTCCAAAACATGTGTCGGCCGTAAAAACTTAGTTTTAACTCAAAATTCATATTTTCAAAGATCAAAATGAAATAAAATCAAATTCCCTACAACATTGGAGCATTATATTTCACTAATTCTGACATTTGATAGATTAATTCTGAGACATACTATAAAGACGAATTGTTAGAAAACTGAAACTTGTCTGAATTCAACCAAACTCAAGACCACTAGGGTACAAGTTAAGGAAGGGTCTCACATAGCATATAAAACTATGTTCCATGATGGAAAATTCAATATCTTTCTTGATATCGAGTTTATCTACCAGGTCAATATCAAGATTTAGCATAAAACTAAAACTTAGCTCAAACCAAAGTCAGAAACATGTACATAGAAAAGAATCATGCAGGAAACATATTTAACAAAATAAGTTTGGAACAAACTAAGCTATTAATACAAAAGAAAACAAAAATGACAATAAATACGGTTGTTTAGTAGTTTAGCAAGAAGTACTTACCTACAGTCGAGCTTCCAGCCTAAAACCTTCAACTCCACCATCAAGAGGGGTTCAAAAATCACACTCTTAGACCTCAAGACTAAGCTCCAAGCTCCCGCAGAAAATATAAAGGAAATAAAGAAGGAGAGAGAAAGGGAAGAGAGAGAAAAAAATAAAAAAGAGAGAGAAGAGAGAAAATAAAATGATATATATAGAGGGGTGAATTAATCATGACCGTCGGATATCCGTGACTCAAACGGATCAATCTCATCCGTTCATATACAAAACCAAGAAACCAATGAATAATAAGATGAGTCAGAACCAAGAAACCAATGGATAATAGAGTGAATCAAATACTATTTATAAAATATTTGAACACTACTCACAGAAAAATATTCATGTAGGATTATCCATCGAAATTATGCGGATCACCGACTGATCATCCGAATGAAGGAAAAAAGCTCCACTTCGAGAAATTACAGGGTGTTCGTTCTACTCACGAATCCTAGTATAGGTCTATGGAAATGCCAAAAGGTCTCTAGAAGCTTCAAGCAGCCTGGTGATAAATCATAGTTGTCACAAAATCAAGAAATCAAGATTGTTGCATAAGTCTTTAAGTTCTTTCTCGAGAACAAAAAATCAAAAAATCTCAAGATACAATATATAAATACGTATCCATATACAAATACAGATACTGTGAGATGATTCTCACAACATGAATTGAAGCTTTATAATATTGTTGAGGATTTAGAACTTGTCTTTATTATGGGAAGTTAAACTCATCAATTTATGGTGTCCGATATGGTTGGACGTAAACTAATCTTAAGATTTTTAAGAAACAATAAAATTAATATTGATGGTTAGAATGAACATACTTGGGATTATAACTATTATTCATTTACATTTATTCTTGCTCTGTATTGCTTTGATATATTCATCGAGATGAGAGTCATGAGACCACAAAAGTAGAAAGATACATGTTTCCTTCCAGTAATTTTCATTCAAAGTTGGTCATGATTTGCAGACACATGGTGTAGGTGTTGCAAAATACCATGCCACTTCATTGACACATATTTCATCAGATTTTCTCAAAGCAGTATGAAAACTAGTTGCACAATGTTCCTTTTATGGTTAGGTACTTATACATTTCCAAACTCCAATGTAGTTGTCTCATAATTTTTCTCTGTTGATGGATTCAGCCATATGAAAACAAATTTTGTATATACTATTGAGAAGTTGGTATAGTCAATTTATTAGCTCTAAGTTAGTACATATGCATGTGATAATTATTATAAAAAATTGTATATAACAGAATAAAATTATTTTATATTTGGCATAAATTTAGTTTCCAATAAATTTATTCTTTAAGTCATGCAAAGAGACTCACATGCTTATGATTATTTTATTTGGGTTATACTCTTATAAATATACATGTACATAAGGATTTAGTCAACATTCAAATTATTTGGTGCTTTTTTTTTATAACTTGCAATAATCTAAAATTCTATTTAGACCCATTAAAACAAGATATCGCCATAGTGATATTTCTTGAGTAGATAGTCTATGAGGGATGTCAGATGTTTGTGTGTGTACATTCATACGAGTATTAGCTAGCCCAAAGGAACGTTAATACTTGGACAAATTGCACACATACATGTGATAATAAATGTGTCACAATTGTAAAGTTTACATGTGAATAATAATCCGATCCAAAGATAGGCTTATTATTTGACATGAGTTATTGTCAATATTTTATCATTATACGAAGAGTATCACTTACCGTTAATATTATTGCTAAAAGACTTAATATTAACGGTGTACTAGGTATCTTGAGATAGAATTTACCATTATTTGAATTAGTTTGACTATTATTTTTGGTTATTAATTAGAGCATATTTATTTGTTTGTTTTGTTCTCTTTACAACTAATGTTGCTACAATATCTACTAATCTGAATTTAATTTCCATGCTTAATGGGATAAACTTCAAGGACTATAAAGAGAACATTTATATTATTCTCGGCTATATGTATCTATAAATTGCACTTAGGATTGATTACCCCACTTCTCCTAAGGAAGACAACTCCTCTACTGAAAGTAAGAACTTTGAGAAATGAGAATGTTCAAACCACATGAGTCTAATAATCATAAAGGATGACATTCAGAGGCATTCGTGAGTGCAGTATCTGATGAGGTTACTAGTGCCAAATTATTCATTATTGAAATCGAGAAACGATTTGCAAAGAATAATAAGGCAGAAACAAGCACACTTTTTTGCATTTGATTGCCATGAAGTATAAAGGCAAAGGTAACGTAAGGGAGTAAATCATGGAGATGTCATATATTACTTCAAAATGTAAGGTAGTTAAGATCGACCTTTATGATGATTTGCTCTTGTA
Organism: Iris macrosiphon; assembly: GCA_036927795.1. Classification (NCBI taxonomy): domain Eukaryota; kingdom Viridiplantae; phylum Streptophyta; class Magnoliopsida; order Asparagales; family Iridaceae; genus Iris; species Iris macrosiphon. The sequence goes on along the minus strand of JAYESA010000014.1, from coordinate 104,863,660 downwards.
TCTAGTATTACTCTCACTTACTACACAACACAATAATTTAAGGTTAGCTACAACGGCCAAAAGGAGAAATAGACTCTAAATGAGCTTATTTATACTGTGTACAAGAAGAGGAGAGATTGAAACAAGATATGACTGAAAGTGCTAATTTTGCTATCACCACTAAAAAAAAGTATAAGGGTACTAAGGGAAAGGATATAGAAGCTGCTAAGGGTTCAACTCAAAAGAAATAATAAACTGAAGCTAAGTTTTTTTTTTTTTTTTTGTGAAAAGCCGGGACACGTAAAGAAGGAATGTACAAAGTACCACACATGGGTTATAAAAAATGGTTGCCTGATCTACCGATAGCCAATTGATGGTTAAAGATACATTTATGTGGGTGACGACAAGTCGATAGAAGTCGAAGCAATAGGGCATTTTAGGTTATTATTTGAAACTGGTTATTATTTGGATTTGATACACTTTTATTGTAGTGTATTGTAGACAAAATTTAGTTTTAGCTTTATTGGACAAATCTGATTATCATTGTTTATTTAGAAAAAATAAGTTTGAATCTAATTTTGTCCATATTTAAATTCAAATATTATTGATAATAGTTTTCTTAATGTTTATGATAACCTATATTCGCTTAAAACTATTGTATCTTACAAATAAACCTTACATGCGGAATCACGTGATACTAAATGCAAAAAATAAAAATAAAAATTCAGCCTCATTATTGAACAAGAAATTAGGTCACATATCTAGAAATAGAGTTGAATGACTTGTGTATGATAGGAGTTTGGAATCTCTTGACTTTACAATCTTTAATGTTTGTGTTGAATGTGCAAAGAAAAAATAGACCAAAACTGTAAGCAGCTAATTTATTGGCTATGTTGAGAGATCAAGGAGATATAAATTTTATGATCCCACACAAAAGAATTTTTTTTTTGACGCAAACTGCAATATTTTTGAGGATGTTGAGTTTGGTTGAAGAAATAAAGTCAGGAACATTATTTTTTAGGAGGAATCTGTTTCAATTCCTATCAAATTTGACAATGTGCGGGTTTTTATACATGTCATTGATCAATAAGTGAATCTGAAACCTCAACAAGACAATGTCCAATTACCTCTATAAGTTGATATTGATATACATCAACAAGATAACCTAAAGGCACCGCTATTCAAGATGAGGCAATTGTTCCCGAGGAATAAACTCAACAACCTCGAGAACTAGTTCCATTAAGATGGTCCACCAGAGAAAGGATAAATGCAATTTCAGATAGTTTTGTCATATTTCTCCAAAAATTGAGAAATACTGTGGAATACTGGAAGATGATCCAATCAATTTTTGTTAAACCATGAAATGTATCAACTCTTAAAAGTGGATAGATGCAATGAAAGAGGTATAAAGCATGTCTTGTAGCTAAAAGCTTACTTAAAAGGAATGGATTGATTTTAAAGAGACTTTCTCTTTGGTTTTTTCGAAAGACTCTTTTATAACAATCATTGTACTTGTTGTACATTTTGAGCTTGATTTACACCAAATGGATGTCAAAATGACATTTCTCAAAGGTAACATTGACGAAACAATTTATATGGTATGCTTTCGCAATTAGTTTTTCTTCATCTCATGAATTAACGGATAAATTCTAACAGATCAGAACCATAGTTTCTCAAAGTGAGACTCGATTCTCTCATAGTCAATTTGTTCTTAGGAACCAACAAGTTTTGAGATTATACTGACTTAGCAATCGGACTTCTAGAATGCTCGAAAGTATCACCATCCACACTACGCACACACTGACAGACTTTGAAATTGTCGATATGTTGCACGAGACATTGTTGCAAATGATTAGAAGCTACTTTGAGATAGTCTCGTAAGGGGTTCTGATTTTTGGCCTATCTCTACTATATTTTTGGTTCTCTCCTTATATAAGATAACCAACATTCGATCAGTTAATGACTTGAATAATCTACTATTATGAATTTGAACAGACTTGTAAAATTGTGCAATCAAGCAGGTTTATAACTCCTTAAACCCCATAGTCTCTACAGTTTCAACGTATATAACCTGACCCTTATGCTTCAACTACTTATAAAGTCTAACCCTTCGAGTCACCTACTATGTATTCGCGAAGGGTCCATCGTGGCACCAGCTTTGTGCCCAATGATTATGCATAAAATGTGCCATCAAAATGCCACTTTGCTTCTCAATCCCGAGTCCAAATTGAGCATGGGTACTAGTCCGATCTAGGGCCCTTTAGGTGTCATGACCCACACCCATAATGAGGGTACGAGTATGTAGGCACATCCAACCTACGCCAGCATCGACAGTTGAACGCTATCTAGGTCAATAATACTATCTAAATATCTCACACAATATATATAATGTACATGTCAATGATTTGTTAACTCTATACGAAGGACAAGATGATAATATAATGGTAATCAATAGTCAATTACAATATAAAACTAGAGAAATAAATGACATGGTATAGAATAGAAGAAATAGAAATCACATGTCATAAGTATAACTCATATCCAAGTCTATAGACTAGCACAATAGTCTCAAATATAATACATTCCCAAAATGTCTAACTGTGACATATCCAACATATTAAAGTAACTAGATAAGTCTCCTCAACAGCTGGCTCTTGTTTGATAATAAACGAAAGAAATAAAATTAGGTTTATACGAAACCCTTTCTTAGGTTTACAAATAAGAAGTACTATTAATCATATACGAGGATGTTAAGTAAAAAATTTAATCTGGGTAAATATAGCTATAGAAGTCTGATCTGCGGTCGATCACTTTGTCCCTTGGACCACACGATGATGAAGAAGTGCTGTAGAAGAAGTAGATGCTTCAAAGATTGCAAGAGGAGTGGATGCTTGATGCCAAAATCGTCGATCACTACTCTCTGTCTTTGCTCTGGATTCTTCTCTCTCAAAAATCAATTTTTGACCCTGGACCTCTGTCAATAGAGGTCTCTATTTATAGGGTTTTAGGGACAGTAACCGTCCAGTCGGCGTAGAAGCCGGATAGTGAAGAGTGTGGCACTTTTTACGCGGCGGTTATAATAACTGCCACCCACATATGAATGATCTTCTGAATCCGCGTGTGACGCATGTCCCATTATGAGGTAACGCGTATAACTGCTGCAAAGATCACGACATGCAAGCCACGTAGGTAACTGCCCCTCGCGTAGAAAAGGTTGGCGTAAAAGCCAATGATTGTCACTATGGTGTAGAAGCCAAATAGTTGTCAAACTGGCATAGAAGCCAGGTAGGCGTAGAAGCCAGGTAGGCATAGAAGCCCAGTAGTTGTCAAACTGGCGTAGAAGCCAGGTGCTGCATGGATACGTAGCTAGCGTAAAAGATAGCCGCTCCTCCTTCTTTGACTGAGGTATTGACGTAGTCTGAACCAAATAGCCTTATCACGTACCAATACAAATATGGCCTGAGTTGGCGTATTCCGAGGAGATAGCATACGACGTGCTCCTATAGCTGAAAATGGCCAGGATGGCGTATTTCAAGGAGATAGCGTACAGCGTGCTCCTATAGCTGAATATAGACTGATGGCGTAATATGCAGAGGTGATGATGTGGACATATTAGTTGTAATTATGGCTCACCCAGTCTTTGAAAATAGAACCAAATCTCGTGCATTAAATGCAGAGATCTGCCCCCATCACGCGCATTAACTGCAGAGACATGCCTCGAGCTCTGTACGAAGAGCAGCTTTTGACGTGGCAGTTCATTTTGTCTTCTGCTGAGCGTAAAAGCTCATATCTGCCTGTATAAAACTAGGCAGCGTATTCCCTTGAGTGCGTAAAAGTAATTTGTATCAAGGAAATATCACTAAATGACGATTTAGGTCTCTTTGCCGAATCATCATTACAGCCGTCGTCTGGATAGTCGTGTAGTACTCTTTGTCAGGAGTCAGGTTCACTGCATGATCTGACAGGTTCATTTGAGGAATACGAAGAGTTCCTCGTACACTTCCATGCTGCATTAAAAGTAGGTGGGTTTTACACCATAAAGGCGAGGTAGCAACCTTTTTATGCTGAAGCAGTCTAAAATACTGCATTACGCGGGTTGTTCTGGAGCTATATTTTATGCCGTACTAGTGATGAAGCTCTGCTGTACGCCAATGGCTCTGAAGTCATGTCTTACGCCACACAGTACTGAAAACTCTGCTTTACGCGGATTTTATACATACTGCGTATAATTCTGTGGCGTATTTTTCATGCTTCTATAAGACCCCCTTCAAAGTTTTCAAATTCCTCGAAATTTGAAACACTTTGAATGAAGCATGAAACGGTCAAGTTTGACTCGTTCTTCAAGGCTAATTTCTTGACAAATATTTAGGGATTTGTTGGGATTTTGTGTGTTCTCCTCTGCCTATAAAAAGGTGAATGGGTTAACCTATTTTTCCCACACTTTCTTCACCATATAGAAATGGTTGCCGAGTTCTGTCATGCTGACTTGAGGAAAAAGAAGAAGATCATGTTCTTTCCATTCATAAGGAGCCAAAAAAGAAGGCATCTTCGAGCAAATGTCCTCTGCCATGATGGATCATGGAAGAATATCATAGCTTCCTTTGCTCGGGATGATCAGCAATTTCATATGGCGATTCGTCCGGGAGAGAGAAAGGGTCGTATTAGACCACACAGCTTGCAAGCTGTATTTTCTCCCATCACGACGGTGGACGAGGGCAGACAAACTGACCCAGTCTTCCAATATTGAGTTGGGTCTGAATCCCAACTCAATCTGTCATGGGATACGGAGGGTGGGCTCTTGAATAATTTAAACAAGCCCAATTTTTTATCCTCCCGTCATTAATCATTTTCTTGTTAATCGGCCACGAAAATCGACTAACTGCTGAAGAAGATGGAAAAGATCTCCACCAATACGAGAACCTGGCAGAACAGACTCTTGGTGTGATCCTAAGTGAAAATGAGAAACCCTTGGTAGAACAAGGATTTCCATCATATGTAATCATGAAGATGAAAAAACCCTTTGTAGATTGGATTTCCATCATATGTAATCATGATTAATAAAATCATCTTCTTTTACGCATCTGATGATTTGCCATATTTTGCTGTGATGAAGTCTGAATATGTGTAGCTTCGACACGTCTGAATAACTTTACGCTGACTCTGATAAAAAGAGTATCTGGTCTCGTCCCGTCTTTTACGCGTAACTGAAGACACGTAGAAAGCTGCCTAGCATTTAAGTCAAATATTCGAACTGTCCTGCTGTTTTGAACGATAAGTCGCGTAGAGTTCTGAACTGTCACTTCTCTAATAAGAAGAATTCTTGTTCAGACCATCATCTTTAAGAATGATTTCCCGAAAATCCCTTGAAGTAGGGCAAGAAATGGCTGTCAAAACTGACCATGCTTGAACTGTAGAGAAAGATTTTGACTGGATTTTTGATGAACTTCCAATCGACCCAAGAAGAAGTGTCATTTTCAATACTGAACTCTGTATGTTTTGGGTACTTGGGATATTTTGACGCCAAGAAGAAGCATCTTCAGCGTGAACCCTTGTAATTTGCCGTCTTGAGAATTGTTCAGATATACGCATACTCTGGCCTGCGTATTTTGAGATATGAAGAAAGTCATAGATCCATAGTGTAGATGGGCGTAAAATTATAAGTTTGTAGCCTCTCGAGCGTAAAAGCTGCTGAGCATAAGAGCATCCGGGCATAAAACCGTAGATTTATAGCCTCTGAAAAGAAAACTTCCGAGCGTGTAGTCGTAGATTTGTAGCCTCTGAGTGTAAAAAACTTCTGAGCGTGAAATCATAGTTTGTAGCCTCTGAGCGTGAAGTCATAGGTTTGTAGCCTCTCGAGCGTAAAAACTACTGAGCATAAAAGCATCCGGGCATAAAACTGTAGACTTATAGTCTCTGAGCGTAAAATCGTAGATTTGTAGCTTCTCGAGCGTAAAAACTCCTTAGCGTAAAACCGTGAATCTGCTCTGCACGAAAAACTTTTTGAATTCGCTGACTGTCCGTCTCCCATAAATGATAGGCTGACGTAGTCCCCAATCATAACCGAATATTAAATATTAGATTTGGTTAGGGATTCGAAGAGTTTATCTGAACTCTATAAATACCCCAAGGCTTTGAGAGAAGAAACTCTTTATCTGTTTTTTTGCAAAACCCTAGCTTTCCAAGAACCTTTCCTCTTCGTTTCTTTCTCGAGAACTCTGTGTTTTAGCCATGGCACCGAAAATAACCTTCCACCACTAAGGAAAAGAAAGCAGCCTCCTCTTCTCGCTCTTCTACTCAAGCACGAGCGACTCCCGTTGGGCTGACCGAACCCTGCTCTGAACGAATTGTCCCATCGTCAAGATGTGCACCAGGCGTCATAGGTAAAACTTTTGGGACGAAGAAAAAATAAGAAAACCCTTCGTACACGTTGTACATGAACGCGCTAGGTCATCTTCTGTGCTGAGAGCCTCTTCGAGGAAGATGATGCACAGAGATGTTTTATCATTTATGCCCACATTCCTAATGTATCAGCGTAAAAACTCCATATTTTTGTAGTCTGGCGTAAAAGCTTTGACTGTCAAAATTTGGCGTATACTACAAATTTTTGGGTGTTACGCTCCGGATGAAAATTCGGCGTAACAATTCAAATTTTGGCAGTCTGGTGTAAAAACTCAGACTGTATACTGCCAACCTTGAATTTTACGCCTAAAAAATAGGTTCCAGCGTAAAAACTCAAGTTTTACAGTCTTGACATAAAAGCACAGACTGTTGATCTTTGGCATAAGCTGCAAGACTGTAATATCTAGTATAGAGATTGACTTGTTCTTCTTGTATTTTGTAGTGGACTTGCAGATACCTCTTTTGGCTGAGGTGATGGATTCTGCTGCTGGAATGCTGAACTCCAATTACCTGGAGGATTTATCCCACATGACATTCCCTATTTTTGGAACTCAGTATCCTAAAGGAAGGAGAATTCTGATATCGTCTCAGGGAGAACGAATGCTGTTGAGCATGATCAACGGAGAGCCCTTGACGTATATAGACGGGACCAAATATATAAAACCAGCTTTCCTCTTCGGGGATATGATTGATAAACAATCCTAGACGAAGCCCAAGAAGGAGAACTGGGTTTTTACTGCTGGAGGCATGGTCATGTACCTTCCCAGGATGCCGAGAGATTATCTTATCTCGGCATTCTTCCATGCCACGCATCCCAGGAGGATGTCGTGGACCTTGACCCCTAATCTTCACGGCCAGTCGGGGAAGATATTTTATCAGAAAGGATCAGACCAAGGATCATTTGTGAGCCGCCCTTCAGGCCTGGTAATGCCTTTCAGGGAATTATTTCCAGGCAGTGTCCCGAGTGAAGACACTACACTTCTCCAACCAGTCCAATTACCGACTTTCTGTAATGACTTCATGGGGCATGGAGGTGTATACCCCAAGGTTAATCCTCAGACCAGCGGGTGGATTAGCCCTGGGAATCTTCGATGGGCTCGTTTAAGTGCTTGGGCCTTGAAGAACTTTCAGACGGAGCTGGAGAGCATTGGTCTGTACGCGGCTGTGAGTGCTACCAGTGTTGGGTTACCTCTCAACCCCAACCTGTTTTTGGCTTTGATGGAGCGGTATATCTCGCTCACTGGGACTTTCGCCACTTCGCTAGGGGAGTTGGGATTGGCTCTTCACGAGATGGCAGAGATTTCGAGACTGCCAATGGGGGATACTCCTTATGAAGAGTATGTTCCCACAAACAGGGAACTGGGGGATACAAACCCTCGGGTAGTGACAGTGTACCAGGAGTTAATGAGCCATTACCTTGCGTGCACCACCTTTTATAATGAGCCCTCTGATTTAGCTCATACCAACAAATGGGCGTCCTATCTCTTCTTTCATCATGCCCGAGATGCTAAGCCCGACAAAGTCGTGGATAACAGGGATAAGCCTTTGAGCCTTCTGAGCGTGCTCAATGCTCAAGTAGTCGATGATCTTATTGAAGACGCCGGGGCTTCAGATCAGGTTCTTGATGAGGGGATAAAAAAATATCCTGCAGGCACTAAAGCCTACAGTTATATGAGGCATTGCCGTAGGCCTCTGTCCAGGGAAGCTAAACTGGCTGGCTTCCTCTCTGTATGGCTACGCCGATTGGTAGTACCTGGCATTGCATCTTCAGATCGCATTCACCGTAATACTTTATGGCCTGCAGTACGTTTGGTGTTTGGGGGCAAGACTGGGCCTGCTCCCTGCCATGGTATGCCGGATACAAGCTGGCCTGAGGGCCATTACTGATGGGCTGCTTGCCGACGAAACACGACATGACAGCTTTCCCAGGGTAGAATTACCGTTCCTGTATCTGATGGGATGATTAATTCTTCATAACCCCAGGGTGATGTCTCCCGGCTCTGCCAGTAGTTCGGGGAATAATTTCTTGTTGAATTACAAGAATTCCACTTGGAATGTGACGACCGTAGTAGACTGTCGGCGAGCATTAAATTTTGCTCAATGCTGGAAGCTCTTCTGTATCGTCCCCACTGTACATCTCAATCAATAGGGGACGAGACTTCAGGATTCAGGTGAAGGGAAGACCATTCTTTCTCCTGAAGCTTTTTATTGGTTGGTCTGCATTAGACCTTCCCATTTGTTGTATAGAAGTGAATACCATTGCTTCTTGGAGCCCTACCTGCCTAGTCGGTTTGCCAGGCAATTTGGGTATGACCAATTGCACGTGGGAAATGCCATCACCAGCTTCCGGTCCAGAGGTAGACTTATTGATAGAGCGAGAGGATGGCGGTACTTCTTAATGGGTTGTACTGGAGCAACCTTTACTGTGCCCGCGACTTCACTCTCCATGGAGTTGCACATCCTCCATTCGTACGCCCAATTTTATGTGGCCACCAATACATTCCATCACAAATTTGATATACGTGGAAGTTTTAGGATGCCCTCTTCTAAGTCCGCGGGAAGAGATGAAGTCCCATCAGTTTCCTCTGACGAGGATGAAGACTCTGTCTCTCCAGATAAGTTTTTGCTGACAGTACCGAGAGGCGTAATACCTCCATCTGCAGAGCCTTTGGTTATCCCTAGTAAGTGAAGGGCTCCTGTTCTGAAGGAGACTTTCCCTCGCAAGAAAAAGAAGACTGTTAGTGGTCCTGTCAGGATTTCCAGCCCTGAGGCTCCTAGGAGTGAACCTGCTGTTTCCCCTGTTGGGGATGAACTTTTGACTAGAGGTCCTTCGCCTATTAGAGAGGAAACCTCCACAGTTCTGGCTGGCAGTGCCAGAGATTCTTTGCTCGAGGCTACTGTCGCTGCTACCGCTTCAGGTAGTGCTACGAGATCGTCTTCGAGGCCGATAAGAATATCTTTATCCAGACCAAGAATGGGTCCAGCTCCTTCTTTATCTGTAAGTATCCCCAGCGAGATTCCACCTGATGAACCTCGATTGGATCTGGGTGAAGACTTGGATGACTACCCTCAGTCGTCATTTGGTGCACCCTCCTCTCCAGGTATGACAGCTTGCTTAACATCATTAAGAGATGATTTAGCTGTACTGGCTGCGGATGCGACATATATACCATCATCTATGGGTAAATGTTGTCCTTACGCCTCTTTTTAGAAAAATTAACGTCAGATTGATATTAACTTTCTCTTATTTTCTTTTCAGGGGAAGACATCTATGGGGAGGGCAGCGTCGACGCAACTTTTGGCTATGTTGCAGCTCCTGCCGATGAGACGGCGGTGCTCGACCTTGAAGAAGAAATATTTTCGGGTGCTGGCTCACCCAATACAGTTCCAATATATTCAAAGGAGGATGAGCCAGTCATCACGACGATGCCTCCTTCGAGTACGCCAGCCACTTCGGCCGTTGTTGGCGCCTCTACTTTTGTCGCACCATCTGCTGAAGCGACGATTGTGACGACACCTTCTGCGATCTTTCCTGGAAGGAGATTCGCCGATATTGCAGCCACTCCCAGTGTCCATTCGGATCTCGCCATGCTGATTGAGCAGTATACTAGTATTTTCTATACCACTTTGAGAACGCTGATATCAATGGTACTGGAGAAGAATCTAGGCTTTGAGGCTCTGAGGAGGTCCTCCCAGTTTGCGATAGCGCCGATCAGAAACTTCAACGACGTTGGGAGAGCTGATGCGTTGGAGCAGATAGTTAATGGTTTGGAACAACCCATTAACAATTAATTGCAACTATCCCAGGGCAGCATTGATGACCTGATTCAGGCTGAATATGACTCTTTGACTGTGAGGCTTGTTGGGGAGATAGAAACTCTGAGCAAGTCCATCGAGGCTCAGCAGAAAGAGATGAATGAAGAGCATATCGTATTGGAGTATGTCATTCCCCAGCTGGCCAAGTACGAGGCTAATTATGAGGAAGAGGCAGCGAGGGTCCGTAAATTGGAAGACGACCTTGCTAAGGCCAAGGAGAGTGCTCTCTCTTTGTCGGCAGCTCGAGTTGTGTTGAATGACTGAAGGGAAGCGGCTCAGCAGAACCTGGCACGTGCGGGTGTCACCTACGCAAATTTTGTACATGCTCGGTCTGAACTATCTGGCTTGAACAATGAGGAGGCAAGGTTGGAGCGGGCTCGGTCTACAGTTTTGAGCTCCAAGAATGAGAAGATGGCCGCACTAGTGCAGCAGATCCGTGATTTGACTGCTCCTCCCAAATGATGTACCTTTTGCTTTTATATGTAATTTGCTCTTTCTGGAGATAATAAAGAGACTTTATCTGACTTTGGTGGACCCATTATTTTTGAATATAAATTACAGGCTAGGGTGAAAGTGATATTAGAGGTAATATGGATGTGATATACTTTCGGTAAGCTTCAGCTGGACATATCTATTCAGAGGTTATATGGACATGATAGAATATGATCCAACTAAATTTGTATACAAAATACTATCAGAGGTAATATGGATGTGATAGGTTTTGATGTTCCAAATTAGTTAAACATATCTATTCAAAGGTTATATGGACATGATAGAATATGATCCAACTAGTTCTTTGGAGGTATTGTTGTCAGAACGAGATCTTCACCATACTCCGTTGAGCAAAGAAGATTTAGCATAGTACCTCTTCAGGAATTTGCCGTTGATAGGAGCCATTAACAAGTCTCCATTAGGCTTGGCTAATCTGTAAGCGCCGTTTGAGAACGTCGTCTCGATCACATAAGGCCCTTCCCATTTGGGCTGGAATTTACTCTTACTCTTGTGAGTAATGATCATTGACCTTTTCACAGCTAGAACTAGCTCGCCAACTTTGAATACTCTTTCCTTCACTTTTTGATTACAAGCTCTGGAAATGCGTGCCTGGTAGAACGCGATGCACTGTTGGGCTTGAAGGTGTTTCTCATCTAATCTTTCTAGCTCTTGAAGCCTTAGTAGGTTATTCTTTTTCTGAGTCAACTCATTAGCCACTGCTTCTGAGTGACGGAATTTGAATTTCGATGGGAAGAACTGCTTCACTCCCGTAAACCATTGAGAATAGGGTACAACCTGTCGGTGCTCGTACCGTTGTACGGTATGCCCAGAGGCATTCTCCGGGCTTCTCGTTCCAATCTCTTTTGTTCGAAGAGACGAACTTCTTGAGTTTGATAATGGTTTTGTTGAAGGCTTCTGCCAAACCATTAGCCGCAGGATTATATGCCGTAGAGGCCATATTTTGTATCCAATTTTTATCGCAAAATCGATGAAATGCTTGGCTGATAAATTGAGGCCCGTTGTCATGGATTATCCTTCGGGGTATCCCAAAGTGATAAATGACATGGTACTTGATAAAGCTGATCATATTGGATGTTTTTACCTCGGCAAGGGGGATTGCCTCCGCCCATTTAGAGAAATAATCCGTGATGGCCAATATGAACCGATGACCTCTGGAAGAAGATGGGTGAATAGGACCAATGATATCCATACCCCATGCTTCAAAAGGCCACGATACAACCGTCGGATGTAGATATTCAGAAGGTTGATGTATAAAATCTGCATGAACCTGACAGGTTTTGTATTATCTTGCATATTTTATTGCATCTGTGATCATAATAGGCCAGTAATAGCCCATCCTCCTGATACGATCCTGCAGCTTAGGACCGGGTTGATGTGCTCCGTATACGCCATCGTGAGCCTCACGGATAATCTGCTGCACTTTATCACCGGAGAGACATCGTAATAGCAGTCCGTCATAAGTTCGGCGATATAGACATTATGAAGATGCATAAAAATAGAAGCATAATGATCATCTTTTGATGGATTCTGCTTCTTTAGGATCTTCCGGTAAGATTTCGTATGCTACAAAATCTATAAAGGGACTTCTCCGGTCTCTCTTGGAAAGATCTGTGTTCACAGTGTAGCTGCATTCTATATGAAAGTTGTTTTTCACACAAAATAAATCTCTGTTAAGAAGGATCACCGAGTTTTGCCTTCTTATAGGAATAGCTAAATCTGCAGCTAGACTGGCCAGGGCATTAGCTTCCAGATTATGAGATCGTGGCACATGCTCTAGGTAAAATCCTTTGAAAGTCATTGCTATCTCGATCGTTGCTTGGTGATAAGGAATGAGGTCTGGATTACGGACTTCATATATACCTCTTACTTGATTGACGATCAGCAGAGAATCACCAAAAGCTTCCAGATATTCGACGTCCAATTCTTTAGCGACTTGGAGTCCGATTAGTAGGGCATTATTTTCTGCCACATTATTGGAGCAAGGTTTGCTAAGAGAATATGCTCGATAGATGACGAGTTTATCAGGAGTGACCAGGACAATTCCTACTCCTGAAACCACGTTTCCCCTGGGACTTGTCCTGGAGGCACCATTGAAGAATACCTGCCATGTAACACTTTCCATTGCTGAATTATATTCTACAACTTCGTCGAGAATGTCCTCGTATAGTTTAGAGGTTTCTAAAATTTGATGAGCAGCTAAGAAATCAGCAAATGCTTGGCCTTTGATGGACTTCTGCGGGACGTACACCATATCATAAGGTGTTAGTAACATCGCCCAAGTTGCCAGTCGGGAATTAAGGACACTTGGCTTGTTCATCAATACCCGAAGAGTATTGATCCTGGAGATGATATGAATAGTCTGGCCTTTGACATAGTATCGCATTTTCTGAATGGCGAACATTAGGGCCAAATATTCCTTTTCCACTGGATTGTACCGGTGTTCAGCTCCGACCATCATCCTGCTTAAGTAGTAGATAGCCTGTTCATGACCCTTATCGTTCTTCTGTGCGAGGAGAGCTCCCAAAGAATGATCCATTGCTCGAACATACAGCAAGAATGGTCTTCCTATGACGAAAGGCACCAGAACTGGAAGATTAGTGAGGTAGCATTTAATATCATTAAACGCTTGCTGACAGGCTTCGTCCCATACGAAGGATACACCTTTCTTTATGAGACGAGAAAAAGGCTGACACCTTCCAGAGAGATTGGATATAAATCTCCTGATATAAGCCAGACGACCTTGAAATCTTCTAAGTTCTCTCAGATTACGGGGTGGTCGCATTTCTAGGATAGCCTTCACTTTATCAGGGTCCACTTGAATGCCTTTGGCGGTAATGACAAATCCCAGAAATTTGCCACTGGATACACCAAGAAAGGACTTTGTAGGATTTATTTTGAGTTGATATTGGCGCATCAACTCAAACACTGTCTTTAAGTCTTGGATGTGTTATCCTTGATATGACTTTTGACAGCTATATCATCCACGTAACATTCCACTATTTTGTGTAAGTGCTCATGGAATATGTTACTTATAGCTCGTTGGTACGTAGCCCCAGCATTTTTCAGTCCGAAAGGCATGACCGTGTAGCAATATACCCCTAATGGTGTCCGGAAGGCAGTATGCTTCTCGTCTTCAGGATGTATCTTGATTTGGTTGTATCCTAAAAATCCGTCCATGAAAGACATGCGTTCAAAACCATATATATTATCGATTATGACGTCTGTGATGGAAAGAGGAAATTCATCCTTGGGGCAGGCTGTATTCAAATCTCGGTAATCGATGCAGATACGTATTTTCCCACTTTTCTTCATGACCGGGACAACATTAGCGACCTAGTAAGGATATTGTTCTTCCCGAATGAAGCCACAGGCTATCAACTTCTTGATTTCAGCTTCGATGGCGTCCATCATATCCGGACGAAACCGGCGTTGATGTTGCTTCACAGGCTTCGAATTAGGCAATATGTTGAGTTTATGAGTAGCCACTTTTGGATCAAGACCTGGCATATCCTCATAATTCTACGCAAAGACGTCGATATATTCTCTTAATAGCTAGATTATTTCTTCCTTTTCTTCTTCAGAAAGATTGTTACTGAGAAATATTGACTTTGGCAAAAGTTCATCCCCAACGTCGATTTGGATAACTTTATCTTCAGTGGGAGGTTCTCTCTGCTCGAACCGGAGTTCCCATTGCGTATCCATTTGCTGAGCCCAAGAGTCATTCTCAAACGGTTCAGATTCTTGTTTGTCTGCTTCGAGGGAATCTGTTAATACCATATTTATTGATAATGCTCATTGGAGATCATCAGATGGGCCGGAGGACGACGAGCTATCTTGAGAAGAGGAAAAGATATCCTCATTTGACTCAGAAGTTGCAAGGGAGGTGGTATATCCTAACCCAAAATGAGTTCGTTGACAATAGAAATCACCGTACAACGGCATTAGCCTGCCTTTCCCGTAGTTGAGGCCTGGTTCCAGCTTCAAGTCATAACCCATACATTGTATAATCTTCAAAGCTTGTGGGCTATATCTGTGAACCTGCATTTTTCCAGCATCATCATTGGGAGAATCTTTTTGTACAGTCAACTCATTGCGCATGCGATCGAAGACTATTGGATGCTGACTGCTGCGAGTAGGCGGGATAATAAAGATAGACTCCTCTTGTGGCCCATATGTCGTGATGACATTAGATGGTGACGCTACTTCCCACATATACGGATGATAGGAATCTATAGCTTTCAAGAATCTTTGTGCTATAGGTTCTATATCGTTATGGGGAGAGGATTCCTGATTTTGAATTTGAGCGTCAATGTACTGGAAAAGAGGTTCTTTATTATCGTCAGAAACCACATTCCTGGTTATATTTACATCAGTCGGCTGCTTGTTGCACCGAAGGTTGATGACCAAAGGTGGAGGCTTCTGGTTCAAAGTGATCACTAGAGGATCACCTCCTTTTCCCGATTTGGTTTTGTTCAGGTGGATAGCCATAGGTTCCATGACTTTCGGACGAGTAGTTCGCCCTTTCACCTTGATTGACAGAGGTTGTTCGGCAGAAGGTTCTTCTGGCTCCCGGTGGGATTCCTCCTCTGTTTTGCCTGACACCTCCTCCATGTAGTTTTGGGTGTACAACATGGCATCAGAGTAATATGATTATACTCCTTTAAACGGGTTAAGATCAGCAAACTCCGTTTGTACCGTTCCTTGGGCATCTACATATTTGACGTATTGATGTAGAGTCGAAGGAACGATGTTGTGGTCGTGGATCCACGGTCTGCCTAACAGAATATTGTAGGACACCACTGAATCAATGACATAGTATATAGCCACTGATCTGAGGTCGCCAATCTGGATCCTCAGACGAATCTTCCCCAACGGCTTACTTTTCCTGGCGTTGAAGCCCACTATTGTAGTGGTGGTGTAAGTCAATTCGCTGGTAGGAATCCTCAGCGGTCTGAGCAGACTATGAGGAATGATGCTGAGCGTGATCCCGGATCTATGTGAATTCGGTCAACCTCCATGGAACCGACATATCCGATGTAATAGAGGGGTCTGTCATGCTTGTTGTGTTTCAACAGCATGTCATCTTGGGTGAAAGTGATATTCGGGACCACCTCAATCACACTATGGCATTGAGGACATGCCACAGGTTCTTTATTAGGGGACTTGAGCTGGGTCAAGTATGCATCCGCCTGCATTAATGCTTCACTCAGGGCTTGACAAGTGTCTTTGGAGAGCCTGAGTAGTTCAAAAAAATGGACAATCTGGCTGGTGTATTAGCCAACTGGGCCAGGATGTCAAAGTTATATGGCTTCTCCAAACCTTTGTTTAGAATGTTCTTCAAAGGTTTATCCAAGCACACTTCTTTTTGCTTGCCCTTGTCCGCCGAAGTTGGTCTAGAAGGACCTGCCTCTGGTACGACGGATTCAGGTTCCGAAAGTTTGGCAGCTGCAGTGTCTGCCGATGCATCTTTCTGACTTCCTCCATAGTCCTTGAGGTAGGCTTTCCCTGAACGGGTTCCAGTAGCCAAAACCTCTTCTTCTGATATCGAGGATATAGCAAGCATATAACATGGATTACGTTTTGAATTCTTTCTAGACTTAGCCTTAGCAGCTTGAGTCTCTTCCTCGATCTCTAACACCATATCTGGATGAACCCACATAATCTCGCCGCGCTGGGTAGTTAGGGGTACCAGGTCATGATTTTGACCCCTGGCTGGAGGAAGATTAACAATATTCATCGTTTTTCGAGAAATGGATACGATACCATCCAGAACTTCTTGAGAAGGTAGATTGCCAAATTGAAGAGAGATCATGTTGGCTGTGACCGTCTTCTCGCTGTTGTGCAGAGTGATGGCCTTAGCATCGATTAACTCCTGGATTTTCCTCTTTAGTACATAATACGCCTTTGTGGGGTGATGTATGTACCTATGGAAAATACAGTACTTGGGGTTATTGGTACTGCCGACTTCATTAGGCCGCTTTACCTCAGGGAGGGTAATCTTGCCGCTTTTGACTAGACACTCGAATATGCTCGGAATATCGTCGTCGTCAAAAGAATATACTTCAATGGGCCTGGAAGTCCCAGGTTTTGTCTGTGTGGTTGCCGCAGTCTTTTGCCTGGACGTATTGATCGCCAGAGCTTCTTTTCCTTTGGAACCACGAGGATGGTCGCTGTTGGAGGATGACCTTTTGCCTCTTTCAGAGGCAGATATCATAATTCCATTATCACGCGCCTTCCGACTGTTGTCTTCAGTGGCCACCGCCGAGATGATGAACGAGGGCCAATCATGGAACTGTTATGGTCCTGTGAACACTGAGATCACTGGAAGAAGGTTCTTCCTGCAAATGTCCACCAATGCCGAGTCTGGAACTTCGGGAGGCATTTGCAAAGTAGCTTGACAAAAACGTTCAATTAAAGTGCGAACGTTCTCTTTCTCCTTCTGCTTTATTTTGATGAGAGAGGACATAGACATGCCTATCCCTTCTTCGTAGAATCGCGCAAAGAACAAAGTCTTGAAATCTTCAAAAGAAGTAATGCAGTTGTCCGCAAGACTACGGTACCACTGATAATCCACTCCCGAGAGACAGCCTTTGAACACTCGACTAAGAATGGCGTCATTTCCTTACAATAATACCGTCATCATACTGAAGTAGTTCATGTACTGGCTCGGTGATGTCTTTCCCTCAAACAAATCCATAGTCTGTGGTTTGTATTTAGGAGGGAAAGGGATCTCATCCCAGATAGCTGGATAAGGCTGGTTGATTCATAATTTCTTTAGCTGATCCTTATGCTTTAAGGCATCAAATTGGGCTTTTAATTCCCGTACCGCCTGCATCGGATCTTCAGCCGGTAGAGGGACCGCGGAGTGGTGAGAGATTGGTTGTATCGTAACTCCAATAGGAGGCAATACATTCTCCGAATTAGGAAGTAGAGGAGCTGTTGACTCCTGATCTAGAGTAGGCTCCTGATTCGCATTGGATGGTGGTAAGTCCACCCCTACACGTATCTGAGTCGGAGGGACCGATGCTTAAGCTATAGCAGCTGTGTGTTGAGCCAGAATCATCTGGTACATATTCTCCATCATGGATTGTATCTCATTCAGAGATGTCTCCAACACAGCGATGCGTTGCTCAGTACTTCCTGACGAGGAAGTCTTTTCGTTTTCATCTTCAATGGCATAGACCCTCATTTATTTGGATGTCATTGAAGGGCTAGTATAGGTCTTTATAGAGAATAACTCTATACTTTCAGCATCTGATTTGGGAAACTGGCTGTAGAAGCATAAAAAATACGCTGCAGAGTTATACGCAGTATTTCAGTGCTGTGTGGCGTAAAACATGACTTCAGAGCCATCGGCATACAACAGAGCTTTATCGCTAGTACAGCGTAAAATATAGCTCCAGAACAGCCCGCGTAATGCAGTATTTTCAGACTGCTTCGGCGTAAAAAGGTTGTTACATCGCTCCTTCGGCGTAAAACCTACTCGCTTTTAATATAGTAGGAAGTTATACGGGGAACTCTTCGTATTCCTCGAATGAACCTGTCAGATCATGCAGTGAACCTGACTCCTGACAAAGAGTACTACACAACTATCCAGACGACGGCTATAATGATGATTCGGCACAGAGACCTAGACCGTCGTTTAGTGACATTTCCTTGATATAAATTGCTTTTACGCATTAATGGAAATACGCTGCCTAGTTTTATACAGGCAGATGTGAGATTTTACGCTCAGCAGAAAATAAAATAAACTGCCACGTCAAAAGCTGCTCTTCATACAGAGCTCGAGGCACGTCTTTGCAGTTAATGCGCGTGATGGGGGCAGATCTCTGCATTTAATGCACAAGATTTGGTTCTATTTTCAAAGACTGGGGGAGCCATAATTACGGCTAATACGTTCACATCATCACCTCTGCATATTACGCCATCAGGCTATTTTCAGCTATAGGAGCACGCTGTACGCTATCTCCTTGAAATACGCCAACCTGGCTATTTTCAATTATAGGAGTACGCTGTATACTATCTCCTCGGAATACGCCAACTTAGGCTTTATTTGTATTGGTGCGTGATAAGGCTGTTTGGTCCAGAATACGCTCAAGACCTCAGTCAAGGAAGGAGAATCGGCTATCTTTTACGCTAGCTACCTATCCATGCAGCATCAGGCTTCTATGCCTACAAGGCTTCTACGCCTACTTGGCTTCTACGCCAACTTGACAACTATTTGGCTCCTACGCCATGATGACAGTTATTGGCTTCTATGCCAAACTTTTCTATGCAAGGGGCAGTTACCTACGTTGCTTGCATGCCGTGATCCTCGCAGCGGTTATACGTGTTACCTCATCATGGGACACGCGTCACACGCAGATTCAGAAGATTATTTATACGTAGGTGGAAGTTATTATAACCGTCACGTAAAAAATGCCACACTCTCCACTGTCCAGCTTCTACGCCGACTGGACGGTTACTATTACTAAAACCCTAGAGAACTTCGTTCACGGAGGTCCTGGGTCGAACAGGTCAAAAATTGATTTTTTGAGGAGAAGAATCCAGAGCACAGACAGAGAGTAGTGATTGACGATTTTGGCATCAAGCATCCACGCCCCTTTGCAATCTTTGAAGCTTCTCCGTCTTCTACAACACTTCTTCATCATCGTGTGGTCCAAGGGATAAAGTGATCGACCGCAGACGAGACTCCTATAGCAATATTTACCCAGATTAAATTTCGTATTTAACATCCTCGTATAGGATTAATAGTACTTCTTGTTTGTAAACCTAAGAAAGGGTTTCGTATAAACCTAGTTTTATTTCTTCCGTTTATTATCAAACACAAGATGGCGACTCTGCTGGGGATACTCTTTCTAATCTGACGAGAAAGAAATTGCTCAACACGATGCAGTATCAGAAGGATCAATGAAGAAGACCTTGGTCGTCCAAATCGACCAATCCGCCTAAGAAGATATGCTTCGAGCAGGGGGTAGCTCTTACTCCCTCTCTGTCCAAGACAACTGGAAATTGCGTAAAGTATGGATGCCCCAGATATCCCCTACCATTCCTGCCAACTCTCTGGCTTCTCCGACCAACAAGGTTGTAGCTTAGCAACCTCCGCACCCTGCACGTAAAACTCTGTCTCCTGTCTGTGACGTGACAGACAAAGCTTCTGGTAATGCCTCAGTGCTAGTCTAGAAGTCTACTCCGCGCTCTGCGCGTAAAACTCTGTCTCCCGTCTATGACGTGGCAGACAAAGCTTCTGGTTATACCTCAGTGCTAATCCAGAAGTCTGCATCGCACGTAAAAACTTGTCTCCCATTGCTGACGGGGCAGACGTAGTTTCTGATAATGCCTCAGTGCCAATTCAGAAATTCTAAACGCGCTCCACACGTAAAATTGCATCTTCCTTCCGTGGAAAAGTAGATGGTCCTTGCAATCTACGCAAGGGAAAACAAGTGGCGGATTTCTCGACCTCTCGGCTTTTATGCCATTAAGAGAAGAATCTGCCCGCTATCGAGATTGCGCGAGAAGCTGATGGCCGATTAAGGACTTCCTCATTTTTACGCCAGCCTGAGAAAATTCCAAATTAAGCCAGGAGAAGCCCCTCGGCGTAAAGAAGGCCCAATTTACAGATAGATACGCTCCTCGGGGATCATGTGCTGCTCATATGGCTGAACTGCTGTATTCCTATGGCAGGAAAAGGGTTGGGGTTCCCAATATCCGCATTCCAACTGATGTAAATAGAAAAAACAAGCCTTCTTCTTTTTCTTCTTCTTCTGTTAATCCTCCTGACTTGCACGAATTCTTGATCCAGAAATACAAAGGCAGGAGTCATAACCAGGATTCAGTTCCCCTGACTACTAAGCGTGGGGAGATCATGTGGGAAGATGCGTCAACATCTAAGGTCGTCATGACATGTGGGCCATATGAAGATTCCGTCTTTATTGTTCCACCAACTCGTGACGATTAACATCAAATAATCTTCGGTCGAATACGGAACAGTCCAATTATACAAGAAGAATCTCGCAAATCTGATGTTGGGAAAATACAAATCCACAGGTATAGCCCACAAGCTTTAAAGATTATACAAAGCATGGGTTATGATTTAAAGTTGAAACAAGGCCTCAACTATGGAAAAGGCAGACGAACACCGTTGCATAATAATCTTTACTGTCAATAAACTCGTTTTGGTTTAGGGTATACTGCATCTCTTGCAAACTCCAAACCTCTAGAGGCTGATCCTGTAATACCAGAGGTAGGTCCTTCTAAATCAACTTCTGTGGACAAACGCCACGACATGTCTGGGGGTAGTCTACCTCGACAAAATAGGGCAGTATCCAAAGATGGAGGTAGAATTCCCTCTGAATCCGAAGATAATGCAACGATGACGATCTTCTCGGAAGACCGTAAAACTCAAGCATCGGGAGCCCGAAGGCCAAAAGGGACTTTCTCATTCAATGAAGATGACATCATTGAAATCTTCAATATGTTGATGAAGGAACACAAACTTCGGCTACCCAATATCAGATACCTTGAGAGGGCTGGCAAAGTTGATGACTGTCACTACCACTTTTCCAGGTTAGGGCAATTGTGTAATTTCACTATTTTGGATAATTATGTGTTTAATTAAATTGCTGAGATTTTAAAACTATTTATTTTATGATTGTTTTAGGTCAAGCCCTAGAACCCTCAAACCCTAGACTGGCTAAACCTTAGCTAATTAGGTTCTACATGACCTAACCTAGGGGTTAAACCTAGGCCATACACTAGAAACCCTAACTGGGCCTATATATATGAAAGGAACCCTCTTGTTCTTCATATAGAGAGAGAAACCCTAGCCTCCATCTAGAGAAACCATCTCCCCACCCCATTTTTTCGAGATTAAACCTAGGGCTTCCATTTTCTCCTCCTCCAAAGCAAGGAAA
This sequence comes from Iris macrosiphon, assembly GCA_036927795.1. Taxonomy (NCBI): domain Eukaryota; kingdom Viridiplantae; phylum Streptophyta; class Magnoliopsida; order Asparagales; family Iridaceae; genus Iris; species Iris macrosiphon. Next base: position 104,842,040 of record JAYESA010000014.1, on the reverse strand, counting down.
TCAGGGAACTTGGGTCAAGGAGACTTGGGAAGGAAGAACTTCCATAGGGAACCATCTCCCTGCAGGTAAAACCCCATTTTATACATGTAATCTCTGTTTTTCTGTCGATTATTGACCATTAGGGAACCCCCTTGCTGTGTGGTACGAATTTTAGGGTTTTGGATTAGGTTTTGGTGACCAACAATTGTTTTCCCTAATTTTCGTGAACCCTAACCCTAGGGGTTGCATGTAGATTTAATTCATCACTTACATGTAGGTTAGATCTTGATTTTTTGGGGTTTTGATTGGAGGATTATGAGTTTCCTATGTAAAACCATTTTCTGTACTTCTGGTGTTTGAGGAAATGTTTCTTAGGGTTGCCTATCCTTGTATTTTATTTCCTGTGTATATATTGATATACTTATCTATATTTATATGTAAAATTACTTGTGTTCAGGGTTGTGCTGTGAGTAATGTGGTGTAGAATCGGGTTTGGGGGAAGTTTCTGAGCAGTGTAGTTCAATAGAGAGGCTGTGCATAAACCATTGGTGTAGATGTGTTAATGTAGTTCAATAAGAGATGTGTAGTTCAATAGAGAGGGTGTGTCCTTGTTCAAAATTTCTGTGTGTTTGTGGGTTCCATTGTGCATCCGTTATATGTGTTCATGGGGTTTGTGTTTGGGGGAACTGTGCTAGGGAAGAGGTTATGTGCAGTCGGGTTTGGGAGAGGGTTACTGTGTATGTGTGAGCAGGCCTGTGTGAATTGGCTGTGTGTGTTCAGCAGTGTCTAGATAATTAGGTGTTGTGCATTAGTGTAAGAGTTGATGGAGAGTCTGTGTTCTCAGTAAATACCTGTGTGTTTAGTGTGTCTGTGTGTGTAGGTATTAGAGCAGGGAGTTATGTACCAGTATGTCCCTGTTTTGGTGTGTGAAGTGTATTATTGTGGTTTGTGTGTACTTCATATGTATCAGACTTGTGTAGAAACAAGTGTGCTGTGCTGTGTAACCTGTGAGTGAGTGATTGAGAGAATGAGAGATTTGGGCAGTGTAACAAGTGTGCTGTATTCAAGGGTATTGGAGTTGGGTTGATATATTAAGTTCAGGTGTAGATACCTGTGTCCCTAGTGTTCAGTGCAGTGTAGGTAATTATAAATCTGTGTGAGGTGACTGTGTTAGGCATCAGATTTGGTGGCTGTGCTGTGTTCATTGTGAGGTGTTCAGTATTTGAATGTGCCAGTGTGCCAATGTGGAACTAGTGTGAGTATCAGTTAGATAGGGATATGTGTAGCAGTGTCTTAGTGTTTCAGTGTCAGTGAGTACTTTGAGGTAATAGGGGTGTGTAGGTATTTGAGTGTCAGTTTGTGAGATACCAGTGTATAGAAACTGTGTAAACTGTGCAAATGTATCAGTATTTCAGAAAGAGGAACATCAGTATGGGTATTTCAGCCTGTGTGTGAACCAGTAGGGTGTAGGTGTGCAGGGTGCAGATTTTAGAATGTGTGTGAGAAATAGGTAGTGTGTATAAGTGTGTCTGTGCATAATGTGCACTTTGTGTTAGATACTTGGGTATGTGACTGTAGGTTCCCTGTGTGAGTTCAGTACTTTAGAACTGTGTAGTGATTTCTGTGTGAGCTGTAAGAGCAAACTGTGTACAGATTTGGATTGGGTAGATAGGTATGTGAGCAGAAATTCATTAGGTGCAGTCAGTTGGTATCAGTTAAGGAGTTGGGGGTTGTGTTAAGGCTCTTGTATCAGAGCAGTATGAGTTTTGAGTGTCAGTGTATTAGGAATTAGTTATGTGTATTAGTGAGGATAATAGGTGTGTGTGTTTTAGCATGTTAGGTAATGTGATACTAGTAGTTAAGTTATTGATTATATGTATACCTAACTATATATATTGTATAATACTTAGTATCCTTAATATCTAAGGAGATCTAGAATCTGGGTATTGACCAATACTAAGATACGGACTAAGATATTGTGGGCAGGGTGAGATATTCACTATGGGTCAAGATAATTTAGGTAGTAGGTTATATATGGGTGATATAAGCTTGAACTTACTAGTATGGACTTAGAAACCTAGGTATAACCTAGTTTTGTCTAGTATTGACTAGTTGACCACAAAAGTCAACTTTAAGGGTGATATAGACCTTGGTAAGACCTAGAAGCCTCGCATTTAATTAATTAAGCATGTTAATTCCTTTAAATTCAGTATCTGACATTTATATTCCGTAAATAGGTCATTGTGATCCCACCTTGGGCATCGATCCTCACTTATTGCTCAGGACCACAGGCGAGTACATTCTCTGACAGTTTTCATGATTGATTACTTCTATAAATTGTAGTGTATTATATACTTGATTCCGACACTATGGATATACGGGTTAGCACCCTAGATCCCCATCACGAGGAGTCGTGGTTGGAATCCATCGTGCTAGCTGGGGGATGGGGAACTATTAGTAGATTATGTGATCATATCCAAATATTATATGTACCATAGCTCACCCCACTTCTCACGTCGGGTGCAGCCTGACCACTTATATGCTCCATAGCTGTTATATATGATTAGCCTGACCACTATATGCACCATAGCTAACCATGCGGTTAGCCTGACCTAAAAGAATCATAGCTAATCATATATAACCAGCCTGATCCAGTCCCAAGCCGATCACATAATAAACTAATATTTCAACCACTTAGCTAGATGTTTAATTTATTCTGATTCACTTGTTCTAGCATTCACTATTTATTGCTCATTGCTAGATGCTCTATTGTCTATTTCATTTCTCCAGTACTTCTCATTTTCAGCATTTATTTCCATCTTGTATCTCTTACACTGTTTATAGATTTTGTCAATTTAAATGAAACTGCTGTTAGTGCTTGTGCTTCGCTCCAATCCTGACTGGATAACCAACATTTTCAGAGGGCCTGGAGGACTTTTGCCCTACTCATTACGGTCCAGGAATAGAGGAGGAATTCACCCCAGAAATCCCAGAGGAGGTGCCTATCCTAGAGGAGAACTTACTAGCCTGTCCTTAGATTACTTTTCAGCATTATTGTTTTAGACTGAGACTGAGATGTATTTATTTTATTTGTGACTTTGTGAGGTCATTTAGACCCAGGATTTGAGTTGGACTTATTGTGGTTGGGTTTTTTATTTAGAACTCTTTTCAATTCTCATCGTGCCATTATGTTATAGTTGTGATTGAGTATAATATAGCTTTGTGGTTTATTTATCATTGTCCTCCGTACGGAGTGGAGACTATTGACAGGCTATACTATGTTTGTGACCTAGACAGTGTTCTACCGCCGATGCTGCGGCGTAGGCTGGACGTACCCACGACTCATGCCCAATTTCCGGGTGCGGGTTGTGACACGTTTTTAGTGGTGGCCCATGCAGGTCTAGTCTGTAGTCTAGTCTGTAGTCTAGTCTTAGTCTTAGATTCAGATTAGAGTGATATCGTAGTGGTGCTCGCTTAGAGTATTACTACGAGCCTGTTTTAGGAAATAGGAATTAGGCCAAGGATATGCTCAATCACAATTAGGGAATTCTGATTCTTATGATACTATTCTTAATGATTAATTCCTTTAGAAATTTTTCTGTCCTTCCTTGATATCATATCTATTGCCTTAATTGAATCTTTCGATCTGTCTTCAGGATGCCGCCAAGAAGGTCCCAGAGACTCGGAGCAGCAGATTCAGAGAGGTCTGCCACCTCTCGCGCTGCCGGACAGACATCAGCAGCACCTCCTACATCTCCAGTACATGTGGGAGTGTCTGCAGCATTCGGGGGTCCTCCACCACCAGTTCAGAGGGTCCCCACAGCTACGACGGCACCACCACCACCAGTCCAGCAACCAGGAGGTGTGCCCGTCGATGGGGCACAGATGTTCGCTTTGATTCAGGGCATGGTCGATGCCCAGAGGACGTCGGCAGAGGCCCAGAGAGTGCAGGCTGAGGCACATCAGGCCCAGACAGAGATGATGAGGGTGAACATGGAGAATGCTCACCAAGTGGCTCTCCAAGCTGTGGAGAGAGTCACTCAGCAGCAGCAACATCCTGGTCAGCAACAACAGAGGCCGGGCACCATTGTGGACTTCAAGAGGATGATGCCTCGGGAGTTCAAGGGGACAGAAGGGATACTCTACGTCGATGATTGGCTAGAGGACATCGAGAGGAACTTGCGTTTGGCGCAGATTCCAGAGGCGCTCCAGATCGAGGCCGCTGGCAGCCAGATGTTCGATATTGCCTTGACATGGTTTCGCACGGAGCCGAGACTCTTGCGCGGGGGACTCACTTGGGAAGCTTTCAAGGAGCTCTTCAAAGAAAAGTTCTTTCCTGATGTCGCCCTGGGAGCTTTGGAGAGTCAGTTCCATGACTTAGCCCAGGGGAGCTCGTCCGTCGACGAGTATGCCACGGAGTTTTCCCGCCTGAGCCGCTTCGCGCCATCGATGATTAGAGATCCGGGGGACAGGGCCCGAAAATTCAGAAAAGGGCTGACAAGAGAGATCAAGTCTCGCACGTCGGGACGTCGCACAGCTACCTACGAGGGCATATTGATGGATGCCCAAGTAGCCGAGGATGACTTGGACCTCAGGCCCAAGAGGGGACGCGATGTTTCCGGAGGAGCAAACAGTAGTGCGGGACCAGGCAAGCGTCCACACTTTCAGCAGCAGCAGAGGCCCTTTCAGCAGCAGCATCAGGCACCAGCCCGAGGGCAGGTCCAGCAGCAGCAACAGAGACAGAACCAGCCCGCCATCCAGTGTGCGTACTGCGGGAAGATGGGACATACTAGAGAGATCTGCAGGCATAGATTGGGCTCATGTTTGTCCTGCGGATCGACGACACATCAACTGAGGGATTGTCCTACCATTCGGACTCATCCAGGTCAGGGTGGAGCAGCCGCCCAGAGAGGACCAGGCAGGATACCTGCAGCACCAGGAGGCCAACAACAGAGGGGACCACTCCCACCACAACATCAGAAGTTCGCCCAGCATCAGCAGCAGAGAGGTGCACCCCAGGGGCGAGCATACGCCATGGCAGTCGAGGAGATCGAGCCAGCAGGAGACTTGATCACAGGTTCGGTTCTTCTCGATTGTATTCCTGCATTTACCTTATTCGATTCTGGCGCTTCCCATAGTTTTGTGTCTGTATCATATGCACTTCGACATCATTTAGACACAGAACCATTAGCTAGGACTTGCAAGATCATGACTGGGGGAGGTATTATCCTAGTCCGTGATCACTGCAAGGACCGGAGAGTGTCAGTAGGAGGCAGAGACTTGAGCGTGAGCTTACTTGTTATGCCACTTCCGGGGTACGATATCGTACTCGGAATGGACTGGTTGAGTAGGCATCATGCTACTATAGATTGTTATAGAGGCAGAGTATTGTTTAGACCACCAGGAGAGCCGGAGTTTGAGGTCGTCAAAGAAGCAGCGGAACAGAAGGGAAGCACATTTTGCGGAGCCAGGACGGAAGAAGAGGAGTTGCCACATCCTCTGATAGCGGAGTTCCTGGATGTATTTCCAGAAGAGTTGCCAGGTTTGCCGCCAGACAGAGATGTTAAATTCTCTATAGACTTGGTTCCAGGAGCGGAGCCCATTTCACAACATGTCTATAGAGTCAACAACAGCGAGCTGGCAGAACTGAAGAAGCAAGTTGAGGAGCTGCAGGACAAAGGCTTCATCAAATCCAGTTCATCACCATGGGGAGCTCCGGTATTGTTCGTACCGAAGAAGGACGGCACGGTGCGCATGTGCATTGGTTATAGAGCTTTGAACAATATCACCATCAAGAACAAGTACCCGCTGCCGAGGATAGATGATCTTTTCGACCAGTTGAGCGGGGCGAGGGTGTTTTCAAAGATTGATTTGAGGTCAGGCTATCACCAGGTGAAGGTAAAGAAAGAAGACACGCCGAAGACAGCTTTTCGGACCAGATACGGCCAGTTTGAGTTCATGGTGATGCCATTTGGTTTAACCAATGCACCGGCAGTATTCATGAACTTGATGAACAAGGTGTTCCACCAGTACCTTGACAAGTTCGTGATGGTGTTCATCGACGATATTCTTGTGTATTCCAAGACCCCGAAGGAGCACGAAGAGCACCTGAGGTTGGTCTTAGAGACTCTCAGGAGGGAGAAGCTGTACGGAAAACTCTCTAAGTATGAATTCTTCCTTGACAAGGTCGAATTTTTTGGGCATGTGGTATCGGGTGATGGAATCTCGGTTAACCCAAAGAAGATCGAGGCAGTGGAGTCGTGGGCTACCCCCAGTTTGGTAGCTGAGATCAGGAGTTTTCTCGGGCTAGCAGGATACTACAGGAGGTTTGTACAAGACTTCTCCAAGATTGCAGCGCCGATGACCAGACTGACTAGGAAGGATGTAGATTTTGTGTGGACGGAGGAGTGCCAGGCTGCATTTGATGAGCTGAAGAAGAGGTTGACGACAGCTCCAATTTTGATGTTGCCATCAGGGACAGGTGGTTTTACCATCTACAGTGATGCTTCAGGGAAGGGTCTGGGATGTGTCCTTCAGCAGCACGGGAAGGTAATTGCCTATGCTTCCAGGCAGTTACGCCCTCATGAAAAGAACTACCCCACCCACGATTTAGAGTTGGCAGCAGTTATCTTCGCTCTAAAGCTGTGGAAACATTACCTGTACGGAGAGCGTGTGGAGATCTTCACAGACCACAAGAGCTTGAAGTACGTATTCACACAGAAGGAGCTGAACATGAGGCAGAGGAGGTGGTTGGAGTTGATGAAGGACTTCGACATCTCATTGCAGTACCATCCAGGGAAGGCTAACGTAGTCGCCGATGCCTTGAGCAGGTATCCGATGGCTATGTACTTGACGACTGATAGACATTTGTTGGCGGATTTGGAGAGCTTGGAGATTGAGGTGTTGGTTCCCGGTACTGAGATTCAGATGTGGGGATTGCAGATACAGTCCGAACTGATGGATAGGATCAGAGCTGCGCAGTACGATGATGAGGCTCTGAGGAGTATCAGGGCACAAGTTCAGATGGGATTGTCGGACGACTTTACTATCGCAGAGGACGGTTCTTTACGGCATGGCACGAGGATATGTGTGCCTAGCGGGGAGCTACGCGAGGAGGTTTTGCAGGAGGCACACCGCTCTCAATACTCGATGCATCCCGGTGCCAACAAGATGTATCGAGACTTGAGGGAGCACGTATGGTGGTATGGAATGAAGCGCGAGGTAGCACGCTTCGTATCTCGGTGTCTAGTGTGCCAGCAGGTAAAGGCAGACCGGCAGAGGCCAGGAGGTTTGCTTCAACCTTTACCGATTCCAGAATGGAAATGGGAGCACGTGACCATGGATTTCGTTTCAGGGCTTCCACGTTCTCCAGGAGGGAAGGACGCAATTTGGGTCATCGTGGACAGGTTGACCAAATCAGCCCATTTCTTACCTTTCAAAGTGGGCACGTCGACAGAGAGGCTAGCAGAGATGTACGTGCGACAGATTGTTAGACTTCATGGAGTTCCTGTGAGCATCGTCTCGGATCGGGATAGTCGTTTCACTTCCCACTTCTGGAGGAGTCTGCAGGCTAGCTTGGGCACTCAGCTCAAGTTCAGTACCGCATATCACCCCCAGACAGACGGGCAGTCCGAAAGGACTATTCAGACTCTCGAGGATATGCTACGCACTTGTGTTTTAGATCTCGGAGGTTCTTGGGAGAATCATCTGCACCTGGTAGAGTTTGCTTACAACAACAGCTACCAGGCCAGCATCGAGATGTCACCATTTGAGGCTCTTTATGGACGGAGGTATCGTACACCGTTATCTTGGGACGACGTTGGGGAGAGAGCCTTGCTAGGACCAGAAATGGTCGTGGATGCAGCAGAAAAGGTGAAACTCATCAGAGACAGACTGCGAGTGGCGCAGGACAGACAGCGGCATTGGGCCGACAGCCACCGTAGACCCCTTGAGTTTCAGGTATTAGATTGTAAATTTTCTGGTTTGTGTTTGTTTGTTTAGACTGCGTGCTGAGATTGTTTTGTTTTAGGTTGGCGATCTAGTATTCCTACGGATTTCTCCGACGCGTGGGACGATTCATTTTGGTAGAGGCGGAAAGCTTAGCCCACGCTACATCGGACCCTTCGGTATTCTTGCGAGGGTAGGTGCAGTGGCATATCGACTGGACTTGCCGCCTGCACTAGAGGGAGTGCATGATGTGTTTCACGTGTCGCAGCTGAGACGGTACGTGGCAGACCCTAGTCACGTACTTGATCACTCGGAGATTGAGGTTGGTCCGACGCTCAGCTACCCTGAGCAGCCCGTAGAGATCTTGGACCGCAGAGAGAAGGTGTTACGGAACCAAACTATTCCTTTGGTTCGTGTTGCATGGAGACATCACTCTCCAGGGGAGTCGACCTGGGAGAGAGAAGACGAAATGCGCGAGCAATACCCGCATCTCTTCTAGACTTGAGGTATTCCTTTTCTGATTTCACTCTTGTTCTAGTTCAGTCCATTTTCGAGGACGAAATTTCTTTTAGGAGGGTAGACTTGTCACTACCACTTTTCCAGGTAAGGGCAATTGTGTAATTTCACTATTTTGGATAATTAAGTGTTTAATTAAATTGCTGAGATTTTAAAACTATTTATTTTATGATTGTTTTAGGTCAAGCCCTAGAACCCTCAAACCCTAGACTGGCTAAACCTTAGCTAATTAGGTTCTACATGACCTAACCTAGGGGTTAAACCTAGGCCATACAATAGAAACCCTAACTGGGCCTATATATATGAAAGGAACCCTCTTGTTCTTCATATAGAGAGAGAAACCCTAGCCTCCATCTAGAGAAACCATCTCCCCACCCCATTTTTTCGAGATTAAACCTAGGGCTTCCATTTTCTCCTCCTCCAAAGCAAGGAAATCAGGGAACTTGGGTCAAAGAGACTTGGGAAGGAAGAACTTCCATAGGGAACCATCTCCCTGCAGGTAAAACCCCATTTTATACATGTAATCTCTGTTTTTCTGTCGATTATTGACCATTAGGGAACCCCCTTGCTGTGTGGTACGAATTTTAGGGTTTTGGATTAGGTTTTGGTGACCAACAATTGTTTTCCCTAATTTTCGTGAACCCTAACCCTAGGGGTTGCATGTAGATTTAATTCATCACTTACATGTAGGTTAGATCTTGATTTTTTAGGGTTTTGATTGGAGGATTATGAGTTTTCTATGTAAAACCATTTTCTGTACTTCTGGTGTTTGAGGAAATGTTTCTTAGGGTTGCCTATCCTTGTATTTTATTTCCTGTGTATATATTGATATACTTATCTATATTTATATGTAAAATTACTTGTGTTCAGGGTTGTGCTGTGAGTAATGTGGTGTAGAATCGGGTTTGGGGGAAGTTTCTGAGCAGTGTAGTTCAATAGAGAGGCTGTGCATAAACCATTGGTGTAGATGTGTTAATGTAGTTCAATAAGAGATGTGTAGTTCAATAGAGAGGGTGTGTCCTTGTTCAGAATTTCTGTGTGTTTGTGGGTTCCATTGTGCATCCGTTATATGTGTTCATGGGGTTTGTGTTTGGGGGAACTGTGCTAGGGAAGAGGTTATGTGCAGTCGGGTTTGGGAGAGGGTTACTGTGTATGCGTGAGCAGGCCTGTGTGAATTGGCTGTGTGTGTTCAGCAGTATCTAGATAATTAGGTGTTGTGCATCAGTGTAAGAGTTGATGGAGAGTCTGTGTTCTCAGTAAATACCTGTGTGTTTAGTGTGTCTGTGTGTGTAGGTATTAGAGCAGGGAGTTATGTATCAGTGTGTCCCTGTTTTGGTGTGTGAAGTGTATTATTGTGGTTTGTGTGTACTTCATATGTATCAGACTTGTGTAGAAACAAGTGTGCTGTGCTGTGTAACCTGTGAGTGAGTGATTGAGAGAATGAGAGATTTGGGCAGTGTAACAAATGTGCTGTATTCAAGGGTATTGGAGTTGGGTTGATATATTAAGTTCAGGTGTAGATACCTGTGTCCCTAGTGTTCAGTGCAGTGTAGGTAATTATAAATCTGTGTGAGGTGACTGTGTTAGGCATCAGATTTGGTGGCTGTGCTGTGTTCATTGTGAGGTGTTCAGTATTTGAATGTGCTAGTGTGCCAATGTGGAACTAGTGTGAGTATCAGTTAGATAGGGATATGTGTAGCAGTGTCTTAGTATTTCAGTGTCAGTGAGTACTTTGAGGTAATAGGGGTGTGTAGGTATTTGAGTGTCAGTTTGTGAGATACCAGTGTATAGAAACTGTGTAAACTGTGCAAATGTATCAGTATTTCAGAAAGAGGAACATCAGTATGGGTATTTCAGCCTGTGTGTGAACCAGTAGGGTGTAGGTGTGCAGGGTGCAGATTTTAGAATGTGTGTGAGAAATAGGTAGTGTGTATAAGTGTGTCTGTGCATAATGTGCACTTTGTGTTAGATACTTGGGTATGTGACTGTAGGTTCTCTGTGTGAGTTCAGTACTTTAGAACTGTGTAGTGAGTTCTGTGTGAGCAGTAAGAGCAAACTGTGTACAGATTTGGATTGGGTAGATAGGTATGTGAGCAGAAATTCATTAGGTGCAGTCAGTTGGTATCAGTTAAGGAGTTGGGGGTTGTGTTAAGGCTTTTGTATCAGAGCAGTGTGAGTTTTGAGTGTCAGTGTATTAGGAATTAGTTATGTGTATTAGTGAGGATAATAGGTGTGTGTGTTTTAGTATGTTAGGTAATGTGATACTAGTAGTTAAGTTATTGATTATATGTATACCTAACTATATATATTGTATAATACTTAGTATCCTTAATATCTAAGGAGATCTAGAATCTGGGTATTGACCAATACTAAGATACGGACTAAGATATTATGGGCAGGGTGAGATATTCACTATGGGTCAAGATAATTTAGGTAGTAGGTTATATATGGGTGATATAAGCTTGAACTTACTAGTATGGACTTAGAAACCTAGGTATAACCTAGTTTTGTCTAGTATTGACTAGTTGACCACAAAAGTCAACTTTAAGGGTGATATAGACCTTGGTAAGACCTAGAAGCCTCGCATTTAATTAATTAAGCATGTTAATTCCTTTAAATTCAGTATCTGACATTTATATTCCGTAAATAGGTCATTGTGATCCCACCTTGGGCATCGATCCTCACTTATTGCTCAGGACCACAGGCGAGTACATTCTCTGACAGTTTTCATGATTGATTACTTCTATAAATTGTAGTATATTATATACTTGATTCCGACACTATGGATACACGGGTTAGCACCCTAGATCCCCATCACGAGGAGTCGTGGTTGGAATCCATCGTGCTAGCTGGGGGATGGGGAACTATTAGTAGATTATGTGATCATATCCAAACATTATATGTACCATAGCTCACCCCACTTCTCACGTCGGGTGCAGCCTGACCACTTATATGCTCCATAGCTGTTATATATGATTAGCCTGACCACTATATGCACCATAGCTAACCATGCGGTTAGCCTGACCTAAAAGAATCATAGCTAATCATATATAACCAGCCTGATCCAGTCCCAAGCCGATCACATAATAAACTAATATTTCAACCACTTAGCTAGATGTTTAATTTATTCTGATTCACTTGTTCTAGCATTCACTATTTATTGCTCATTGCTAGATGCTCTATTGTCTATTTTATTTCTCCAGTACTTCTCATTTTCAGCATTTATTTCCATCTTGTATCTCTTACACTGTTTATAGATTTTGTCAATTTAAATGAAACTGCTGTTAGTGCTTGTGCTTCGCTCCAATCCTGACTGGATAACCAACATTTTCAGAGGGCCTGGAGGACTTTTGCCCTACTCATTACGGTCCAGGAATAGAGGAGGAATTCACCCCAGAAATCCCAGAGGAGGTGCCTATCCTAGAGGAGAACTTACCAGCCTGTCCTTAGATTACTTTTCAGCATTATTGTTTTAGACTGAGACTGAGATGTATTTATTTTATTTGTGACTTTGTGAGGTCATTTAGACCCAGGATTTGAGTTGGACTTATTGTGGTTGGGTTTTTTATTTAGAACTCTTTTCAATTCTCATCGTGCCATTATGTTATAGTTGTGATTGAGTATAATATAGCTTTGTGGTTTATTTATCATTGTCCTCCGTACGGAGTGGAGACTATTGACAGGCTATACTATGTTTGTGATCTAGACAGCGTTCTACCGCCGATGCTGCGGCGTAGGCTGGACGTACCCACGACTCATGCCCAATTTCCGGGTGCGGGTCATGACAATGACCCAGATTATTGTCTCTTTCATCGGTATATTCATCACCCCACAAGGGCTTGCTATGTACTGAAAAGGAGAATCCAGGAGCTGATCGACGCCAAAATCATCACTTTGCATCTGTAAACGAGGGGATGATCACTGCAAATTGATTTCACTCTAAACGTGACAATTTGCTCCATCAAGAAGTATCGAATGATGAGTCCCTAAAGTTCCTCCAGTGGATTCTTCAGGTTTATCCCCACTCAAGAAAATCACTCTACAGTAAATTTTTTCGGACAGGAGTTCATGTTCATATTACCTCTGAACTATTGTCCAAATATTTCTTTATTTCCCCAGCTGAGTTTGTCATGTTAATATTACCTCTGAACAAACTTTCCTGGTTTGGCCATCGATTATCATGTCCATATTACCTCTGATATCGGTTGTCATCTCAACTTAACACCCGTACTTAACTCTAAGTATGCCAGTGGTGTTAAGTTCACAAAAATTGCTATGTCATATTACCTCTGAGCAAGATATATACCTCCATCCCTAATGGAGTCACAACTCAAAAGTTTGCCATGATCATATTACCTCTGAACAAACTTTCCGAGTTTTCGGCTATCGATTATCATGTCTATATTACCTCTGATATCGGTTGTCTTATCAACTTAGCACCCGTACTTAACTCTAAGTACGTCAGTGGTGTTAGGTCTACAAAAACTGCCATGTCCATATTACCTCTGGCAGGGCTTGTCCTAAACTTATTACTTGCACTCTCGTGCACAAAATGTAATAGGTCCACAAAAAATTTCCCCTGTGGAATGCCCGCAATGGAAAATAAAATGTTCATGTCCATATTACCTCTGAACTATCCTCATTTTTCTAGCGAAGTCAGTCTCTATTTATCCCTACAGAGTCGTATTTTATTTCGTCTATATTACCTCTATCAAGATTTGTCTCAAACCTATTACTTGCACTCTCGTGCGCAAAAAGTAATGGGTCCACTAAAAATCCCCCAGTGGGATGTCCTCAAAAAAGACGGTATCGTACTACGTCCATATTACCTCTAGTACAATATCTAAAATTTGTACAGACAATCATAAAGAAATGCGAGAGCCCTTATATGATTGCAAATGGCACTTGCAGATTAGCCAAGTCTAAATGAATTTTTTTTGGCTACTATAAACTGCAAATTCTCGAAGAAGTACTATACTTTGATCTCCTTCGTTTAACGGAGTATGACGAAGATCTTATTCTGACGAAACCATGCACAAAGGTTAGCTGGATCATATTCTATAAGATTCATGTGACCTCCTAATAGATATCCTTAACTAATTTGTAAGTCTATCATGTTCATGTTACCTCTGATAGTGTTTCGTATACAAATTTAGTTGGATTATATTCTTTCAGGTTCATGTTAACTCTGAATAGATTTACATTCAGCAAAACCTTAACAAAAATATGTCATGTTAATGATACATCTGATTTCACTTTCATCTTAGCCTATCATATTCTAAAGTGATGGGTCCACAAAGTCAGAAAATGTGTCTTTATTATCTCCGAAAAATTATAGGAGAAATAAGAAGTACATCATTTGGGAGGAGCAGTCAAATCACGGATCTGCTGTGCCAGTGCGGCCATCTTCTCGTTCTTGGAGTTCAAAACTGTAGCGCGAGCCCGCTCCAACCTTGCCTCCTCATTGTTCAAGGCAGATAGTTCAGACCGAGCACGTACAAAATCTGCGTGGGTGACACCCGCACGTGCCAGGTTCTTCTGAGCCGCTTTTCTTCGGTCATTCAACGCATCTCGAGCTGCCGATAAAGAGAGAGCCCTCTCCTTGGCCTTAGCGAGGTCATCTTCCAATTTGCGGATCCTCGCTGCCTCTTTCTCATATTCGGCCTCGTACTGAGCCAGATGGGGAATGGCATATTCCAATATAATATGCTCTTCATTCATCTCTTTCTGTTGAGCCTCGATGGACTGGCTCAGAGTTTCCATCTCCCCAACAAGCCTCGCAGTCAAAGAGTCATATTCAGCCTAAATCAGGTCATCAAGGCTGCCCTGGAATAATTGCAAATAATTGTTAATGGGTTGTTCTAAACCATTAACTATCTGCTCCAGTGTATCAGCTCTTCCAGCGTCGTTGAAATCTCTGATCGACGCTATCACAAACTGGGAGGACCTTCTCAGAGCCTCAAAACCTAGATTCTTCTCCAGCACCATTGATATCAGCGTTTTCAAAGTGGTATAGAAAATACTAGTATACTGCTCAATCATCATGACGAAATCAGATTGGACGCTGGGAGTGGCTGCAATATCGGAGAATCCCCTTCCAGGAACGACTGCAGAGGGTATCGTCACAGTCGTCGCTTCAGTAGAGGGCGCGACAAAGGTAGAGGCACCGACAATGGTCGAAGTGGCTGGCGTACTCAAAGGAGGCATAGTCGTAATGACAGGCTCATTCTCCTCTCGAGATGTAAACTCCCTCACCCAAAATAGGTATTTGTGTATATTTTATATTATTATATTTATTATAGATGTTGAATTTATTTAAAGTATTCTCTTAGTTAATTAGAAAATATTTTTTTTTAGTATATTTACTTATATAAATATTCATTTAGAATTATTTTAGGTTATTTTAGATTTTTGGAGATTTTTCTAGAATTTTTGGTAATTAAAACTTAGAAAACATAAATTTCTAGGACTTCTATGATTTACTATACGACCATACTTGCATGTCGTTCCTACCAAATATTTATTTTAGTTCAAAATATTTAATTATATTTTTTTGTAATTTATTTAGAATTTTAAGAAATTTATTTAGATTTTTGAAATTATTTTGAATTTATTTGGATATATATAGTCTTAATATTAGATAGTTGCTAATTTAGTGTTAATAGATATTAATAAGATTTTATAAATTATTTGTATTATCTTTAATTATATTTAAGATTATAAATTATTGAGATAAATTCAAACTCTATTTTAAATTAATTCAAATCCTGAACCTACTAGGAAATCAACTTCATGCATATCCTATCCTTATTTAAATTCATCATAATCCTATCCAAATTAACCAATCCTAGTCGTATTTAATTAAGTAGTATCCACCATTATAAATACCCCATCCTTCATATTTTTCTTCCCAAATTCCTCTCTTTTTCGTCCAAAAATAGTCAAAATTTGTCATAAATTTAGCCTCATTTTCTACTAGTTATGACGAATTAAAAAGACGATATCTCCTAGCTCCGGACTCCAAACGAGGCCTAGTTTTTTTTGTTAGAACGATAATGAGGTTAGCTTTTTGATTATATAAATTGTTTTTCTAAATTATAGTATTAAATTCTGGAAAATTCGTAGAGCACAGCATGTCCGAAAATATACGTGTTTTGATGTTTTCACGATTCCGGGAGAACCAGGAATCAGAATCATGAACCGTTTAAAGTTTCGGAAAGCTAATATCGAGATCATCGACATATATTTTTTCCAGAATTTATTGCAAAGTATTTACATACTGTTAATTCTGTAGAACTTCTAGGTTAGAATTTAACCATTGGTGCACAATACAAAATTTGTATGTGCCATAATTCCCAAACGAATTTGAATTCGGACGAGCCGTAAATTTTAGCATATTTTTGAAGCTAAAATCTATAGGAAATCATGCATGAAAGTTGAGTTTGTGTCGGTTGACTTTTCGGTCAACAGATCGCCTCGATTTGCGTGCCATGAGTCTCGAGCTGATAAAATTTAGTTTCTTTGGACAAAATTTAGAAATTAACATAAGAATCAGAATAATAAGATTAAAATAGGATTTTAGAGTAATTATTCCAGAATTAAATAAATTAAAATAAATTATCTTTTGACGTGATAAATTTGTAATACATAGGCTATTTGGACTGTGACTTGGACTCTGATTCATACCAGCAGCAGGACCCCAGGCAAGATACCTTGCCAAATTGTTTACAGTACTTTGCATGCTATTTATATTTCTTTTTATTTATTTCATTTCTGTATAGTTCTTGCATGTGTAGTTTTTCTCCAGTCATTACTATGTATTAGATATGTTGACACACACATGGCACCTAGTATCATGGGAGGACAATCATTAGGCGTATAGGCTTTTAACCACTCTGGTAAACCATAGTAACCAGCACACACTATGGTGGTCGTGTCCGATGGTCGCTACCCCCGAGGTATGTCGATTGATGGAGTCCGAGGGTCGCTACCCCAGAGGTATGTCGGCTGATGATGTCCACTGACGAGCGTGAGGTTGTGAGAATTAGATCGAGTAGCCTACCCTTGCCCATACGTTAAAAAGTTGTCCTCATTTGCATTCATATAGATTGTCCTGTACAGCGTACTTATCTATTTTCAAATATTATGCATGTTTACTGTATTCAAATTGGCTCGTATTTTCTGTATCTTGTTACGTCCCTCTGAGGACCTGGTCCGCTGCCAGGTGTATCTTTTCTTGAGTATTTGCAGGAGCGCAGATTTGGATGGTTACATGTGATCCGAGGATGTCTTCTCATCGAGCTGTGATTGATAGCTGGTATTCTTATATTGTGTTGTGGTGTTGTACTCATATTGTATTTGCTCTTATATTCGAGTTGGTAGTGGATTTGTCTCCATCCAACTATCATCCTTAGATACTCCTTATTGAGATCTAGTTTCATAGATACTGGTCATTTATTTCTATATGATTTTGGTGGATGAGATTTAGATTATACCCTGTGACTTGTGACATATGTTTTATACCACTTGTGGATTTGATATTCATATTACAGCGTACGTGTGGATTTGGTTTCCATACATTGGAGTTGCCATATCCATACGGCTGGCATGCTTACGTGTCCTAGTCCTACGTATTTTTGGGACTGGGGCGTAACATATTTTTATGGTGGCCCATGCAGGCCGAGAGCATATGTCTCGGTTATGTTACTGTACCGAACAAGCCTGCACCTAGGACTAGAGTATAGGATCTCATCCACAATTGACTGTGATTCATCTCCTCCTATCTGTTCTATTTTGAACAATTGTATCCTGCTTGATTCATGTGCTTCCCTAATAGTTCCTTGAGTATAGTCTTCTGCTAGAATATAGGAACCCCTGTTATTAGGATGATAATTAGAGTAGCACACCTATTAAGAATACAACGAGAATATAGACACACCACTAAGTTTAGAATATCTAGTGAACCTAGAATTCCTTATCTTTAGATTGTTATACCATTACCCCTTGATGTATTAAGAAGACTTGAGAGTAGTATAGACACTACTAGAGTTAGTTAGAAGTTTTACCATAATGTTTGACACCTAGTATCACATAGTCTTTTGACCTATTAATTGAAGTGTAACCGAATGATATTTATCGCATGCTAGCAAAAGACGACAGTGTTTATTCAGACCATAGAATTTAGAGGTCCTTGCCCTATTTGGTCGACTAGCGACTTAGATAAGGATGTTGTATGATAACTGTAGAGATTGTAGAGTCTTTTATTATTATTGCTTATGTTATTTTTGCTTTTGCGAACTTGAATTATTTTGTAAATTCTAATATCATAATCCAGCGTTATATTTTCTGTGCTAGCTTGAATTATGCTGCTATTATAGCCTAGTTTTTGCAAGCTTAATCTTATATCGAGCTTGTTCATGACATATGTGTTATTGGGGCCTGATCAACCACACTAATACAAATTGTCTAATCAGAATCAGTGTATTATGGTCTAGCTAGCCATAATGCGCTTGAATCGCCCTTCGCAATAGTATTTTACGTGGATTAAGATGTATAGTGGACCAGTAGACAAATATACTTACCTTCTAGATACGACAAAGCATATCATATCAAGTACATAACTGCATCGATGTGAGCATGCGAATAGGAAATTACCAAATTAAGATTTCAATCCATAACTGTCTTGACAATTCCCATTTGAATTCTTTAAACGCTTTGATTCCCATACTTCTTTCTATTACCCCTCCATGAACTCTTTTCCGTTGCTTTCTGTCTTCCCTAGTTTCGGAAAGACAAAATCTCGTGCTTGGATATAAGTGATACACGGATAGTACAAGATATATCCCATAGGCCAATCACATTATTTGATGAATATCTTTCATAATTGACTAAGGGCATATCATATATGATATAGTTGGTGTTAAAATTTTGAGGATTGAATGACATGAGAAAAAAAATTGAGGAATATTTTTCTTAAGTGTAAGAGTCTTATGTGATAGATGGGTAAATTCTAAGTTGGGTAGAAATTGCATTATTAAACTTGAGGAGAATTCTTTTAGATTGTGATCAAGTAGGATTAGATTGAGGGATTAAGTCCTTTTAAATATGGAGAATTTGAAAAGAGGGATTAAGATAATAAGGATTTAATGAATTTTAAAAATCTTGATATTGATGACCCAATATTTATACTTTGAGCACATGATTTAAATTTTGAATATTGAAGGATGAATCATCGATTTAAATTTTGAGGATAAATATAGAATTTTAGACTTGAACAATTGGTTAATTAGATTTAAATTTTACAATTTGATGATTTGAATTAAAAGTTTAATTTTGATTGTTGGGTCACCTATTTGAAATATTGAGGATGTAAATTGAGTTTAAATATTTGAAGAGTACAAAATTCTTAATTTGAGAATAGGAATAAAATTTGATTAGAATTGTTTATTGTTCAAGGCCTAGAGGAGATTATGATAGTTGGAAATGGTGATATAAATTTTGATGTGGGGTGTCATATAGACTTGAGTTAGATTTGAATGTTGAAAAAAAAAATCGAGAAGAGATTACGACAGGTTGAATTTTGATTTAAACAGTGGTTATCTTAATTTTGAAGTGATCACGATAGATTTGAATAGATTTTGTTATTTAAATTTTTGGAAGAGATTGCGATTGATGTACCTTATGTACGAATGTGAAGGATTTAACAAATTATGTCTTATTTTAATTTCGAGGACGAAATTATTTTAAGTTGGGTAGATTGTAAACTCCCTCACCAAAAATAGGTATTTGTGTATATTTTATATTATTATATTTATTATAGATGTTGAATTTATTTAAAGTATTCTCTTAGTTAATTAGAAAATAATTTTTTTAGTATATTTACTTATATAAATATTTATTTAGAATTATTTTAGGTTATTTTAGATTTTTGGAGATTTTTCTAGAATTTTTGGTAATTAAAACTTAGAAAACATAAATTTCTAGGACTTCTATGATTTACTATACGACCATACTTGCATGTCGTTCCTACCAAATATTTATTTTAGTTCAAAATATTTAATTATATTTTTTTGTAATTTATTTAGAATTTTAAGAAATTTATTTATATTTTCGAAATTATTTTGAATTTATTTGGATATATATAGTCTTAATATTAGATATATGCTAATTTAGTGTTAATAGATATTAATAAGATTTTATAAATTATTTGTATTATCTTTAATTATATTTAAGATTATAAATTATTGAGATAAATTCAAACTCTATTTTAAATTAATTCAAATCCTGAACCTACTAGGAAATCAACTTCATGCATATCCTATCCTTATTTAAATTCATCATAATCCTATCCAAATTAACCAATCCTAGTCGTATTTAATTAAGTAGTGTCCACCATTATAAATACCCCATCCTTCATATTTTTCTTCCCAAATTGCTCTATTTTTCGTCCAAAAATAGTCAAAATTTGTCATAAATTCAGCCTCATTTTCTACTAGTTATGACGAATTAAAAAGACGATATCTCCTAGTTCCGGACTCCAAACGAGGCCTAGTTTTTTTTGTTAGAACGATAATGAGGTTAGATTTCTGATTATATAAATTGTTTTTATAAATTATTAGTATTAAATTCTAGAAAATTCGTAGAGCACAGCATGTCCAAAAATATACGTGTTTCGATGTTTTCGCGATTCCGGGAGAACCAGGAATCAGAATCATGAACCGTTTAAAGTTTCGAAAAGCTAATGTCGAGATCATCGACATATATTTTTCCCAGAATTTATTGCGAAGTATTTACATACTGTTAATTCTGTAGAACTTCTAGGTTAGAATTTAACCATTGGTGCACAATACAAAATTTGTATGTGCCATAATTCCCAAACGAATTTGAATTCGGACGAGCCATAAATTCTAGCATATTTTTGAAGCTGAAATCTACAAGAAATCATGCATGAAAGTTGAGTTTGTGTCGGTTGACTTTTCGGTCAACAGATTGCCTCGATTTGCGTGCCATGAGTCTCGAGCTGATAAAATTCAGTTTCTTTGGACAAAATTTAGGAATTAACATAAGAATCAGAATAATATGATTAAAATATGATTTTAGAGTAATTATTCCAGAATTAAATAAATTAAAATAAATTATCTTTTGACGTGATAAATTTGTAATACATAGGCTATTTGGACTGTGACTTAGACTCTGATTCATACCAGCAGCAGGACCCCAGGCAAGATACCTTGCCAAATTGTTTACAGTACTTTGCATGCTATTTATATTTCTTTTTATTTATTTCATTTCTGTATAGTTCTTGCATGTGTAGTTTTTCTCCAGTCATTACTATGTATTAGATATGTTGACACACACATGGCACCTAGTATCATGGGAGGACAATCATTAGGCGTATGGGCTTTTAACCACTCTGGTAAACCATAGTAACTAGCACGCACTATGGTGGTCGTGTCCGATGGTCGCTACCCCCGAGGTATGTCGATTGATGGAGTCCGAGGGTCGCTACCCCAGAGGTATGTCGGCTGATGATGTCCACTGACGAGCATGAGGTTGTGAGGATTAGATCGAGTAGCCTACCCTTGCCCATACGTCAAAAAGTTGTCCTCATTTGCATTCATATAGATTGTTCTGTACAGCTTACTTATCTATTTTCAAACATTATACATGTTTACTGTATTCAAATTGGCTCGTATTTTCTGTATCTTGTTACGTCCCTCTGAGGACCTGGTCCGCTGCCAGGTGTATCTTTTCTTGAATATTTGTAGGAGCGCAGATTTGGATGGTTACATGTGATCCGAGGATGTCTTCTCATCGAGCTGTGATTGATAGCTGGTATTCTTATATTGTGTTGTGGTGTTGTACTCATATTGTATTTGCTCTTATATTCGAGTTGGTAGTGGATTTGTTTCCATCCAACTATCATCCTTAGATACTCCTTATTGAGATCTAGTTTCATAGATACTGGTCATTTATTTCTATATGATTTTGGTGGATGAGATTTAGATTATACCCTGTGACTTGTGACATATGTTTTATACCACTTGTGGATTTGATATTCATATTACAGCGTACGTGTGGATTTGGTTTCCATACATTAGAGTTGCCATATCCATGCGGTTGGCATGCTTACGTGTCCTAGTCCTACGTATTTTTGGGACTGGAGCGTAACACAAGATATCGGAACTGTTTCGGGCGAAACGGCACCCGAAAATATTTCCTCTTCAAAGTCGGGCACCTCTGTGTCATCGACACGAGCTGCAACAAAGCCAAAAGTTGCGTCGACGCTGCCCTCCCCGTAGATGTCTTCCCCTGAAAAGAAGACAAGAGAAAGTTAATATCAATATGATGTTAATTTTTCTAAAAGAGACGTAAAGACGATATTTACCCATGGCCGATGGTATATATGTCGCATCGGCAGCCAGTACAGCTAAATTATTTCTTAATGATGCTAAGCGAGCTGTCATACCTAGAGAAGGGGGTGTGACAACTGACACTGGCAGGTATTCTTCTAGGTCTTCACCAAGATCCACTCGAGGCTCATCGGGTAGAATCTCGCTGAATATACTTACAAACGCGGCAGGGGTTACTCCCGTTACTTGTCTGGATAAAGATATTCTTATTTTGCTCGGCCTCGAAGGCGATCTCGTACCACAACCTGAAGCGGTAGCAGCGACAGCAACCTCGAGCAAAGAATCTTCGGCACTGCCAGCCGAAACTGTGGAGGTTCCCTCTCTAATAGGCGAAGGACCTCTAGTCAAAAGTTCATCCCCAACAGGGGAAACAACAGGTTCACTCCTAGGAGCCTCAGGGCTGAAAATCCTGACAAGACCACTAACAGTCTTCTTTTTCTTGTGAGGGGAAGTCTCCTTCAGAACAGGCGCCCTTCGCTTCCTAGGGATAACCAGAGGCTTAGCAGGCGAAGGTATTACACCTCTCGGTACTGTCAGCAAAAACTCATCTGTACCGACCGGGTCTTCACCTTCGTCAGAGGAGACTGATGGGACATCCTCTCTTCCAGCAGACTTAGAAGAGGGCATCCTAAAACTTCCACACATATCAAAATCGCGATGGAAGGTATTGGTGGCCACATAAAATTGGGCGTACGAATGGAGGATGCACAACTCTATAGAGAGAGAAGTCGCGGGCATAGTAAAGGCCGCTCCAGTACAACCCATTATGAAGTACCGCCATCCTCTTGCTCCATTAATAAGTCCACCTTTGGACCTGAAGCTGGTGATGGCATTTCCCACGTGCAATTGGTCATACCCAAACTGCCTGGCAAACCGACTAGGCAGGTAGGGCTCCAAGAAGCAATGGTCTTCACTTCTATACAACAAATGGAAAGGTCTAATGCAGACCAACCAATAAAAAGCTTCAGTAGAAAGAATGGTCTTCCCTTCACCTGAATCCTGAAGTCTCGTCCCCTGTTGATTGAGATGTACAATGGGGACGATACAGAAGAGCTTCCAGCTATGAGCAAAATTTAATGCTCGCCGACAGTCTACTACTGTCGTCACGTTCCAAGTGGAATTCTTGTAATTCAATAAAAAATTATTCCTCGAACTACTGGCAGAGCCGGGAGACATCACTCTGGGGTTATGAAGAATTAACCATCCTATCAGATACAGGAACGGTAATTCTACTCTGGAAAAGCTGGCACGCCGTGTTTCATCGGCAAGCAGCCCATTAGTAATGGCCCTCAGGCCAGCTTGTATCCGGTATACTATGGCAGGGAGCAGGCCCAGTCTTGCCCCAAATACCAAATGCACCACAGGCCATAAGGTGTTACGGTGAATGTGATCCGAAGATGCAATGCCTGGTACTACCAGTCGGCATAGCCATACAGAAAGAAAGCCAGCCAGTTGAGCTTCCTTTGACAGAGGCCTGCGGCAATGCCTCATATAACTGTAGGCTTTAGTGCCTGCAGGATATTTGCCTATCCCCTCATCAAAAACCTGATCTGAAACCCCGACGTCTTCAATAAGATCATATACTACTTGAGCATTAAGCACGCTCAGAAGGCTTAAAGGCTTATCCCTGCTATCCACGACTTTGTCAGGCTTAGCATCTCGGGCATGATGAAAGAAAAGATAGGACGCCTATTTGTTGGTATGAGCCAAATCAGAGGGCTCATTATAGAAGGCGGTGCACGCAAGGTAATGGCTCATTAACTCCTGGTATACTGCCACCACCCGAGGGTTTGTTTCCCCCAGCTCCCGGTTTGTGGGAACATACTCTTCATAAGGAGTATCCCTCATTGGCAGTCTTGAAATCTCTGCCATTTTATAAAGGGCCAATCCCAACTCCCCTAGCGGAGTGGCAAAAATCCCAGTAAGCGAGATATACTACTCCATCAAAGCCAAAAATAGGTTGGGGTTGAGAGGTAACCCAACACTGGTAGCACTCACAGCCGCGTACAGACCAATATTCTCCAGCTCCGTCTGAAAGTTCTTCAAGACCCAGGCACTTAAACGAGCCCATCGAAGATTACCAGGGCTAATCCACCCATTGGTCCAAGGATTAACCTTGGGGTATACCCCTCCATGCCCCATGAAGTCATTGCAAAAAGTCGGTAATTGGAATGGTTGGAGCAGTGAAGTGTCTTCACTCGGGACAATGCCCGGAAATAATCCCCTAAAAGGCATTACAGGGCCTGAAGGGCGGCTCACAAATGATCCTTGGTCTGATCCTTTCTGATAAAATATCTTCCCCGGCTGGCCGTGAAGATTAGGGGTCAGAGTCCACGACATCTTCCTGGGATGCGTGGCATGGAAGAATGTCGATATAAGATAATCTCGGCATCCTGGGCAGGTACATGACCATGCCCCCAGCAGTAAAAACCTAATTTTCCTTCTTGGGCTTCGTCTGGGATTGTTTATCAATCATATCCCCGAAGAGGAAAACTGGTTTTACATATTTGGCCCCGTCTATATACGTCAAGGGCTCTCCGTTGATCATGCTCAACAGTATTCGTTCTCCTTGAGACGATATCAGAATTCCCCTTCCTTCAGGATACTGGGGTCCATAAATAGGGAATGTCACGTGGGACAAATCCTCCAGGTAATTGGAGTTCAGCATCCCAGTAGCAGAACCCATCACCTCAGCCAACGGAGGTATTTGCAAGTTAACTACAAAATGTAAGAAGAACATGTCAGTTTCTATACTAGACATTACAGTCTTGCAGCTTATGCCAAAGATCAACAGTATGTGCTTTTATGCCAAAACTGTAAAAACTTGAGTTTTTACGCTGGAACCTATTTCCTAGGCATAAAATTCAAGGTTGGCAGTATACAGTCTGTGTTTTTACGCCAGACTGCCAAAATTTGAATTGTTACGCCAAAATTTTCATCCAGAGCGTAACACTCAAAGTTTGTACTATACGCCAAATTTTGACAGTCAAAGTTTTTATGCTAGACTGCGAAAATATAGAGTTTTTACGCTGACACATTAGGAATGTGGGCGTAAATGATAAAACATCTTTGTGCATCATCTTTCTCGAAGAGGCTCTCAGCACAGAAGATGACCTAGCGCGTTCATGTAGAACGTGTGCGAAGGGTTTTCTTCGTTCTTGTCGTGCCAAAAGCTTTACCTATAACGCCCGGTGCACAGTTTGACGGTGGGATACTTCGTTCAGATCGAGGTTCGCTCAGCCCAATCGGAGTAGCTCGTGCTTGAGCAGAGTAGCGAGAAGAGGAGGCAGTTTTCTTCCCCTTAGCAGTCGAAGATTGTTTCGGTGCCATTGCTAAAAAACTTAGAGTGCTCAGAGAAGAAACAAAGAAGAGCTCTCAAAGAGACAAAGTTTTTCTTTTGCAAAAGACAGATGAAATTTTTTTTTCTGATGGCCTTGGGGTATTTATAGAGTTCAGATAGACTCCTCGAATCCCTAACCAAATCCGATATTTAATATTCGGTTATAATTGGTGACTACGTCAGCCTATCATTTAGGGAAGACGGACAGTCAGCAAATTCAAAAAGTTTTTTCGAGCAGAGCAGATTCGTGGTTTTACGCTAAGGAGCTTTTACGCTCGAGAAGCTACAAATCGACGGTTTTACGCTCAGAGGCTATAAGTCTACAGTTTTACGCCCGGATGCTTTTATACTCGGTAGCTTTTACGCTCGAGAGGCTACAAACCTACGACTTTACGCTCAGAAGCTACAAATCTATGATTTCACGCTCAGAAGCTTTTTACGCTCAGAGGGGACAAATCTACAACTTCACGCTTGGAAGTTTTCTTTTCAAAGGCTATAGATCTACAGTTTTACGCCCGAATGCTCTTATACTCAGCAGCTTTTACGCTCGATAGGCCACAAACTTATGATTTTATGCTCATCTATATTACGGATCTATGACTTTCCGCATATCTTAAAATACGCAGGCCAAAGTATGCGTAAATCTGAACAATTCTCATGACGGCAAACTACAAGGGTTCACGCAGAAGATGCTCTTTCTTGGCCTCAAAACATCCCAAGTACCCAAAAGATACAGAGTTCAGCATCAAAAATGACTCTTCTCCTTGGGTCGATTGGAAGTTCATCCAAAATCCAGTCAGAATACTTTACAAAAGTTCAAATATGGCTTGGTCGACAGAAATTTCTCGACTTTTCAAAGAATTTTCGGGAAACTATTCTTAAAGATGATGATCTGAACAAGAATTCTTCGCATTAGAAGTGACAATCCAGAAATTCTACACGACTCCTCGTCTAAAACAGTAGGACAGTTCGAATATACGACTTAAATGCTAAGCAGCTTTCTACGCATCTTCAGTTATGCGTAAAAGATGGGACGAGACCAGATACTCTTTTTATCAGAGTCGACGTAAAGTTATTCAGACGTGTCGAAGCTACACATATTCAGACTTCATCACAGCAAAGAATATGGCAAATCATCATATGCGTAAAAGAAGATAATTTTATTAATCATGATTACATATGATGGAAATCCAGTTTACAAAGGATTTTTCATCCTCATGATTATATATGATGTAAATCCTTATTCAACCAAGGGTTTCTCATTTTCATTTAAGGATCACACCAAGAGTCTGTTTTGTCAGGTTCTCGTATTGGTGGAGATTTTTCCGTCTTCTTCAGCAGTTAGTCGGTTTCTGCGGCCGATTAACAAGAAAATAATTTATGGCGGGAGGATACAAAACTGGGCTTGTTTGAATTATTCAAGAGCCCACCCTCCGTACGCCATGACAGATTGAGTTGGGATTCAGACCCAACTCAATAATGGAAGACAGGGTCAGTTTGTCTGCCCTCGTCCACCGTCGTGATGGAAGAAAATACAGCTTGCAAGTTGTGTAGTCTAATATGACCCTTCCTCTCTCCCGGATGAATCTGTCACGACCCGCACCCGGAATTTAGGCATGAGTCGTGGGTACGTCCAGCCTACGCCGCAGCATCGGTGGTAGAACGCTGTCTAGGTCTCAACATAATATATCCTGTAAATAGTCTCAACTCCGTATGGAGGACAAAGATAATAGTCCATAATTCTATAAATATACTCAATCACAAGCTATAAGAATAATGGACACGATGAGAATGGAAAAGAGTTCTATAAAAACCAATCACAAGAGTGCAACACAAGTCTTGGGTCTAGATGACCTCACAAAGTCACAAATAATAAAATACAACTCAGTCTCAGTCTAAAATAATAAATGCAGAAAAATAATCTAAGAACAGCCAGGTAGGATCTCCTCTAGGATAGGCAACTCCTCTGGGATTTCCGGAGTGAAATGTCCCTCTGAACCTGGGCCGTAATGAGTGGGGCACAAGTTCTCCAGGTCCTCTGAAAAATGTTATCCAGTCAGGATTGGAGCGAAGCACAAGCACTAACAGCAGTTTCATTAAATTAACAAAGACTATAAACAGTGTAAGAAATATAAGATGAGAATATATGCTGAAAATGTGAAGTACTGGAGAAAATGAATATAGGCAATAGAGCATCTAGCAATGAACAATAAACAGTGAATGCTAGAACAAGTGGATCTGAATAAAATAGACATCTAGCTAAGTGTTTGAATTATCAGTTTATTAGGTGATCAGCTTGGGACTAGATCAGGCTGGTTATATATGATTAGCTATGATTCTTGTAGGTCAGGCTAACCATATGGTTAGCTATGATGCATGTAGTGGTCAGGCTAATAATATATAACAGCTATGATGCATGTAAATGGTCAGGCCGCACCCGACGTGAGAAGTGGGGTGAGCTATGATGCATGTAAATGTTTGGATATGATCATATAATCTACTAATAGTTCCCCATCCCCCAGCTAGCACGATGGATTCCAATCATGACTCCTCATGATGGGGATCTAGGGTGCTAACTCGTGTATCCATAGTGTCAGAATCAAGTATGTAATACAACTAGATTATAGAAATAATCAACAATGAAAACTGTCAGAGAATGTACTCGCCTGTGGTCCTAAGCAAGATGTGAGGATCGGTGTCCAAAGTGGGATCACAATGACCTATTTGTGGAATATAAATATCAGGTACTGAATTAAGGAAATAACATTCTTAATTAATTAATTATGAGGCTTCTAGGTCATACTAGAACTTCTGGTCAATACTAGTCAACTTGGTCTCACTAGGTCATACTAGATTAACTAGGTCTACTAGTCCATTTATATACCATGATAGCCAATACTGGACCAACCTAACTAAACTAGTCATTACTAGGTTGACTAGGTAGTACTAGTAGCTAAGATATACTAAACACCACACTAGAGTTATTTATACTTACCTAAAATATATAGAATAGTATTTTATATAGTAACTTAACTCTTTACTTGATATCTAGCAATTATCTTATACTAGCTCTGTACCTTAACACTTGACCCAAGACACCCAACTCAAACCCCCACCTCCTAAATCCTACTAGCTACTGCAACCACCTGCCTTAAACAAGTGTAGGATACACTAATTGCCACTGCCCTTGATACTCTATACTCAGAGATCCCTCTCTTGCCTAACACAATCCCTGGACTGATTTACTGAGTATCAGTGCATCCTACTGACTTTCTGAAACCCACTGACACCTAGTATCAGACATTACAATATCAAGGTGGCCATAATGACCAAGATAACTGATAAGTCATAGGGTTCAAGATACATAAGGAGTATCAGAACTCAAGGTATGTACACAGTTTGGTTTTAAATGAATTGATACTGTACTCACTCACAGTGCACAGATCCCTGAGAAAATTACACAGGTACATAGATCTAAGGCACACTCTGCTCTAGGTTCCAGGCTCACTCACACACATGTTGCACAACACAACACAACTCTGAACTGACACACACACACACACACATATGTGCACTGCTCTTCACAGAATTTACTCTCAGGTAAAATCACTCCCAGGTTCACTGAGACACATACACAACTACACATAGACCCAGGTCTAACACACAGGCATATCACTACACCCTACTGCTATACACAGAAATTATGCACAGTATATTCCCAAACACACAGATACTGTGCACAGGTTCCTCTCAAAGCCGATTGCACAGGAAAACCCTTGTTCCTTCTGCACACAGCACAGAACATATCCCGAACACCCCTACACATCACTCCTCACCGTGTCTAATATACTGAGACACGGGGACACTCCACACAGATCCCCTTTAACCGTGCTGCTCTCAACACCACATTTATACATCACATACATGTTCATACACCCGACTGTGCACAGGTTCTTCCAAATCCTGATTCCTACATCAAAAATATCAGAAATACCCAATCAAACCCTAAATCGATATAATAGACTACATGTAGGAGAGGTAATCATGTATACTTGCAAACCCCTAGGGTTAGGGTTCACGAAATTGGAAAAATCAACCGTAGGTCACCAAAACCTAATTCAACCTAGGTTTTCATGTAGAATCCCTAGGATTCGAGATCTACACCATAGGGGGTTTCCTAATGGGCATGAACAACAGAAAAACAGAAATAAAATGAATTAAAATTAGATTTTACCTATAGAGATGGTTTCTCCAGTGGAAGTTCTTCTTCCCCAAGGTTCCTTGACCCAAACTCCTTGCTTCTCTTTGCTTTGGAGGAGGAAAAGGGATCTCCTAGATCTGGATTCCGAATTCTGGAGGTGGAGAATTGGTTTTCTTGATGGAGGCTAGGGTTTCTCCTTTCTACATGAAGGAAGAGAGGGTTCCCTTTTATATTAAAACTAGGTTAGGGTTTCTAATGCATAGTTTAGGTTAAACTCCCTATGTTAGGTCATGTAGAACCTAATTAACTCAGGTTTTGACCTTCTAGGGTTTGAGGTTCCACCCTAAAATTAGAATTCTAGGGTTTCACTAGAATTAGTTTTTCAAATTAGGGTTTAGTCATTAGGGTTTGTCCTAATGCGTTCTAGGGTTTGACCTAAAATCAAATATCACTTACAACATATAAATAGTTTTAAAAACTCAGCAGATTAATTAAACACATAATTATTCCAAATAGTGAAATTACCCAAATACCCTTATCTGGAAATGTGGTAGTGACAAGTCTACCCTCCTAAAAGAAATTTCGTCCTCGAAATTTGGACTGAACAGAACAAGAATAAAATCAGAAAGGGATATACCTCAAGTCTAGAAGATATACGGGTATTGCTCACGCATTTCATCCTCTCTCTCCCAGGTCGACTCCCCTGGAGAGTGATGTCTTCATGCAACATGAACCAAAGGAATAGTTTGGTTCCGCAACACCTTCTCTCTGCGGTCCAAGATCTCTACGGGCTGCTCGGGGTAGCTGAGCGTCGGACCAACCTCAATCTTCGAGTGGTCAAGTACGTGACTAGGGTCTGCCATGTACCGTCTCAGCTGCGACACGTAGAACACATCATGCACTCCCTCTAATGCAGGTGGCAAGTCCAGTCTATACGCCACTGCACCTATCCTCGCAAGAATACCAAAGGGTCCAATGTAGCGGGGGCTAAGCTTCCCGCCTCGACCAAAACGAATCGTGCCACGCGTCGGAGAAATCCGTAGGAATACTAGATCGCCAACCTAAAACAAAACAGTCTCAACACGCAGTCTAAACAAACAAACACAAGCCAAAAAATAACGATTTATACCTGAAACTCAAGGGGTCTACGGTGGCTGTCGGCCCAATGCCACTGTCTGTCCTACGCCACTCGCAGTCTGTCTCTGATGAGTTTCACCTTTTCTGCAGCATCCACGACCATTTCTGGTCCTAGCAAGGCTCTCTCTCCAACATCATCCCAAGATAACGGTGTACGACACCTCCGTCCATAAAAAGCCTCAAATGGTGACATCTCGATGCTAGCCTGATAGCTGTTGTTGTAAGCAAACTCTACCAGGTGCAGATGATCCTTCCAAGAGCCTCCAAGATCTAGAACGCAAGTGCGTAGCATATCCTCGAGAGTCTGAATAGTCCTTTCAGACTGCCTGTCTGTCTGGGGGTGGTATGCGGTACTGAACTTGAGCTGAGTGCCCAAGCTAGCCTGCAGACTCCTCCAAAAGTGGGAAGTGAAACGGCTATCCCGATCCGAGATAATGCTTACAGGAACTCCATGAAGTCTAACGATCTGACGCACGTACATCTCTGCTAGCCTCTCTGTCGACGTGCCCACCTTGAAAGGTAAGAAATGGGCTGATTTGGTCAACCTGTCCACGATAACCCAAATTGCGTCCTTTCCTCCTGGAGAACGTGGAAGCCCTGAAACGAAATCCATGGTCACGTGCTCCCACTTCCACTCTGGGATCGGTAAAGGTTGAAGCAACCCACCTGGCCTTTGCCGGTCTGCCTTTACCTGCTGGCACACTAGACACCGGGATACGAAGCGTGCTACCTCGTGCTTCATTCCATACCACCATACGTGCTCTCTCAAATCTCGATACATCTTGTTGGCACCGGGATGCATCGAGTACTGAGAGCGGTGTGCCTCCTGCAAAACCTCCTCGCACAGCTCCCCGTTCGGCACACATATCCTCGTGCCATGTCGTAAGGAACCATCCTCTGCGATAGTAAAGTCGTCCGACAATCCTGCCCGAACATGTGCCCTGAGCCTCCTCAGAGCCTCATCATTATACTGCGCAGCTCTGATCCTGTCTATCAGCTCGGACTGTACCTGTAATCCCCATATCTGAATCTCAGTACCGGGAACTAACACCTCAATCTCCAAGCTCTCCAAATCAGCCAATAAATGTCTATCTGTCGTCAAGTACATCGCCATCGGATACCTGCTCAAGGCATCGGCGACTACGTTGGCCTTCCCTGGGTGGTACTGCAATGAGATGTCAAAGTCCTTCATCAACTCTAACCACCTCCTCTGCCTCATGTTCAGCTCCTTCTGTGTGAATACGTACTTCAAGTTCTTGTGGTCTGTGAAGATCTCCACACGCTCTCCGTACAGGTAATATTTCTACAGCTTTAGAGCGAAGATAATCGCTGCCAACTCCAAATCGTGGGTGGGGTAGTTCTCTTCATGAGGGTGTAACTGCCTGGAAGCATAGGCAATTACCTTTTCGTGCTGCTGAAGAACACATCCCAGACCCTTACCTGAAGCATCACTGTAGCTGGTGAAACTACCTGTCCCTGCTGGCAGCGTCAAAACTGGAGCTATCGTCAACCTCTTCTTCAGCTCATCAAATGCGGCCTGGCAATCCTTCGTCCAGACAAAATCTACATCCTTCCTAGTCAGTCTGGTCATCGGCGCTGCAATCCTGGAGAAGTCTTGTACAAACCTCCTGTAGTATCCTGCTAGCCCGAGAAAACTCCTGATCTCAGCTACCGAACTGGGGGTAGCCCACGACTTCACTGCCTCGATCTTCTGTGGGTTAACCGAGATGATACTTTAAGAACCAATTTAAGATACAACCTGATAATCATACACGTCTGTCAGAAATCATGACACTCAGAATCCTCGCCACGCCAGTAAGCATAGGTGCGATAAACGACAGGTTCCGTAACTAAGGTATGCAACCTTATAATCATGTCATCTAGAATTCTCGCCACGCCAACCGGTATGGCTGCGAGGGATTCTAAGTGTCATAACTACAGTATGTACATCCTAGTCAGGTTCCTACGTTCTTGTCACAATAACTAGTATGGCTGCGATAAACTCTAGGTTCCATAACCAAAGTAGACGTTTTACCTTTCTCACTGTCCTCATTAATATATGTCATCAGATGATACCGTAAATTTAGCCCGTAAAAATTCATCTTGATATAAAAATCCACTCAACAACGATACCAAGAATTAAATTTAACAACTGATCAACAAGGATCAAACTCAATATCAACAAGCGAGAACAGACGAAAATAAGGGAAAAGGAATTAAATTGGAATTCATGATGAGATTCTCAAGGGTCGTCCCAGGAATCTCTCAATAATTGTGATTGAGCATCCTGCTCTGCTCCGCTGCCCCTCTGGCGACCTCGAATTCTGGCTCTCCTGGTGGTCGAAATAATACTCTGTCTCTATAACAATCTATAGTAGCATGATGCCTACTCAACCAGTCCATTCTGAGTACAATATCGTACCCCAAAAGTGGCACGACGAGTAAGCTCACGCTCAACTCTCGGCCTTCTACTGACACCCTTTGGTCATTGCAGTGATCACGGACTAGGATAATACCTCCACCAATCGTGATCTTGCAAGTCCTAGCTAATGGTTCTATCTCTAAATAATGTCGAAGTGCAAGATACAGACACAAGACTATGGGAAACGCCAGAGTCGAATAAGGTAAATGCGGAAATACAATCGAGAAGAACTGAACCTGTGATCAAGTCTCCTGCTGGTTCGACCTCCTCGACTGCTATGGCATATGCTCGCCCCTGGGGTGCACCTCTTTGCTGCCGGTGCTGAGCAAACATCTACTGCTGCGGTGGAAGTGGAGGTCCTCTCTGTTGTTGGCCTCCTGGTACGGCAGGTACCCTGTCTGGTCCTCTCTGGGCGGCTGCTCCACCCTGACTTGGGCGAGTCTGTATAGTAGGGCAATCCCTCAGCTGATGTGTCATCGATCCGCAGGACAGACATGTGCCCAACCTCTTCCTGCAGATGTCTCTGGTATGTCCCATCTTCCTGCAATACACACACTGGATAGTGGGCCGAGTCTGTCTTTGTGGCTGTTGTTGCTGGATGTGTCCTCGAACTGGTGTCTGGTGCTGCTGATGATGAGCCATCTGCGGTCCCATATGTGGCTTAACTGGACTTCTTTGATTTGGATCTGCGCATTGGTCGGGAAGATAAGGAGCTCGAAGACAACCCCTCACTTGATGTCCCGCAGTGCCACAGTACAAACAAAGTCCTCGCCTCATCCTACAACTCTTCCAAAGGTGACCTGGCTTCTTACAGAAGTGACTAGCCTGCTGGATCTGCCTCGGAGGCTGCTGCTGATCCTGCGATCTGGTCCTCGACGGCATCCTGAGGACAGCGCGAAAGTAATCGATTAAGGTAATAGATACGATATCATCAAGGAAGGACAGTAATTTCTAAA
Organism: Iris macrosiphon; assembly: GCA_036927795.1. Classification (NCBI taxonomy): domain Eukaryota; kingdom Viridiplantae; phylum Streptophyta; class Magnoliopsida; order Asparagales; family Iridaceae; genus Iris; species Iris macrosiphon. The sequence continues at coordinate 104,808,130 of JAYESA010000014.1, read as the reverse complement.
GAAAAAATCATTAAGAGTAGTATTATAAGAATCAAAATTTCCTAATTGTGATTGAGCATATCCTCGGCCTAATTTCTATTTCCTAAAATAGGCTCGTAGTAATACTCTAAGCGAGCACCACTATGATATTGCTCTAATGCGAATCTAGGACTCGACCTGCATGGGCCACCACTGAAAACGTGTCATGACCCGCACCCAAAATTTGGGCATGAGTCGTGGGTACGTCCAGCCTACGCCGCAGCATCGGTGGTAGAACGCTGTCTAGGTCTCAACATAATATATCCTGTCAATAGTCTCAACTCCGTACGGAGGACAAAGATAATAGTCCATAATTCTATAAATATACTCAATCACAAGCTATAAGAATAATGGACACGATGAGAATGGAAAAGATTTCTATAAAAACCAATCACAAGAGTGCAACACAAGTCCTGGGTCTAGATGACCTCATAAAGTCACAAATAATAAAATACAACTCAGTCTCAGTCTAAAACAATAAATGCAGAAAAATAATCTAAGAACAGCCAGGTAGGATCTCCTCTAGGATAGGCAACTCCTCTGAGATTTCCGGAGTAAAATCTCCCTCTGAACCTGGGCCGTAATGAGTGGGGCACAAGTTCTCTAGGTCCTCTGAAAAATGTTATCCAGTCAGGATTGGAGCGAAGCACAAGCACTAACAGCAGTTTCATTAAATTGACAAAGACTATAAACAGTGTAAGAAATACAAGATGAGAATATATGCTGAAAATGTGAAGTACTAGAAAAAAATGAATATAGGCAATAGAGCATCTAGCAATGAACAATAAACAGTGAATGCTAGAACAAGTGGATCTGAATAAAATAGACATCTAGCTAAGTGTTTGAATTATCAGTTTATTATGTGATCGGCTTGGGACTAGATCAGGCTGGTTATATATGATTAGCTATGATTCTTGTAGGTCAGGCTAACCATATGGTTAGCTATGATGCATGTAGTGGTCAGGCTAATCATATATAACAGCTATAATGCATGTAAATGGTCAGGCCGCACCCGACGTGAGAAGTGGGGTGAGCTATGATGCATGTAAATGTTTGGATATGATCACATAATCTACTAATAGTTCTCCATCCCCCAGCTAGCACGATGGATTCCAATCACGACTCCTCATGATGGGGATCTAGGGTGCTAACTCGTGTATCCATAGTGTCGGAATCAAGTATGTAATACAACTATATTATAGAAATAATCAACAATGAAAACTGTCAGAGAATGTACTCGCCTGTGGTCCTGAGCAATATGTGAGGATCGGTGTCCAAAGTGGGATCACAATGACCTATTTGTGGAATATAAATATCAGGTACTGAATTAAGGAAATAACATTCTTAATTAATTAATTATGAGGCTTCTAGGTCATACTAGAACTTCTGGTCAATACTAGTCAACTTGGTCTCACTAGGTCATACTAGATTAACTAGGTCTACTAGTCCATTTATATACCATGATAGCCCATACTGGACCAACCTAACTAAACTAGTCATTACTAGGTTGACTGGGTAGTACTAGTAGCTAAGATATACTAAACACCACACTAGAGTTATTTATACTTACCTAAAATATATAGAATAGTATTTTATATAGTAACTTAACTCTTTACTTGATATCTAGCAATTATCTTATACTAGCTCTGTACCTTAACACTTGACCCAAGACACCCAACTCAAACCCCCACCTCCTAAATCCTACTAGCTACTGCAACCACCTGCCTTAAACAAGTATAGGATACACTAACTGCCACTGCCCTTGATACTCTATACTCAGAGATCCCTCTCTTGCCTAACACAATCCCTGGACTGATTTACTGAGTATTAGTGCATCCTACTGACTTTCTGAAACCCACTGACACCTAGTATCAGATATTACAATATCAAGGTGGCCATAATGACCAAGATAACTGATAAGTCATAGGGTTCAAGATACACAAGGAGTATCAGAACTCAAGGTATGTACACAGTTTGGTTTTAAATGAATTGATACTGTACTCACTCACAGTGCACAGATCCCTGAGAAAATTACACAGGTACACAGATCTAAGGCACACTCTGCTCTAGGTTCCAGGCTCACTCACACACATGTTGCACAACACAGCACAGCTCTGAACTGACACACACACAGACACATATGTGCACTGCTCTTCACAGAATTTACTCTCAGGTAAAATCACTCCCAGGTTCACTGAGACACATACACAACTACACATAGACCCAGGTCTAACACACAGGCATATCACTACACCCTACTGCTACACACAGAAATTATGCACAGTAAATTCCCAAACACACATATACTGTGCACAGGTTCCTCTAAAACCCGACTGCACAGGAAAACCCTTGTTCCTTCTGCACACAGCACAGAACATATCTCGAACACCCCTACACATCACTCCCCACCGTGTCTAATATACTGAGACACGGGGACACTCCACACAGATCCCCTTTAACCGTGCTGCTCTCAACACCACATTTATACATCACATACATGTTCATACACCCGACTGTGCACAGGTTCTTCCAAATCCTGATTCCTATATCAAAAATATCAGAAATACCCAATCAAACCCTAAATCGATATAATAGACTACATGTAGGAGAGGTAATCATGTATACTAGCAAACCCCTAGGGTTAGGGTTCACGAAATTGGGAAAAATCAACCGTAGGTCACCAAAACCTAATTTGACCTAGGTTTTCATGTAGAATCCCTAGGATTCAAGATCTACACCATAGGGGGTTTCCTAATGGGCATGAACAACAGAAAAACAGAAAAAAAATGAATTAAAATTGGATTTTACCTATAGAGATGGTTTCTCCAATGGAAGTTCTTCTTCCCCAAGGTTCCTTGACCTAAACTCCTTGCTTCTCTTTGCTTTAGAGGAGGAAAAGGGATCTTCTAGGTCTGGATTCCAAAATCTGGAGGTGGGGAATTGGTTTCCTTGATGGAGGCTAGGGTTTCTCCTTCTACATGAAGGAAGAGAGGGTTCCCTTTTATATTAAAACTAGGTTAGGGTTTCTAATGCATAGTTTAGGTTAAACCCCCTATGTTAGGTCATGTAGAACCTAATTAACTCAGGTTTAGGCCTTCTAGGGTTTGAGGTTCCACCCTAAAATTAGAATTCTAGGGTTTCACTAGAATTGGTTTTTCAAATTAGGGTTTAGTTATTAGGGTTTGTCCTAATGCGTTCTAGGGTTTGATCTAAAATCAAATACCACTTACAACATATAAATAGTTTTAAAAACTCAGCAGATTAATTAAACACATAATTATTCTAAATAGTGAAATTACCCAAATGCCCTTATCTGGAAATATGGTAGTGACAGAATCGCCATATGAAATTGCTGATCATCTCGAGCAAAGGAAGCTATGATATCCTTCCATGATCCATCATGGCAGAAGACATTTGCTCGAAGATGCCTTCTTTTTTGGCTCCTTATGAACGGGAAGAACATGATCTTCTTCTTCTTCTTTCTCAAGTCAGCATGACAGAACTCGGCAACCATTTCTATGTGGTGAAGGAAGTGTGGGAAAAATAGGTTAACCCATTCGCCTTTTTATAGGCAAAAGAGAACACACCAAATTCCAACAAACTCCCAAAAATCTGCCAAGAAATCAGCCTTGAGGAACGAGTCAGACTTGACTGTTTCATGCTTCATTCAAAGTATTTCAAATTACGAGTAATTTAAAAAGTCTGAAGGGGGTCTTATAGAAGCATGAAAAATACGCTGCAGAGTTATACACAGTATTTCATTGCTGTGTGGCATAAAACATGACTTCAGAGCCATCGACGTATAACAGAGCTTTATCGCTAGTACAACGTAAAATATAGCTCCAGAACAGCCCGCATAGTGTACTATTTTCATACTGCTTCGACGTAAAAAGGTTGTTACATCGCCCCTTCGGCGTAAAACCTACTCGCTTTTAATCCGGTGGGAAGTTGTACGGGGAACTCTTCGTATTCCTCGAATGAACCTGTCAGATCATGCAGTAAACCTGACTCCTGACAAAGAGTACTGTACGACTATCCAGACGACGGCTGTAATGATGATTCGGCACAGAGACCCAGACCGTCGTTTAGTGATATTTCCTTGATATAAATTGCTTTTATGCATTCAAGGGAATACGCTGCCTAGTTTTATACAGGCAGATGTGAGCTTTTACGTTCAGCAGAAAACAAAACAAACTGCCACGTCAAAAGCTGCTCTTCGTACAGAGCTCGAGGCACGTCTCTGCAGTTAATGCGCGTGATGGGGGCAGATCTCTGCATTTCATGCACGAGATTTGGTTCTATTTTCAAAGACTGGGGGAGCCATAATTATGGCTAATACGTCCACATTATCACCTCTGCATATTACGCCATCAGGCTATTTTCAGCTATAGGAGCACGCTGTACGCTATCTCCTTGAAATACGTCAACCTGGCTATTTTTAACTATAGGAGTACGCTGTATGCTATCTCCTCGGAATACGCCAACTTAGGCTATATTTGTATTGGTGCGTGATAAGGCTGTTTGGTCCAGAATACGCTCAAGACCTCAGTCAAGGAAGGAGAATCGGCTGTCTTTTACTCTAGCTACCTATCCATGCAGTATCAGGCTTCTACGCCTACTTGGCTTCTACGCCAACTTGACAACTATTTGGCTCCTACTCCATGATGACAGTTATTGGCTTCTACGCCAACCTTTTCTACGCAAGGGGCAGTTACCTACGTGGCTTGCATGCCGTGATCCTCGCAGCGGTTATACGCATTACCTCATCATGGGACACACGTCACACGCAGATTCAAAAGATCATTTATACGTGGGTGGTAGTTATTATAACCGCCGCATAAAAAGTGCCACACTCTCCACTGTCCGGCTTCTACGTCGAATGGACGGTTGTTTGTGGTATTAAACGAAAGGAATAAAATTGTATTTCAATGACGGGGTTTATGCAAAACCCGCGCCCTTCTGTTTACAAACAAACTTGTACAATATAATCCTATACGAGGATGTGGGAGTACAATTTATTTAATCTGGGTATAAATTGCTATAGGTATCTGATCTGCGGTCGATCACTTTAGCCCTTGGACCACACGATGTTGAAGAAGTGCCGTGGAAGACAGGTAGCAGCTTCGAAGGTTGCAGAAGAGGTTGGACGCACGAGGCCAAGGTCGTCGATCCCTGCTCTTTGCCTGCTCTCCGGGCTCTCTCTCTCTCTTTCTCTCCCTCTCTCTTTCTCTCTCTCTCTCTCCTTGGACGATAATTCTCTCCTGGATGATAATTCTTTTTTCGCCTTCTTTTCCCATTGATAGGGGTCTCTATTTATAGAGTTTTGGTGACAGTGACCACTCCGTCGGTGTAAAAACCGAGGAGTGGGAAGTACAATACCCTTTTACACAACGGTTAAAGTAACCAATGACTGCGTATGGATGATCTTTTGAATGAGCGTATGATGCAGTTCCAACTAAGGGAACACAATGCGTACTGTTGCTACGAAGATCACGGCATAAGAGCCACGCAGGTAGGTATCCCGTGTGTAGAAACGGTTGGCGTAGAAGCCAAATGACTGTCACCCTGGCACAGAGGCCAGATAGGCATAGAAGCCGAATAGGCGTAGAAGCCGGATAAGTGTAGAAGCCGGATAGGCGTTGAAGCCGGATAGGCATAGAAGCCGGAGAGGCATTGAAGCCGGGTAGGCGTAGGAGCCGGATAGGCGTAGGAGCCGGAGAGGCATTGAAGCCGGATAGGCGTAGGAGCCGGATAGGCGTTGAAGCCGAAGAGGCGTTGAGAGCCGAAGGGGCACAGGTCTTGAATGGGCGTAGAAGCCGCTGCGTACCATGCCCGAGTGCTGACGGGGACGTCTTAGCCGGAATCACGACTTTCGAAGATGTAATCAAATCTTCTACAGAGATTTGCCATCATCCTGTGCATTAAATGCGAAGACGTGTTTCGAAGGTCTGCAGCCCTTCTGTGCATCCGTTGCAGAGACGTGCCTTGACTGAACCTATCACCGCTCCGTGCAATTAGACATAGAGACGTGCCTCGAGCTTCGTACGATGTGCAGCTTTTGACGTGGCAGGCGGTTTGTCTACTGCGGAGCGTAAACCGGCTTATGCCTGCCTGTGTAAAACAATGCAGCGTATCCCTCTGTGCGCAAAAGAGCTGTTTATGCTGAGGGGACGCCAGTAAACGACGGTTCGGTGGTATCTTAACCCAATCCTCTGCATTAAATGCAGGGATCCACCATCATACTGTGGTGTACGTCCCGAGGGGTCTGTGCCTGTTTCCAGCCGTCGTCTGGGTCGCCGTGCAGCACTTTTTGTCAGGAGTCAGAGGCCAGGTTCACTGCGTGACTTGACAGGTTCATTTCGGGGAAGATGAAGCGTTCCTCGTACGCTATTTTAACGCTGCTTTGAGAGCGGCTGAGTTTTTACGCCCTGGAGGCGATGGAGGGGGGGTCCCGTCTACGCCGAAGCGGTTTTGGACGCGCTGCACCCTTGAGCTCTTACACCTGATGGCACTGAAGGCCTTTGCTTGCGCTGCTCTGTATCAATACGCCGCGTAGCTTTTGCCAGCGTATTTTTTATGCTTCTACAAGACCCCCTTCAAAGCTTTTAAATTCTTTGGAATTTGAAACGCTTTGAATGAAGCATGAATGGCCCCTCGTGACTCGAAACGTTTCTGAATAGAGCGTTGAAACGGTCGGTGTGGCCTTTATGGCGGATTTATTGGGGACCGCTGTGATCTCTTTTGCCTATAAAAAGGCGGAGGGGTTAACCTGTTTCCCCATATTCCCATCACCATGCTAAAATGATCGCCGGAGTTCGTCGGGTCGATCTGAGGAAGAAGGAGATCATGTTCTTCCAGCATGTTGGAAGCCAAAATAGACGGCATCTTCGAGCAAGTGTCCACTGCAGCGATAGATCATGGAAGGATATCTTAGCCTCCCTTGCTCGGGATAATCAGCAACTTTGTATGGCGTTGCGTCTGGCGAGAGGAACGGTCGTTCTTGACCGTGCTGCCTATAACTGGCGCCTTCTCCTCTTACCTCCGGTGACGAGAGTCAGACAGATTCGTGCTGTCCCGGTTTGAGCGGTGCACGGAGTAGGGGATCTGTAAAATCTATGCAAGCCCCAACTCTGTCGTGTCCGCCGGTGATCATCTTCTTAGAAGAAGAGGAAGACCTTCACCGACGTGAGAACCTGTCAGAACAGCCTCTCGGTGCGATCTTCAGACGACGAGGGAGTCTTTTGTAGACGAAGTTTCCCTCATATGTAATCATGAAAAGTAGAGAAAAACCCCTGTAGACAGGGTTTCCCTCATATGTAATCATGATTTTAATCTTCAATAAAGTCGTCTTTTCTTCATATGATCACTTGCCATACGTTGCTGTGAAGTCTGAATGTGTGCAGCTTCGACACGTCTGATACTTTACGCGACCCTGTATAGAGAGTACTAGGTTCTGTCCTGTTCTTTACGTGCAGTGGATAGTGCATAGAGCGCTGCTTTAGCATTTTGAACACTTAGACATGTCCTGTTGCTAGGACTAAGGGACCGCGTAGAGTTCTGAACTGCTGCTTCTGATGAGCAGAACTTTGTTCAGTCTTCGTCTTCAAGAATGATCTCTCGGAACTCCCTTGAAACAGGGTCGAGGATTCTGGCTGAGCTTTGTCATCTTTGACAGACGAGATGTTCAGACTGGAGTCCGGATGAACCTCCAATTTTGGGACCCGAAAAGAGTAATTTCTTAATGGTTGTACTCTGTCCGTTTTGGGTACTTGGGGTCAAGAACGAGTATCTTCTGTGTGAACTCTTTGCACTTGACTAGGTCGGGGACTGTTTTGGATAAGCGAAAAGTCGCGGAGTGTGAAATCCTCAGCCTGTAGCGTCTGGGCGTAAAACACCGTTGAGCGCGAAGTCGTAGACTTGTGGTTCCTGAGCGTGAAGTCGTAGGTTTGTCGCCTCTCGAGCGTAAAAGCTACCGAGCACAAAGGCATCCGGGCGAGAAAAACCATAGACTTATAGCTGCTTGAACGTAAAGCCGTAGAATTATTGCTGTTGAGTGTAGAAAGCTCCTTTAGCGTAGGACTTGTGGATCTGTAGCTCCTGAAAAAAGAATTTCTTCGAGCGTGAAGTTCTGCGGATCTGTTGCTTCTGAGCGTAAACTGAGCGCCACCGAGCGTGAGATCATCGATTTGGTATCTGCTGAGCGTAAAGCCGTAGGTTTGTCGCCTCTCGAGCGTAAAAGCTACCGAGCACAAAGGCATCCGGACGAGAAAAACCATAGACTTGTAGCTTGCGAGCGTAAAATCGTAGATCTGTTGCTGTCGAGCGTAGAAAGCTCTTTTAGCGTAGAACTGCTGAACTGTCTTGCGCGAAGAATTTTTTGAATTCGCTGACTGTCCGTCTTTCGAGGGTAGTGGTTTGACGTAGCACCCAATCATATCCGACTATTAATGCGAGACTTGGTTAGGGTCTCGAGGAGTCCGTCCGAGGATTCGAGGAGTCGATCCGGACTCTATATATATCCCAAGCTTTGGAGAGAGAAACTTTTCATCCGTCTTCTGCGAACGAGAGTTCTTGATTGTTCGAGCTTTTTTTCTTCATTCCTTCTCTGAGCACTTCGAGCTTTCAGAAATAGCGACGAAACAAACCTCCTCCGCTAAGGGAAAGAGCATAGGTCCTTCTTCTTCTCCCACTGCCCCAGCGAGGGAGTCTTCGGTCGGGCAAGGTGGACTTCCTTCCAAAAGTATCCCGCCGACGGGCAGCGCACCCGGTCTGAGAGGTAGATCCTTTGGGGTGACAAGAATAACGAAAATCCTTCGCACACGTTGAACGTGACCGCGCTAGGTCGCCTTCTGTGCTGATAGCCTCTTCTGAGGAAGATGATGCACGGAGGCATTTTCATCTTTTACGCCTACATTTCTCGTGTGCTAGCGTAAAGGCGCCATATTTTCGTAGTTCCGAGCGTAAAAGCTCTGGCTACCGAAAACTGGCGTATGTCGTAAAATAAGCATTTTTCGTTTGTGGAGGGGACTCCCGGCGTATAATAACCGAATTCGTACAATCCTGGCGTAGAGCACAGTTTGTCGTTTCTTTGGTTTTGTACGTTTGTGCAAGATTTTTGCAATGACATACTTTCTTTGCACCTTTGTAGTTAACTTGGGTGAGTCTCCGCTGACCGAGGTGATGGGTTCCTCCGCCGGGATGCTGCACTCGAACTACCTGGAGGACTTGTCCCACGTGGCATTTCCCCTCTCCGGATCCCAGTATCCTGAGGGAAGGGGATTTTTGTTGGCGGCTCAGGGCGAGCGGGCACTACTGAGTATGATCAATGGGGAGCCCCTGACGTATGTAGACGGAGAGCGGTACGTAAAGCCGGCTTTCCTTTTTGGGGACATGATCGACAAGCGGTCCCAGACGAAGCCTAAGAGGGAACCTTGGGTCTTTGCTGTCGAGAGCTTGGTTCTGTACCTGCCGACGATGCCGAGGGATTATCCCATCTCGGCTTTCTTCCATGCCACTCATCCCAGAAAGATGTCGTGGACGTTGACTCCCGATCTTCATGGCAAGCCGGGGAAGATCTTTCATCAGAAAGGAGCTGACCAGGGATCATTTGTCAGTCGTCCTTCTGGTCCTGTGACGTTGTTCCGGGGATTGTACCCGGGTGGCGTCCCGAGCGAAGACAGCTCTGTGATCCAGCCGGTCCAACTGTCGACTTTCTGCAACAGCTTCATGGGACGAGGTGGGGTGTACCCCAAGGAGAATCCTCGGTGTAATGGGTGGGTCACCCCAGCAAACCTCCGATGGACCAGCCTAGTTAACTGGGCCTTGAAGCACTTTCGGCAAGAGCTAGAGGGCATTGGGCTGTATGCCGCTGTGAGCGCGACGAGCGTCGGGTTGCCTCCCAACCCTAATTTGTTCTTGGCACTGATGGAGCGATACGTTTCGCTCACTGGGACCTTTGCCACTCCACTGGGGAAGTTGGGATTAGCCCTTCATGAGATGGTGGTTGTCTCGAGGCTGCCGATGGGGGATACCCCGTATGAAGAGTATGTTTCCACCAATCGGGAGTTGGGGGATTCGGACCCTCGGGTGGCGGATGTGTATCAGGAGCTGATGTGCCAATATCTTGCCTGCACCACATTTTACAATGAGCCCTCTGGTTTGGCCCACACTACCAAGTGGATGTCCTACCTTTTCTTCCACCGAGCTAGAGCTGCCAGGTTGGAGAAAGTTTCGGGGGGCAAGAATGAGCCCGTGAACTGTTTGGGCGTGCTTAGTGCCCAGGTCATGGATGGCCTTATGGAGGAGGCCAAAGCTTCAGACCAGATCCTCGTTGAGAGGGTAGGAAAGTACCCCGAAGGTACTACGGCCCATAGTTACCTGAGGCACTGTCGCAGGTCTCTATCCAAGGAAGCCCAGCTGGCTGGTTTTCTCTCGTTATGGCTGCGTCGAGTAGTAGTGCCTGGTACTGCGTCCGCGGACCGCATTCACCGGAACATCTTATGGCCGGCAGTGCGCCTGGTGTTCGGGGCAAGACTGGGCTTGCTTTCTGCCATGGTGTACTGTATACAGGCGGGCTTGAGAGCTCTGACCGATGGGTTGCTTGCTGATGAAGCCCGTCGTGAGAGTTTTCCCAGGGTGGAATTACCATACCTGTATCTGATGGGTTGGTTAATTCTCCACAATCTCCGGGTGATGTCTCCTGGCTCTGGTAGCAGCTCAGGGGGAAATTTCTTGTTGAACTACAAGGATTCTCCCTGGAACGTGGATACCGTTCTAGATTGTCGGTTGGCATTGAACCTCAGCCATGGCTGGAAGCTCCTCTGTACTCTCCCTCCCGTAGATCGCCATCAATTAGGGATGAGGCTTAAGGACTCGGGTAGAGAGAAGACCGATCTTTCTCCGGAGGCTTTTAATTGGCTGGTCTGCATTAGACCCTTCCATCTCCTGTATAGGAGTGAAGACCATTGCTTCTTCGAGCCTTATTTGCCTAGTCGGTTCGCCAGGCAATTTAGGTACGGCCAGCTGCACGTGGGTAATGCCGTCACCAGCTTCAGGTCCAGAGGCGGGCTCATTAATGGAGCCAGAGGATGGCGGTATTTCACCACAGGTTGCACTGGAGCAGCCTTCGTCGTGCCGGATGTCACCCCCTCTACGGAGCTGCGCATCCTTCATTCTTACGCCCAGTTTTACGTGGCGATCAACACCTTCCACCGCGATTTCGACATACGCGGAAGTCTTAGGGTGTCCTCTCCCATTGCCGGGGGAGGAGTTGAAGTTCCCTCGGTTTCTCCCGATGAGGGTGAGGAGTTTGATACCCCGGATGAACCCCTGGAGTCGATGCCGGGGTGTGAAGTGCCTCCGCCTGCGGGGGCTTTGGTAGTTTCTCAGAAGCGAAGGGCGCCTGCTCCTAAGGAGGCTTCTGTTCGTAAGAGGAGGAAGGAGACAGTTGCTCGTCCTTTCCGCATTCTTGGTGTTGAAGCTACCGGGAGTGGGCCTACATCTCCCCATGTCGGGGATGAGTCTTTGGCTGGAGGTTCCTCGCCTTTTAGAGAGGGACCCTCTATGGTTTCGGTTGGCGGCGTCGGAGGATCTTCGCTAGGGGTCGCTGCTGTGGCTACTGCTCCGGGTAGTGGAACGAGATTGCCTAGGTGGCCATGGCAGATGGGAGGATCCTTCCCTGGACCCGCAACGGATAAAGCTCCTGCTGTGCCTTGCGAGATTCCAGTTGACGAACCTCGACCGCATCTTGGTGGAGACTTGGAGGAATTCCGGGCAATGTCAGTTGGTCCACCTCCTTCCCCAGGTATGATAGTTTGCATTGCGTCCTTAGAGCGAGGTTTAGCTGCCTCGGCTGCAGATGCGCCATATATACCATTGGCCCCGGGTAAATATCGTTTTCATGTCTCCTTTTAGAAAGGTTACCGTTGTACTGATGCCGACTTTCGGGTTCTTTCTTCTCAGGGGATGGAGCCCACGGGGAGTGTAGCGTTGAGCCGCCTTCCGGCTCTGCTCCGGCCCCTGGTGGTGATACGGAGGCACCTGATCCTGAGGAGGAAACACCTTCGGGGGCTAGCTCACCCGGAGTGGTTTCGTCGCCTCGAGAGGAGGATGAGCCTGTCACCGTGACCTTGCCTTCGGTCGCACCAACCGTCGAGGCGGCAGCTGTGGCTACCTCGTCTGCAATCGTCTCTGGTGGGGGACTCGCTGATATCGCGATCTCTTCTGGCGTTCAGTCGGGTTTAGTTGCGCTGACTGAGCAACATACCAGCCTCTTTTACACCGGTTTGGGAGCGATGATATCAATGGTGTTGGCGAAGAGTCTGGATTTCGAGCGCCTGAAGAGAACTGCCCAGTTCTCGATCGGGGTTGTCAGGGAGTTCGGCGATTCCGGGGGAACCGATGCCCTGGAGGCGATAGTTAATGGTTTAGAATAACCCATTAATGAGTATTTGCGGTTGGCTCAGGACAGTCTTGATGCTGAGGCCCAGACTAGATACGGTCTTATGACTGCGCATCTTGCCAAACGGATGGAAGACCTGAAGGAACTCCTTCGAACTCGCCAGCTGGAGGCGATTCAGAGGAAAGCCACCGTGGATGAGATCCTCGCCCTCCAGACAACGTGCCAATCCGAGCACGAGGGGAATGTAGCGAGGATTCACGGGTTGAGGGAGAAACTCGCTCAGGCAGAAGAGTGGGCTTCCCAGTCGTTGGCAGGCTTGGATGTGGTGGCCGATCGAGTGAGCACAGCGCGGCGGGATCTGGATCGCGCGGAAGGTGCCTGTGCGGGCGTGCGTCGGACGATAGCCGAGCTGTCCCATTCGAGTGACAACGAGGCACTTCTGGAGCGGGCCCGTGCTGATGCTCTGGCCATTAGGGACGAGAGGATGGCCGTGCTAGCGCGGCAGATCCGTGACATGACTGCTCCGCCGCAATGATGTACTCTTTTTTTTTTTGCCCTTTTTTGTTTTCCCAGATGTAATTTTGTTCTTTCTTGGGAATAAAAAGAGACTTTTTCCTAACTTTGGACCCATCATTTCGGAATGTAAATGACAGGTTAGGGCGAGAGTGGTATCAGAGGTAGTATGGACGTGATAAACTCTCGGTAAACTTCAGCAGGGCACATCTATCCAGAGGTCATACGAACATGATAGAACATGCTTTGGCCAAGTTTTGTAGGTAAAGTACTATCAGAGGTGAGATAGACGTGATAGGCTTTACTAGAGTTTACAGCTCAGAGGTAATATGGACATAGTTGTTTTGTGGGCCTATTACTTGTTGCGCACCTAGGTGCAAGTAAAGAGGTTTGAGGACAAGCCCTGCTAGAGGTAATATGGACGTAGCAGATTTTGTGGACCTAACACCACTGGCGTACTTAGATTTAGTACGGGTGTTAGTTGAAGTGACGATCGATATCAGAGGTGATAATCGATGGTCAGAATCTTGGAAAGCCTGTTCAGGGGTGATATGGACATGGCAAATTCTCCAAGGAAATACAGTTCAGAGGTGATATGGACATGAATGATTTATGGGCCTATTGCTTTTTGTGCACCTAGGTGCAAGTAAATAGGTTTGAGGACAAGCCCTGCTAGAGGTAATATGGACGTAGCAGATTTTGTGGACCTAACACCACTGGCGTACTTAGATTTAGTACGGGTGTTAAGTTGAAGTGACGATCGATATCAGAGGTGATAATCGATGGTCAAAATCTTGGAAAGCCTGTTCAGAGGTGATATGGACATGGCAGATTCTCCAAGGAAATACAGTTCAGAGGTGATATGGACATGACTGATTTGTGGGCCTATACTAGTTTCTTCTTTGAAGTAGTTTCGTCGGATTACGAGAATCTCGCCGTATTCCTCCTGAGTGGAGGAGATTAGGCGTAGTACTTCTTCAGGAATTTACCGTTGACAGGAGCCATTAATAGGTCTCCATTGGGCTGGGCTAGTCTGTAGGCTCCGTTCGAGAATGTTGTCTCGATCACATAAGGGCCTTCCCACTTGGGCTGGAATTTGCCTTTACTCCTGTGAGTAAGAATCATCGGCCTTCTTAAAAGCTCGCCGACTTTGAACACCCTTTCTTTTACTTTACGATTAAAAGCTCTGGAAATGCGTGCTTGGTAGAGCGCGATGCGCTGTTGAGCTTGGAGGCGTTTCTCGTCTAATCCTTCTAGCTCCTGAAGCCTTAACAGGTCATTCTTTTCTTGAGTCAGCTCGTTAGCCACGGCTATCCTGAGCGACGGGATCTGGATTTCAATGGGGAGAACTGCCTCGCTCCCGTATACCAGTGAAAATGGGGTACAGCCTGTCGGCGTTCGTACCGTTGTGCGGTATGCCCAGAGACATTCGCCCAGCTTTTCGTTCCAATCTCTTTTGTTTGAAGAGACAAACTTCTTCAAGAGTTTGATAATGGTTTTGTTGAAAGCTTTCGCCAAACCATTAGCAGCTGGATAGTATGCCGTAGAGGCGATATTGTGTATTCGATTTTTATCGCAAAATTGATGAAACGCTTGGCTGATGAACTGGGGCCCGTTGTCATGGATTATCCTTCGGGGGACCCCGAAGCGATAAATAACGTGATGCTTGATGAAGCTGATCACATTAGACACCTTTACCTCAGCAAGAGGGATTGCCTCTGCCCATTTGGAGAAGTAGTCCGTGATGGCCAGTATGAACTGGTGACCTCGGGAAGAAGATGGGTGAATGGGACCAATGACGTCCATACCCCATGCTTCGAAAGGCCAGGATACAACTGTAGGATGCAGATGCTCAGATGGTCGGTGTATGAAGTCTGCGTAAATCTGACAGGCTCTGCATTGTCTTGCATACCGTATCGCATCTGTGATCATAGTAGGCCAATAATAGCCCATTCTTCTGATGCGATCCTGTAGCTTAGGACCGGGTTGGTGTGCTCCGCATACGCCGTCGTGAGCTTCCCGGATAATCTGCTGTGCTTCGTCGTTAGACAGACATCTCAACAGTAATCCGTCGTATGTCCGACGATATAGGCATTGTGCAGATGCATCGTAATAGAAGCGTAATGATCGTCGCTTGATGGACACTGCTCCTTTGGGGTCCTCCGGCAAGATTTCGTATGCGACGAAATCTATGAAGGGACTTCTCCAGTCTTTTCCGGGGAGATCTGTGTTCACAGCATGGCTGCGTTCTATGTGAAGGTTGTTCTTCGCACAGAATAAGTCTCTGTTAAGAAGGATTACCGAATCCTGCCTTCTTATAGGAGCGGCTAAGTCTGCGGCTAGATTGGCTAGGGCATCGGCTTCCAGATTCTGAGACCGAGGTACATGCTCCAGGAAGAATCCTTTGAAGGTCATGGCTATCTCGACCGTTGCTTGGTGGTAGGGGATGAGGTCTGGATTCCGGACTTCATATATCCCTCTGACTTGATTGACGATAAGCAGAGAGTCACCGAAAGCTTCCAGGGATTCGACCCCCAGCTCTTTGGCGGCTCGGAGCCCGATTAACAGAGCGTTGTATTCTGCCACATTGTTGGAGCAGGGCTCGCTAAGAGAATATGCTCGATAGATAACGAGCTGATCAGGAGTGACCAGGATGACTCCTACTCCTGAGACGATGTTTCCCTTAGGACCGGTTCTGGAGGCCCCATCGAAGAAGAGTTGCCATGCGTCGGTCTCCATTGCGGAGTTACATTCTGCAACTTCGTCGGGAATATCCTCGTATAACTTGGAGGACTCCGGGATCGGATGGGCAGCTAGGAAGTCAGCCAGTGCTTGGCCTTTAATGGACTTCTGCGGTACGTACACCATGTCATATGGCGTTAATAGCATCGCCCAAGTTGCGAGTCGGAAGTTAAGAACACTCGGTTTGCTCATTAGTACCCACAGAGGGTTGATCCTGGAGATGATATGAATGGTCTGTCCGGTGACATAGTGTCATGTCTTCTGGACGGCGAACATCAGAGCCAAGCATTCCTTCTCCACTGGGTTGTACCGGTGCTCGGCCCCGACCATCATCCTGCTGAGGTAGTAGATAACTTGTTCATGCCCCATGTTGTTCTTCTGTGCAAGAAGAGCTCCTAGTGAATGATCCATTGCTCGAACGTACAGCAAGAATGGTTTTCCCATGACGGGAGGTGCCAAAACTGGCGGACTGGTGAGGTAGCGTTTGATGTCTCCGAACGCCTGCTGACAGGTTTCGTTCCACACGAAAGATACACCTTTCTTCATGAGGTGAGAAAAAGGCTGACATCTCCCCGAGAGGTTGGATATGAATCGCCGGATATAGGCCAGACGGCCTTGAAATCCCCGGAGTTCCCTCAGATTACGGGGTGGTCGCATTTCTACGATTGCCTGGACTTTGTCAGGGTCCACCTGGATGCCTTTGGTGGTGATGACAAATCCTAGGAACTTGCCACTAGATACACCCAGAAATAATTTTGTAGGGTTCATCTTGAGTTGATGGCGACGCATTAGCTCGAACACTGTCCTCAAGTCTTGGAGGTGATCACCTTTGAGGCGGCTTTTGACGGCTATGTCGTCTACGTAACATTCCACTGTTTTGCGTAAATGCTCATGGAATATGTTACTCATGGCCCGCTGGTATGTAGCCCCGGCATTCTTCAATCCGAAGGGCATGACCATATAGCAATATACCCCCAGTGGTGTCCGGAAAGTAGTGTGCTTCTCGTCTTCAGGATGCATCTTGATCTGATTATATCCCGAGAACCCGTCCATGAAAGACATGCGTTCGAAACCGCAGGTGTTGTCGATCATGATGTCGGTGATAGGAAGAGGGAATTCATCTTTGGGACAGGCCGCATTTAGATCCCGGTAATCGATGCAGATACGCACCTTCCCATTCTTTTTCATGACTGGGACAACATTGGCGACCCAGTCGGGATATTGCTCTTCACGGATGAAGCCGCAGGCTATCAACTTCTTGACTTCAGCTTCAATGGCGTCCATCATATCCGGGCGGAACCGGCGTTGGTGCTGTTTGACAGGCCTTGAGTCGGTCAAAATGTTGAGCTTGTGAGTAGCCACCTTCGGATCGAGGCCTGGCATATCCTCATAATTCCACGCGAAGACGTCGATGTATTCTTTTATCAGTTGGATGATTTCTTCCCTTTCAGCTGGGAAAAGATAGTTACTGATAAATATTGGCTTTGGTGAGAGTTCACTCCCAACGTCGATTTGGACAACTTCGTCTTTAGTAGGAGGTTCCCTTTGCTCGAAGCAAAATTCCCACTGCGTATCTATGTGTTGAGCCCAAGCATCATTTTCGAACAACTCAGATTCTTGTTCGCTTGCCTCTAAGGGATCTGTCGACGCCATATTCACCGAGAATGTCTGTCCGAGATCCTTGGATGAGTCGGAGGACGTTGAGCCGCCTTGAGGAGAGGCAATGGCGTCTTCAGAAGCCGCAAGGGCGGTCGGATATCCTAACCCGAAGCGGGTTTGTCGGTAGCAAGAGTTGCCAAGCAGCGGCGTGCGCCTGCCCCTCCCATTGTTGAGACCTTGGTTCCGCTTCAGATTGTAGCCCATATTCTGCATGATCTTAAGCGCTTGTGGGCTGTATCGGCGAACCTATATTTCCCCAGTATCGTCGTCGAAAGCATCTTCTTGGATAGCTGGTTGATTGCGCATACGGCCGAAGAATATCGGACGCTGAGTGCTGTAGGTAGGTGGGACGATGAAGATAGAATCCTCATGGGACCCATACGTTGCGACGATATTGGATGATGACGCTACTTCCCATACATATGGATGATAGGCCTTTATAGCTCCCAAGAATTTTTGTGCTATTGGTTCTATCTCGTCAATGTACGGGAAAAGGGGACTTTTATTGTCATTAGCAACCGCGTTAGTAGTTTTTACATCCCTTGGTTTTTTGTCGCGCCGAAGGTTGATGACCAAGGGTGGAGGCTTTTTGTTTAAGGTAATTGCCAAAGGATCACCCCCCTTTCCTGACCTAGCATCGTTCAGGTGGACGGTCATAGGCTTTGTGGCCTTTGGACGAGCAGTCCGTCCTTTTATCTTGATCGACAGAGGTTGTTTGACAGAGGGTTCTTCTGGCTCCCGACGGGATTCCTTCTCTGTCTGGGCCGTTACCTCTTCTGTGTAGCTCTGAGAGTATAACACGGCGTCGGAGTAGTAGGATTCCACCCCTCTGAACGGGTTTAAGTCTGCAAACTCAGTTTGCACCGCTCCTTTGGTATCTACATATTTGAAGCATTGATGTAGAGTTGAAGGGACAATATTGTGGTCGTGGATCCACGGTCTTCCCAGCAGGATATTGTAGGACACCTCTGAATCAATGACGTAGCATGTAGCCACTGATCTAAGGTTGCCAATCTGGATTCTCAAGCGAATCTTCCCCAATGGTTTACTCTTTCCAGCGTTGAAACCCACAATTGTAGTAGTGGTATAGGCCAGTTCGCTGGTGGGGATCCTCAACGGCCTGAGCAGACTGTGAGGAATGATGCTGATTGACGATCCCGGATCTATGTGAATCCGGTCGACTTCCATGGAACCGATGTATCCGGGGTGATAGAGAGGCCTGTCATGCCTGTTGTGTTTCAGCAGCATGTCGTCTTGGGTGAAAGTAATGTTTGGTACCACCTCCATCACACTGTGGCATTGAGGGCACGCTACGGGTTCCTCGTTGGGGGACTTGAGCTGGGTTAGGCACACATCCGCTTGCATCAACGCTTCGCTCAGGGCTAGACGAGTGTCTTGGGAGAGCCTGAGTAGCTCGAAGATGGACAACCTGGCTGGCGTATTGGCCAGTTGGGCCAGGATGTCGAAGTTGTACGGTTTCTCTAAACCTTTGTTTGGAATGTTCTTCACAGGTACATCGAAGCGTACTTCCTTTTGTTTTCCCTTATCCTCTGGAGTTGGTCTTGAAGGACCGGTCTCTGGTGTGGCGGGCTCGGGTCCCGAAGGCTTGGTGGCTGGGGCATCTTCCGGGCTCGTGCCGTAGTCCTTGAGGTAGGCTTTCCCTGATCGGGTTGCTGTAGCCAACACCTCGTCTTCTTCTGGAGTTGCAACCATATGGCATGGTTTGCATTTGGAGTTCTTTCTAGACTTAGCTCTGATAGCATCAGTCTCTTCTCCGATTTTTGATACCAGGTCGGGATGAACCCACATAATCTCGCCTTGCCGGGTAGTTAGGGGTACCAGGTTGCGATTTTGATCCCGAGCTGGAGAAAGATTGATGATGTTCATCGTTGCTCGGAAAATAGGCGTGACACCATCCAGGATCGTTCGGGGAGACAGACTGCCAAACTGGAGAGAGATCATGTTGGCCGTGACCGTCTTCTCGGTGTTGTGCAGGGTGATCGCCTTAGCATCGATTAACCCCTGGATCTTCCTTTTCAGTACGTAACACGCCTTTGTTGGGTGGTGTACGTATTGGTGGAAGACACAGTATTTGGGGTCGTTAGTATTGCCAACTTCCTGGGGCCGCCTCAGCTCTGGAAGGGTGATCTTGCCACTCTTGACGAGACACTCGAATATGCTCGGGACGTCGTCGTCGTCGAAGGAGTAGACTTCAACGGGTCTGGAAGTCCCGAGTTTTGCTTGCGCAGTTGCCGCAATCTTTGGTCTGGACGTATTAATTGCCAGGGCTTCTTTCCCTTTGGGACCACGAGGGTGGTCGCTGCTAGGAGATGGCCTCTTGCCTCTGTCGGAGGCAGAGATCATGATGCCATTGTCACGCGCCTTACGACTATTGTCTTCGGCTGCTACCGCCGAGATGATGAACGAGGGCCAATCACGGAACTGATATGGTCCTGTGAACACCGAGACCACGGGAAGGAGGTTCTTCCTGCAAACGTCCACCAATGCAGAGTCGGGAACTCCTGGAGGCATTTGTAAGGTGGCCTGACGAAAATGTTCGATGAAGATGTGAACGTCTTCCTTTTCCTTTTGCTTGACTTCGATGAGAGAGGACATAGACATGTCCATTCCTCCCTCGTAGAACCGTGTGAAGAATAAAGTTCTGAAGTCTTCGAAGGAAGTGATGCAGTTATCTGCCAAGCTACGATACCACTGATAGGCTACTCCTGAGAGGCAACCTTTGAACACCCGAGTAAGGAGGGCGTCGTTCCCTTGTAGCAACACCGTCATCATACTGAAATAATTCATGTACTGGCTCGGCGATGTTTTTCCCTCGAACAGGGCCATGGTCTGAGGTTTGTACCTTGGCGGGAAAGGGACTTCCTCCCAGATAGCTGGGTAGGGCTGGTTGATTCCCAGTTTCTTGAGCTGATCCTTGTGTTTCAAGGCGTCAAACTGGGCCTTCAACTCCCGGACTGCCTGCATCGGATTTTCAGTCGGAAGCGGGGCCATGGAGTGGTGCGGAGTTGGTTGTATCGTAACCCCAGTGGGAGGTAAGGCACTCTCTGAGTGAGGAAGCGGAGGAACTTCTGACTCTTGATCCAGCGCGGGCTCTTGGCTCGGGTGGGATGGTGGTAAGTCCACCCCCACACGTATCTGAGTCGGCGGGACCGACGCTTGAGCCATGGTAGCTGCGTGCTGAGTTAGCATCATCTGGTGCATGTTTTCCATCATGGATTGTATTTGTTGCAGAGATGTTTCCAGCGTGGTGAGGCATTGTTTCGCGTCTCCTGACGGTGAAGCTTCCTCGCGTTCATCTTCAACGGCGTAGGCTCCCATCTCCCTGGGCGTCATTGAAGGATTAGTATAGGTCGCTGTAGAAGTCGACTCTACACTTTCTGCTTCTGATTCTTGGCGACCCCCAGCGTCGGAATCGGAAGAGGATGGAGCTGGCTGTCGTGACTTTGCGCGAGTATTCTGGAATACTCCGGCTTCAGTGTCACTGAACCTCCTTCGGCTCGGGGGCTTGGAGGGATGACGTCTTGAACTCGACCCTCCTCTACGCAGGTGTGAGGCTATGTTTACAGGCGCATGCACGGGTTCCTCTCCCTGGAAAGACAGAGAGTAGCCCAATCGGTCGAAGACCGATCGTTTTGTTTTGGGACAGCAGCAATTAATCACAACCTTGTGGCTATTACAATGATGCTCGCTAGGAGGCGTAATAGACATGTTGGAAGGTCCCCTCTCTTTACGCTTCTGGACTAGATATTTGCGTAGGTCAGGAGGAGTTGTCGGAGAGGCCCTTAGTCGGCCATTAGTTTCTCGCGTGATCCGGAGGGTAGGCATTCTGTTCCTTCGCTGGCATGAAGGCCGAGAGATTAAGTAGCCTGCCCCTTGCTTTCCTTCGCGGAGATCACAGCGCTCATCTGGTTTATCGTAGAGGTCAGATGATGTCTTGCGCGTGGAGCGAGATCTGTTCTTCCGTCTTGGCGCCGAGGCACCATCGGAAGTTCTGTCTGTACCGCGCAGAGCGGGAGACAGATTTCTACGCGTAAAGCGCAGTGAAGGCTTCTGGGTTAGCGCTGAGGCTTCGCCCGAAGTTTTGTCTTTACCGCGCGTAGCGGGAGACTGTTTCCTACGCGTAAAGTGCAGTAGATTCTTCGGGGTTAGCGCTAAGGCTTCGCCCGAAGTTTTGTCTGTACCGCACGTAGCGGGAGACTGAATTTTACGTGCGGGGCACGGAGGGAGCGTCGCTACAACCTCGTTGGCCGAAGAGATCGGAGAGATCGGAGAGTCCGGAGAGATCGGAGAGTCCACAGGAATAGTAGAGGATGTCTTGGGCATCCACATATTGCGCAGCTTCCTGTTGTCCTGGACGGAGAGAGGGCGAGAGCTACCCCCGGCTCGAAGCATGTCTTCGTAGGCTGACTGGTCGAAATGAACGACCAGCATCTTCTTCACGGTTCCCACGGATACCATATCGTGTTGAGCAATTACTTCCTCGTCAGAAGAGAAAGATGTCCCCAGCAGAGTCGCCATCTTGTTTGTGGTATTAAACGAAAGGAATAAAATTGTATTTCAATGACGGGGTTTATGCGAAACCCGCGCCCTTCTGTTTACAAACAAACTTGTACAATATAATCCTATACGAGAATGTGGGAGTACAATTTATTTAATCTGGGTATAAATTGCTATAGGTGTCTGATCTACGGTCGATCACTTTAGCCCTTGGACCACACGATATTGAAGAAGTGCCGTGGAAGACAGGTAGCAGCTTCGAAGGTTGCAGAAGAGGTTGGACGCACGAGGCCAAGGTCGTCGATCCCTGTTCTTTGCCTGCTCTCCGGGCTCTCTCTCTCTCTTTCTCTCCCTCTCTCTTTCTCTCTCTCTCTCCTTGGACGATAATTCTCTCCTGGATGATAATTCTTTTTTTGCCTTCTTTTCCCATTGATAGGGGTCTCTATTTATAGAGTTTTGGTGACAGTGACCACTCCGTCGGTGTAAAAACCGAGGAGTGGGAAGTACAACACCCTTTTACACAACGGTTAAAGTAACTAATACCTGCGTATGGATGATCTTTTGAATGAGCGTATGATGCGGGTCCAACTAAGGGAACACAACGCGTACTGTTGCTACGAAGATCACGGCGTAAGAGCCACGCAGGTAGGTATCCCGTGTGTAGAAATGGTTGGCGTAGAAGCCAAATGACTGTCACCCTGGCACAGAGGCCAGATAGGCATAGAAGCCGAATAGGCGTAGAAGCCGGATAGGCGTAGAAGCCGGATAGGTATAGAAGCCGGAGAGGCGTTGAAGCCGGGTAGGCGTAGGAGTCGGAGAGGCGTTGAAGCCGGATAGGCGTAGGAGCCGGATAGGCGTTGAAGCCGGAGAGGCGTTGAGAGCCGAAGGGGCACAGGTCTTGAATGGGCGTAGAATCCGCTGCGTACCGTGCCCGAGTGCTGACGGGGACGTCTTAGCCGGAATCACGGCTTTCGAAGATGTAATCAAATCTTCTACAGAGATTTGCCATCATCCTGTGCATTAAATGCGAAGACGTGTTTCGAAGGTCTGCAGCCCTTCTGTGCATCCGTTGCAGAGATGTGCCTTGACTGAACCTGTCACCGCTCCGTGCAATTAGACGTAGAGACGTGCCTCGAGCCCCGTACGATGTGCAGCTTTTGACGTGGCAGGCGGTTTGTCTACTGCGGAGCGTAAACCGGCTTATGCCTGCCTGTGTAAAACAATGCAGCGTATCCCTCTGTGCGCAAAAGAGCAGTTTATGCTGAGGGGACGCTAGTAAACGACGGTTCGGTGGTATCTTAACCCAATCCTCTGCATTAAATGCAGGGATCCGCCATCATACTGTGGTGTGCGTCCCGAGGGGTCTGTGCCTGTTTCCAGCCGTCGTCTGGGTCGCCGTGCAGCACTTTTTGTCGGGAGTCAGAGGCCAGGTTCACTGCGTGACTTGACAGGTTCATTTCGGGGAAGACAAAGCATTCCTCGTACGCTATTTTAATGCTGCTTTGAGAGCGTCTGAGTTTTTATGCCCTGGAGGCGATGGGGGGGTCCCGTCTACGCCGAAGCGGTTTTGGACGCGCTGCACCCTTGAGCTCTTACACCTGATGGCACTGAAGGCCTTTGCTTGCGCTGCTCTGTATCAATACGCCGCGTAGCTTTTGCCAGCGTATTTTTCATGATTCTACAACGGTTACTGTCCCTAAAACCCTATAAATAGAGAACTCCGTTCACGGAGGTCCAGGGTCGAACAGGTCAGAAATTGATTTTTTGAGAGAGAAGAATCCAGAGCACAGACAGAGAGTAGTGATCGACGATTTTAGCATCAAGCATCCACTCCCCTTTGCAATCTTTGAAGCTTCTCCGTCTTCTACAACATTTCTTCATCATCGTGTGGTCCAAGGGACAAAGTGATCGACTGTAGATCAGACTCCTATAGCAATATTTATCCAGAGTAAATTTTGTACTTAACATCCTCGTATAGGATTAATAGTACTTCTTGTTTGTAAACCTAAGAAAGGGTTTCGTATAAACCTAGTTTTATTTCTTCCGTTTATTATCAAACACTAGCGACCCCCAGTGTCAGAATCAGAAGAATACGAAGCCGGTTGTCGTGACCTCGAACGGGTGTTTCGGAATACCCCAGCTTCAATGTTCTCAAGGAGTTTGTTGAATCTCCTTTGGCTTGGAGTTCTAGAGGGATGACGTCTTGAATTTGACCTTCCTCTTGGAACGTGTGAAGCTATGTTCACTGATGCAAATGTAGGCTCTTCTTCCTGTAAAGGCAAAGAGTAGTTCAACCGGTCGAAAACTGACCGTTTTGCTTCAGAACAGCAATAATTAACTACAATTTTATGACTATTACAACAGTGCTCCCTAGGAGGCATAATAGACATGTTGGAAGATCCTCTATCTTTGCGTTTCTGGATCAGATATTCACGCAAGTCGGGAGGATTAACAAAAGAAGAAGAAGAAGGCTTGTTCTTTCTGTTTACATTAGTTGGAATGTGGATATTGGGAACCCCAACCCTTTATCTGCCACCTATATACAGCAGCTCAACCATATGAGTGGCACATGATCCATGGAGAGCATATCTATCCACAAACCAAAATTTCTTTACGCTGAGGGGCTTGACCTGGCATAATTTGGAACTCTGCTCAGGTTGGCGTAGAATTGAGAAAGTCCTCAATCGGCCATCAGCTTCTCGCATAATCTGGAGAGCGGGCAGATTGTTCTCTTGCTGGCGTAAAGGCCGAGAGGTTGAGAGATCCGCCACTTGTTTTCCCTTGTGTAGATTGCAGGGCCCATCTGCTTTTCCACGGAGGAAAGATATAGTTTTACGCGCGGAGCACATTGGGAATTTCTGAATTGGCGCTGAGGCATTATCAGAAATTTTGTCTACCACGTCACAGACGGGAGACTGAGTTTTATGCGCAGAGCACGAAGCAGACTTCTGGACTAGTACTGAGGCATAACCATAAGCTTTGTCTACCACGTCACAAACAGGAGACAGAGTTTTACGCGCAGAGCGTGGAGTAGACTTCTGGACTAGCACTGAGGCATGGCCAGAAGTTTTGTCTGCCACATCACCGACGGAAGACAGAGTTTTACGTGCGGGGCGCGGAGGTTGCGAAGCTACAACCTTGTTGGTCGGAGAAGCCAGAGAGTCGGCAGGAATGGTAGGGGATGTCCGGGGCATCCACACTTTACGCAGTTTCCTGTTATCTTGGACAGAGAGGGAGTGAGAGCTATCCCCTGCTCGAAGCATGTCTTTATAGGAGAATTGGTCGAATTGGACGACCAAGGTCTTCTTCATTGACCCTACCGATACTGTATCGTGTTGAGCAATTGCTTTCTCGTCAGATGAGAAAGAGGTCCCCAACAGAGTCTCCATCTTGTATTTGATAATAAACGGAAGAAATAAAACTAGGTTTATATGAAACCCTTTCTTAGGTTTACAAACAAGAAGTACTATTAATCCTATACGAGGATGTTAAGTATAAAATTTAATCTAGGTTAATATTGCTATAGGAGTCTGATCTGCGGTCGATCACTTTATCCCTTGGACCACACGATGATGAAGAAGTGCTGTAGAAGAAGGAGATGCTTCAAAGATTGCAAGAGGAGTGGATGCTTGATGCCAAAATCGTCGATCACTACTCTCTGTCTTTGCTCTGGATTCTTCTCTCTCAAAAATCAATTTCCGACCCTGGACCTCTGTCAATAGAGGTCTCTATTTATAGGGTTTTAGTGACAGTAACCGTCCAGTCAGCGTAGAAGACGGACAGTGGAGAGTGTGGCACTTTTTACGCGGCGGTTATAATAACTACCACCCACGTATAAATGATCTTCTGAATCTGTGTGTGACGTGTGTCCCATTATGAGGTAATGCGTATAACTGCTGCGAAGATCATGGCATGCAAGCCACATAGGTAACTGTCCCTCGCGTAGAAAAGGTTGGCTTAAAAGCCAATGATTGTCACTATGGCATAGAAGCCAAATAGTTGTCAAACTGGCGTAGAAGCCAGGTAGGCGTAGAAGCCCAGTAGTTGTCAAACTGGCATAGAATCCAGGTGCTGCATGGATAGGTAGCTAGCGTAAAAGATAGTCGCTCCTCCTTCTTTGACTAAGGTCTTGAACGTAGTCTGAACCAAATAGCCTTATCACGCACCAATACAAATATGGCCTGAGTTGGCGTATTCCGAGGAGATAGCATACGGCGTTCTCCTTTAGCTAAAAATATCCAAGATGGCATATTTCAAGGAGATAGCGTACAGCGTGCTCCTATAGCTGAAAATAGCCTGATGGCGTAATATGCAGAGGTGATTATGTGGACATATTTGCCGTAATTATGGCTCACCCAGTCTTTGAAAATAGAACCAAATCTCATGCATTAAATGAAGAGATCTGCCTCCATCACGCGCATTAACTACAGAGACGTGCCTCGAGCTCTGTACGTAGAGCAGCTTTTGACGTGGCAGCTTATTTTGTCTTATGCTGAGCGTAAAAGCTCACATCTGCCTGTATAAAACTAGGCAGCGTATTCCCTTGAGTGCGTAAAAGCAATTTTTATCAAGAAAATGTCACTAAATGACGATCTGGGTCTCTGTACCGAATCATCATTACAGCCGTCGTCTGGATAGTCGTACAGTACTCTTTGTCAGGAGTCAGGTTCACTGCATAATCTGACAGGTTCATTCGAGAAATACGAAGAGTTCCTCGTACACTTCCATGCTGCATTAAAAGTAGGTGGGTTTTACGCCATAAAGGCGAGGTAGCAACCTTTTTACGCTGAAGCAGTCTAAAATATTGCATTATGCGGGTTGTTCTGGAGCTACATTTTATGCCGTACTAGTGATGAAGCTCTGCTGTACGCCAATGGCTCTGAAGTCATGTCTTACGCCACACAGTGCTGAAAACTCTGCTTTATGCGGATTTTATACATACTGCGTATAATTCTGTAGCGTATTTTTCATGCTTCTATAGCTCTAGCTCAATATGCTCTACTGGCTCGCCATCCTATGGCCCGTAATAGGCGGGACACAACTCCTCTAACCAATCATCTAAAAAATATATCCAGTCAGAATTAGAGCGAAGTACAAAAATCTGAAAGTAGTTCCAAATATTTGGTAGGGAATATATGAGAACTAATAAAAAATAATACATGATATACAAGTAACTAGGAAATAGAAATATAATTGAGAAAAACAGGTAAAATACTGAAAAGATAAATACAGGCAATAATAAAATAAACTAAAAGTAATAGAAACAATAATACTAACTAAGTGTCTTAGAGTACAAGTTCATTATATGATCAGTTTAGGTTAAACACGAATATACTAAGGTAAGTATATTATACGTGAAGTGTATAATCGACATGAACACGAATACACTATAGGCTTGATCACATAACCAACTTCTACTCCCCCACTCCAATCAACTCATGGATCCGATCACGAGACATTACGTACACGAATAATATAAGTACACGGAGAACACGAATGAACACGAGCACAAGGAATATCCGATGCACACGATAAAGTATATGTGGAAGGAGTATCTAGAGTACACGATAAGTGATAACATCTTCTGACATGATCTATATAGTACCGGTCCGTGTAACAATGTGTTAGAATCAAGTATTCAATTCTAGAACGTGTGATATATACACTATCATGAAATAAAAACTAACAGAGAGATATACTCGCATTTGGTCCAGAGAAAATGGCACGACTCGTTGTCCGAGCTGGTGTCACACAACTCTATATATGAAATACCATGTCAAATGGGTGTAATAAATGATAAATAAGTTAAAATGCACTAAGGTATGATTTTTAGGCCATTTCTAGGTCATACTAGTCAAACTAGGAGTTAACTTGATTTTATGTCTATACCTAGTTTCTAGGTTGATTACAAGTCTAATCTAGTTGATACTTGACGGTACTAGGTTATACCCAAGTTTCTAGAGTAGAAACAAGGTATATAGGTCAATACTAGTTAGTATTAGATTCATACTATATATATATATATATATATATATATATATATATATATATAGTTTATATGTTACTATCCCTATTACCAAACTCATACACCCATACTCATCACACTTTACCTTAAGGCCTAACGTTCTACCTTGATATCAACTTATCTTAAATTACCTTGGTACAGCTACAACCTCATTTGGTTGGTATCCTATCACCCTACTATACCCTCATACTGACACAACACTACTAACACTAGATGCACCTTGCCACACACACACAAGCCTCTCTTCCCAATTGTTATACCAACTTCATGGAGATAACTGCTACCAACCAATTGTGTACTGCTGTACAGTAGTATCAGTACACAAAAAATTTACTTTGAACATCAACACAGATACTCACACCTATTTAATACTAAAACTCCTAACTGAGCATTCCTTACATTCTAATGCAAATTGAGCCATCAAGCCCTCACCAACTGCTCTATTTTCCCTTCTTTAGTTTAGGACTAAAACTAAATACCAAGGTTTGCATTAGTTTCTATTCTAGCTAATAGGCAATGAGTATCAGACAATCTCTCATATAGGCAATGCCCCTATCTAATCTACTATGACCCCCTTTAGTTCTAAGGTGACTCAAGTTTACTACTATATAGCAGTTTAGCTCCAGGTTTGAACAGACCTAATGTCTGTTTGCATATGGCAAAAATTAGTACCCTGCTGCTTAATTGGTACCCCTTCCCCTCTCATTGCTGCATACCTGACAACCTTATCCACTACTTCTGCTGCTATTATAGTAGTGCACTACACTGCTAACTCAACACGAAGCCCAATACTTCTGTGGACACACTTCAACACATACCACACACACACAATATACAATACACTCTCATACCCTCACATTCACACCCACCTGACACTCACTCACTCCACACTCATACTCACACAGTCTCATACAAAGAACTCATACATACCATTATCTCTTCATCTATACATATACCCACAACACACACACACACACACACACACACACACACACATATATATATATATATATATATATATATATATATATATACACACTAATGCTATTACAAATATATATACATATCTATATGGTGCTATGGGTACATACTCCTATCATAAACATGCATATATCACATTATGAAACACAATAGTAGTCAATACCTCAAACACCTAGAATGCACAACTAGGATACTCATGATACGGATCCAAACAAAGTGTCAAAACACCCAATAACTAACTAATACTAATTATAGTTATCAAATACATCTATATATAACTAAAGTAACTAATTACAATAAAATTTGAAAAGAAATTACACTACAATGCACAATTGACCCAAATTAAATCTTGTATCATAGTGTATCACAAAATGCCATGATACATCGTAT
Organism: Iris macrosiphon; assembly: GCA_036927795.1. NCBI lineage: Eukaryota > Viridiplantae > Streptophyta > Magnoliopsida > Asparagales > Iridaceae > Iris > Iris macrosiphon. The sequence continues at coordinate 104,778,884 of JAYESA010000014.1, read as the reverse complement.
TCCTATCCAATTGTGGACACGTAGCTAGCCGCACACACTTGATCTAAGTCTAATTAGATCTAATTGGCCTAATGACAAACACTTGGTGCACTAATCTCGAAATTCTATTAAATTGGAAACAAAACTCATTATAAAAGTCATAATAAGGGTCAATTGAAACAAGTTCTTGTTCCTATGGGTAGCCCTAAGCCATGGTCAAATACACAAGGTCAAATTTGTGCCCACTAAGTACTCGTGAAGGGTATTAATTAGAAGGGATAAATTAGGAAGCTTCTAATTCTAATGAAAACTAATTCTAAACTTCTAATTATCTATAGGAATGGTTTAATTGTGCCAAGTGGGTCTAGTCCAATAATGAGAGCAATGTGTCATGTCAAGTCTAGTTGGGCCTACTAGTGTCAAGTTCAAATAAATAGACTAGTCAAATACTAATCAATAAATACTAACACAATATATATATATATATATATATATATATATATATATATATATATATATATATATATATATATATACACAACACTACATATATATATAATAAAAAAATGACAAAACTATACCTATCTAGAAATATGGTAGTTACAAGTCTACCCTCCTTAGAAAAATTTCGTCCTCAAAATTTAAGGAAGGACTAGCACTACAACAAGCAATCACAGCAAGAAAGAAGAATACTTCATGGCTCAAAGAGATAAGGGAATCGGTCGCGCTTCTCGGCTTTCCTCTCCCATGTAGACTCTTCTGGTGAGTGATGCCTTCACACGACCCGTACTGTCACCCTCACTTTTTCAGCTAAGGGTAGTTTGGTAATTTGGCATAGGAATTTAATTTTTGGAATACAATATTGAATATTAATGTGATAATTTTATTATTACTTAATTATGTTGAGCTATAATTATTTATGGCTAGTACTAGTTATTTAATTAGAAACTTGTGTCAATTAGTTAGAGAGAGACTAGACAATATTTAGACTTGTCACATATGGACCTATTTAGATTTGTCATGACAATTAGTGAGCCCAACTTGTACCCAAGCCCATTAGTCATTTTCACTAATTAAATTAAGGAGGATTAGTTTAATTATAATTAGTTAGAGACTTCCAAAATATTCATCCGTAATTATTTCTCATAATATAATATGTAGGGACAACTTAGATATTTAAATTTGCTTGGAGAAGGGGGAATAGGCCGGCCACTATAGAAGGGGGTTCTTCTCTCTTTCTCTTCATTTGTATTTTATTTTGATCCAACTTATAGATCTCCAATTTCCTTTTTTTTCCTCCATTGATTTTCTACACAATTCACCACCAATTCTTTCTCAAATTCGTCACTCTTGGAGCTTGGAGAAGCAAGGAGCACAAGGAGGAGGAGCTTTGGAGCTAGAGATCATGTCCGGATCGTGTCCAATTATATTTTTATTAGAAATTCATCTCCCAATTGGTAATTCCTGAATTTTTCTCTTATTTTGGCTTCTTAATCATGCATTTGACCATTAGAAATGACCCCATGGCATAGGACTACCTATAGGAACAAGTTCTAGGCTATTTGGCTTTATATTGTGAGTTCTATAGGGTGATTTGTTGATATGTTGGGAGAATTACGATTTTGACACATCAACTATGTGTAATAAGACCAATTAGATCTAATTAGACTTAGATCAGGGTTATGGGACTAGGTACGTATCCATAATTGGATACGTGTAAGCCGTATCATGGCATTTTGTGATACGGTACGATTCGGGTATGAATCAGCAGAAGCGCAGTATCAGTAGTAGCAGCAGCTAGTTCCCCTCCTTTATATATATATATATATATATATATATATATATATATATATATATATATATATAGAGAGAGAGAGAGAGAGAGAGAGAGATAGATATATAGATATAAGTATAGGATATATATATATATATATATATATATATATATATATATATATATATATATAGTTAGATATATACATATAGGTATAGCTAGCTAGCTAGTTAGTGAGTTGAGATGGGCAGGTAAGGTAAGGTTTCTCAATACCTTGAGATATCAATGTATTGAGGTAAAGGGGTATCGGAGATGAGGTATTTGCCTATGCACTAGGTTATATATATATATATATATATATATATATATATATATATATATATATATATATATATATATATATATATATATATATATATATATATATATATTATATATATAGTAGCATATGGTAGTATATATATATAGATAGTTAGTTAGTTAGTTAGTTAGAGTTAGAGAGGGTTAGGCGAGGTAACTCAATAACTTGAGATACTCAAGGTATTGGGCGTCGGGGCGAGGTATTGGATTTTTGCCTAGGATTGAGGTTAGAGTTGGTTTTATATATATAGTTATATATATATATATATATATATATATATATATATATATATATATATATATATATATACATGCTAGTATATATATTAGAGCGTATAGGCGGGGTATATAACGTAGGTTGAGGTATCTGATACCGAGGGTATCCGGTATCTCAAGGAGGCGAGTTTGTGGGTTTACTAGCTTAATGAGCTAGTTTTAACCTAGAATTTTAGGGGCACCCTAGTTTGACCTAGAGTTGACCGTAGTTGACACGGTTGACCGCCAAAGTCAACTTTTGACCTAATTTTGACATAGAGTTAACTTTTTAGACCCAGAGTTGACTTTTTAATCCAGATTTCACCGGTTTGGCCCGTTTGACCTAGAACAACCCTAGAAGTTTGTTTTTAGTTATTTTATATCTGTTTAACTCTTTAGAACCCCATTTAACCTTGCTTTTTGTATAGATTATTGTGATGCCAGTTCGGATCGCTAGTTGCTCAGGATGTCACGCGAGTACATTCTCTAATAGTTTTTATTATCTGATAATTATTATGATTCAGCTTCTAGTATAGTAGTATCTGATTTTCTGGCATGACTCTGACTAGTATTTCTGGATTCATTTACTTGCGACACATATATTTTATGTTTTTGGCCTGTATTTTTGGAATCACCTACTGGCATCACATCAGGACTCACTACAGGCATCACTCATATTTTTGGCTGGACTCATACTTGATTTATATGTCGGGTCTTGGATTCACTTGTACTAGTCGGGATGGAGAAATCCTCGAGTAGACATGTAAATATTCCCAACTGAAATCACTGAAATCACCCCCTCTTATCTAATATGGAATGATAGAAGCCATACACCCAGTGTACGGTGAGCCGTACTTACCCCTAGTCGTTTATATGTCAAAATAGGTATTTCAGAGACACGAGTTCATTTTTTCTAGTCTGGACTCACTTACACTTCTTGATTGGTCACACTTATACTTTCTGGACTGGACTCATTGCATTATTCTTGCTGGACTTCACGTTATTGTGCACACACTTGATCTTAGTTTAGATTTCTTGTATCCTGCAGTCATTACTATCTTGCTTCTGATTTTTATGCATCTTTACCTTTATGCACCAGCTGACTGATATATATATATATATATATATATATATATATATATATATATATATATATTTCCTTGTTCATACTTTATTTCCTTCACCTTGTGCTACTTGCTACAACTGCTTTATAGTTTTTATCATTTAACTAGAACTGCTGTTAGAGGTGTACTTGCTCTAATTCTGACTGGATATATTTTTCAGAGGACCCAGAAGATTGGTGTTCGATGTTTTATGGACCTCAGCCTATCGATGGTGCAGACAGGGACCCCCTAGTTCAGGAGTAATTTTCGGGTTGGTAGCCGGGATCACTAGGACCTCAGTGTATTTATTAGCTTTTGGTACCAGATTTGTCCCCAGCTTTTGGTTTGAGACTTTGTATTGTATTTGATTTCATGATATTATTGTATTATTATTATTATTATTGTTATTTTAGTAGTAGTTGTTGGTTAGACTTTGTAGTTGTTAGACTTCTTTGTTATCTTATCGTGCTTAGATTCGTGATTGAGTACTTGTGTTATCTTTATCATATTGCTCCTCCGTTTGGAGTTGAGATCTTGACAGGTACTTATATTATTGTGTGAGATTTTTAGCTAGATAGTAGACCTAGATAGCGTTCTACCGCCGATGCTGCGGCGTAGGCTGGACGTACCCATGACTCATGTCCGATTTTTTGGGTGCGGGTCGTGACATATTTTTGGTGGTGGCCCATGCTGGTCTCGAGCTTCGCATTTAGTGCGATATCGTGGTAGTACAACGATTTAGTTATACTTCTACGAGCCTGCTCTAGGATATAGGATCTAGGATGAGAGTGTACTCAATCACGACTAGGAATAATTCCAATCTAATTATTCTAAAATTGCTTCTTTTGAAATATTACTGTCCTTCTTTGTTGATATCGTATCTTGTGCTGTATTGACTTCTTTTGATATGTGTTCAGGATGCCTCCGAAGATACGATCCCATCGTACCATCCTAGTAGTTGCCACCGAGAGGCCTGCCACCTCTCGTCTTGCTCGACTTCAGGCAGCTGCCACCGCTCCACTCACCACTCCTGCGGTTGAGGGAGCATCTGCTTCTCTCGCGGATCCTCTTCTACTTGTCGATTCGAGGACTACCCCAGTCATTCCGGTGGTACCTCCTCCACCACCTCCTACACCAGTAGACGCTAGACAATTGTTTGCGTTCTTCCGGGAGATGATGGACGTGCAGCACCGCCAGGTGGATGTGATGAGGCTTGGCATTGAGAATGCCCACAAGGTGGCCATGACGGCAGTAGACATAGTGGCTCAGATCTAGCCACAGGCAGATCAGACTCAGCACCCGAGGCCGGGCAGCATCATTGACTTCTAGAGGATGCGGCCCAAGGAGTTCCGGGGTACAGAGGGGATCCTGTATGCGGATGACTGGATAGAGCATATCGAGGAGATTTTCTAGCTAGCACAGATTCCAAACAGCATGCAGATAGAGGCAGCGGGCAATCAGATGTTCGACCTCGCTTTGATGTGGTATCGCACTGATACGAGGATTACGGCACCAGGGCTTAGTTGGGAGGCTTTCAAGAGGCTTTTTAAGGAGAAGTTTTTCTCAGATGTGACTTTCAGTGCCTTGGAGAGCCAGTTTGAGGCACTCGTCCAGGGGAGCATGCTAGTGGACGATTATGCAGCAGAGTTCTGCCTTTTGGGCAGATTTATAGAGGGCTTGAGTGAGGAAGCAAAGGCGAGGAAGTTTCGCAAGGGTTTGGTCATGGCGGTCAAGTCTTTGACTAGGAGTGACCGTGAGGCGACTTTCGAGCATATCGTAGGGGACGTTCAGAGGGCAGAGGATGACTTGGAGCTCAAGTCCAAGAGAGGCAGGGATGACCCAGGTAGTACGAGAGGAAGTGCGGGACCGACTAAGCGTCCCTATGTGCAGAAGACATCGTAGCAGGGTCAGGATCAGAGGGTGAACACTTGTGCCTACTACAGGAAGATAGGACACACTTGGGATGTTTGTAGGAGGAGACTGAAAGTATGTTTGTTCTGTGGATCCGCTGCTCACCAGATGCGAGATTGCCCCACTGCACCTCCATGTGGTGGAGCACACGATCGAAGAATTGGAGCTAGGCCACCTGTGGCACAGCATCATGCGTCGCACCAGCAGAGGGAGATACCCCAGCAGGGCAGGGCTTTTGCGTTGACGGTCGAGGAGGCCGATGCTACAGGTGTTGGGTTAGTAGGTATGTCTCTTTTTGTTCTTCTTTCTGTCCTTTTTCATTCCTTGTGGTATGCTTCATTAGTACCTGTTAGACTTTTCTTTGTGCTGTGGTAGATAGTGTAGTGACCCTGATTGAGACTGTGATTGTTGGAGGTTTGACCTAGAAGAAGTGCGATCGATTTTAAATTTCGAGGACGAAATTTTCTAAGGAGGATAGGCTTGTCACTACCCCATTTCCAGGGCAGGATATTTTTTATTTTTTATTTATTTTAATTTGGTAAATTGTGTATTAATTATAAATATGTATATTAATATTTAATTAGATAGATGTATTTATTTTTATTGATTATTTTAGGGTTTTGGCTAGTCTGGACCCATGTCAGACCCTAGTGGACCCTTGCCAGACCCAACCAACACCCTTGTCAGACTCATTTATTGGTTTAGAATAGTTATTTATATTTTAATTAGTTAGTTGGAGTGATTAGGGATTAATTAGAATACATTTGGAACCGTAAACCCAAACCCCAATTAGGATAACTTAATTTAAGGGCATTTTAGACTTTATAACCCTAATACAAACCCTAACACTACTTCTCCATGTCATGGCCAAACCCCCCCTTTTATTTTCATTCTTCTTCTTCATTTTTTCCTCTCCACTCTCTTTCTTCACTTCTTTTATTTTCTTCTTCCAATCCAAGTAAGTTTCCCACTTTTCTTTTCTTCCTTTATTTGTTTCTCTCTTTAATGTAAACCCTAACCTTTCATTTTCTGCTAACATTTGTGTGTAGAGATTAGACTTGGTGTGGAGGCTTGATTTGGAGGCTTGGGGTAGTGAATTTGGGGCTTTTTTGAGACTTTGGTCTTGGAATTCCAACTCCCAAGAGGTAAACCCTAATTTTTTTCCCTTGTGATTACTCTAATATAGTGTAATTAGTAGTTTATAACCTTCCTAGACCTTAGGGATATCCCTGGGAGAAAGTTGGAGCTTGTTTGGATGTATTTGGAGACTTTGGCATAGGGTTTTGTGTCAATTTCGGGTAAAATCCGAGATTGGCCCAATTTTGGGTGTTGCCCTAGGTTAGACGGACCTAGGTAGACGTGCTTGGGTGTCTTGAGGTTAAGTATGTATCCCCGTTCGGACACGTGAGGTCGTGTTGTGGAGATTTGGGTATTTCGGGCGATTTGGGGGATTTTTCGTCGTCGTGGGTTCCACATGCATGTAGAATTTTGCCATAGACCTAGAATCGGAGAGTTAGTATTTTTGTGAGGTTCTAGACATCGATTAGAACTCATGAGCACCAGGGCTTAGTTGGGAGGCTTTCAAGAGGCTTTTTAAGGAGAAGTTTTTCTCAGATGTGGCTCTCAGTGCCTTGGAGAGCCAGTTTGAGGCACTCGTCCAGGGGAGCATGCTAGTGGACGATTATACAGCAGAGTTCTGCCTTTTGGGCAGATTTATAGAGGGCTTGAGTGAGGAAGCAAAGGCGAGGAAGTTTCGCAAGGGTTTGGTCATGGCGGTCAAGTCTTTGACTAGGAGTGACCGTGAGGCGACTTTCGAGCATATCGTAGGGGACGTTCAGAGGGCAGAGGATGACTTGGAGCTCAAGTCCAAGAGAGGCAGGGATGACCCAGGTAGTACGAGAGGAAGTGCGGGACCGACTAAGCGTCCCTATGTGCAGAAGATATCGTAGCAGGGTCAGGATCAGAGGGTGAACACTTGTGCCTACTACAGGAAGATAGGACACACTTGGGATGTTTGTAGGAGGAGACTGAAAGTATGTTTGTTCTGTGGATCCGCTGCTCACCAGATGCGAGATTGCCCCACTGCACCTCCATGTGGTGGAGCACACGATCGAAGAATTGGAGCTAGGCCACCTGTGGCACAGCATCATGCGTCGCACCAGCAGAGGGAGATACCCCAGCAGGGCAGGGCTTTTGCGTTGACGGTCGAGGAGGCCGATGCTACAGGTGTTGGGTTAGTAGGTATGTCTCTTTTTGTTCTTCTTTCTGTCCTTTTTCATTCCTTGTGGTATGCTTCATTAGTACCTGTTAGACTTTTCTTTGTGCTGTGGTAGATAGTGTAGTGACCCTGATTGAGACTGTGATTGTTGGAGGTTTGACCTAGAAGAAGTGCGATCGATTTTAAATTTCGAGGACGAAATTTTCTAAGGAGGATAGGCTTGTCACTACCCCATTTCCAGGGCAGGATATTTTTTATTTTTTATTTATTTTAATTTGGTAAATTGTGTATTAATTATAAATATGTATATTAATATTTAATTAGATAGATGTATTTATTTTTATTGATTATTTTAGGGTTTTGGCTAGTCTGGACCCATGTCAGACCCTAGTGGACCCTTGCCAGACCCAACCAACACCCTTGTCAGACTCATTTATTGGTTTAGAATAGTTATTTATATTTTAATTAGTTAGTTGGAGTGATTAGGGATTAATTAGAATACATTTGGAACCGTAAACCCAAACCCCAATTAGGATAACTTAATTTAAGGGCATTTTAGACTTTATAACCCTAATACAAACCCTAACACTACTTCTCCATGTCATGGCCAAACCCCCCCCTTTTATTTTCATTCTTCTTCTTCATTTTTTCCTCTCCACTCTCTTTCTTCACTTCTTTTATTTTCTTCTTCCAATCCAAGTAAGTTTCCCACTTTTCTTTTCTTCCTTTATTTGTTTCTCTCTTTAATGTAAACCCTAACCTTTCATTTTCTGCTAACATTTGTGTGTAGAGATTAGACTTGGTGTGGAGGCTTGATTTGGAGGCTTGGGGTAGTGAATTTGGGGCTTTTTTGAGACTTTGGTCTTGGAATTCCAACTCCCAAGAGGTAAACCCTAATTTTTTTCCCTTGTGATTACTCTAATATAGTGTAATTAGTAGTTTATAACCTTCCTAGACCTTAGGGATATCCCTGGGAGAAAGTTGGAGCTTGTTTGGATGTATTTGGAGACTTTGGCATAGGGTTTTGTGTCAATTTCGGGTAAAATCCGAGATTGGCCCAATTTTGGGTGTTGCCCTAGGTTAGACGGACCTAGGTAGACGTGCTTGGGTGTCTTGAGGTTAAGTATGTATCCCCGTTCGGACACGTGAGGTCGTGTTGTGGAGATTTGGGTATTTCGGGCGATTTGGGGGATTTTTCGTCGTCGTGGGTTCCACATGCATGTAGAATTTTGCCATAGACCTAGAATCGGAGAGTTAGTATTTTTGTGAGGTTCTAGACATCGATTAGAACTCATGAGCACCAGGGCTTAGTTGGGAGGCTTTCAAGAGGCTTTTTAAGGAGAAGTTTTTCTCAGATGTGGCTCTCAGTGCCTTGGAGAGCCAGTTTGAGGCACTCGTCCAGGGGAGCATGCTAGTGGACGATTATGCAGCAGAGTTCTGCCTTTTGGGCAGATTTATAGAGGGCTTGAGTGAGGAAGCAAAGGCGAGGAAGTTTCGCAAGGGTTTGGTCATGGCGGTCAAGTCTTTGACTAGGAGTGACCGTGAGGCGACTTTCGAGCATATCGTAGGGGACGTTCAGAGGGCAGAGGATGACTTGGAGCTCAAGTCCAAGAGAGGCAGGGATGACCCAGGTAGTACGAGAGGAAGTGCGGGACCGACTAAGCGTCCCTATGTGCAGAAGACATCGTAGCAGGGTCAGGATCAGAGGGTGAACACTTGTGCCTACTACAGGAAGATAGGACACACTTGGGATGTTTGTAGGAGGAGACTGAAAGTATGTTTGTTCTGTGGATCCGCTGCTCACCAGATGCGAGATTGCCCCACTGCACCTCCATGTGGTGGAGCACACGATCGAAGAATTGGAGCTAGGCCACCTGTGGCACAGCATCATGCGTCGCACCAGCAGAGGGAGATACCCCAGCAGGGCAGGGCTTTTGCGTTGACGGTCGAGGAGGCCGATGCTACAGGTGTTGGGTTAGTAGGTATGTCTCTTTTTGTTCTTCTTTCTGTCCTTTTTCATTCCTTGTTGTATGCTTCATTAGTACCTGTTAGACTTTTCTTTGTGCTGTGGTAGATAGTGTAGTGACCCTGATTGAGACTGTGATTGTTGGAGGTTTGACCTAGAAGAAGTGCGATCGATTTTAAATTTCGAGGACGAAATTTTCTAAGGAGGATAGGCTTGTCACTACCCCATTTCCAGGGCAGGATATTTTTTATTTTTTATTTATTTTAATTTGGTAAATTGTGTATTAATTATAAATATGTATATTAATATTTAATTAGATAGATGTATTTATTTTTATTGATTATTTTAGGGTTTTGGCTCGTCTGGACCCATGTCAGACCGTAGTGGACCCTTGCCAGACCCAACCAACACCCTTGTCAGACTCATTTATTGGTTTAGAATAGTTATTTATATTTTAATTAGTTAGTTGGAGTGATTAGGGATTAATTAGAATACATTTGGAACCGTAAACCCAAACCCCAATTAGGATAACTTAATTTAAGGGCATTTTAGACTTTATAACCCTAATACAAACCCAAACACTACTTCTCCATGTCATGGCCAAACCCCCCCCTTTTATTTTCATTCTTCTTCTTCATTTTTTCCTCTCCACTCTCTTTCTTCACTTCTTTTATTTTCTTCTTCCAATCCAAGTAAGTTTCCCACTTTTCTTTTCTTCCTTTATTTGTTTCTCTCTTTAATGTAAACCCTAACCTTTCATTTTCTGCTAACATTTGTGTGTAGAGATTAGACTTGGTGTGGAGGCTTGATTTGGAGGCTTGGGGTAGTGAATTTGGGGCTTTTTTGAGACTTTGGTCTTGGAATTCCAACTCCCAAGAGGTAAACCCTAATTTTTTCCCTTGTGATTACTCTAATATAGTATAATTAGTAGTTTATAACCTTCCTAGACCTTAGGGATATCCCTGGGAGAAAGTTGGAGCTTGTTTGGATGTATTTGGAGACTTTGGCATAGGGTTTTGTGTCAATTTCGGGTAAAATCCGAGATTGGCCCAATTTGGGTGTTGCCCTAGGTTAGACGGACCTAGGTAGACGTGCTTGGGTGTCTTGAGGTTAAGTATGTATCCCCGTTCGGACACGTGAGGTCGTGTTGTGGAGATTTGGGTATTTCGGGCAATTTGGGGGATTTTCCGTCGTCGTGGGTTCCACATGCATGTAGAATTTTGCCATAGACCTAGAATCGGAGAGTTAGTATTTTTGTGAGGTTCTAGACATCGATTAGAACTCATGAGTAAATTTTGGATCAATTTCGAGTAGGTTTTGTGTGCATTTCATGAGGTATCACGAGCCGCACTCCACTTGTTTGTCGAAATGACCAAATGGCCATTTCGACTTGGTTTCTAGGTTTTGGGCTTGTGCGCGGGTTGGTTTAGCCTTGGGAAGTGTGTATTAAGGTTTTCGGGTTTATATATATAAGTATATATGTATATATATGTATAGTGTGTTGAGTGTGTAGCGTATTGTGTGTGCGAAGTAGGTGTGTGTGTGTGTGTGTTTGTGTGAGTGTTGATATATATATATATATATATATATATATATATATATATATATATATATGTGTGTGTGTGTGTGTGTGTGTGTGTGTGTGTGTGTGTATATGTATGTGTGTGGGTGCGTAGTTATATATATATATATATATATATATATATATATATATATATATATATATATATATATATATATATATATGTTTATGTGTGTGTGTTGGTGTGTGTCGAGAGAGGGTGAGATAGAGAGCTAGAGCGAGAGAGATTAAGAAGAGAGTTAGAGATAATGAGATAGAGGGATAGGGAGTAAGGAAGAGTGAGATAGAGAGTGAGTGAGAGGGAGAGGCAGAGCAGCAGCAGCTAGCAGTGGAGCAGCAGCAGTAACCAAGGGCTGCAGCAGCAACAGCAGCAGCGCAGTATCATCATCATCAGCAGCAGCAGCTAGTCCCCCCCCCCCCTTATATATATATATATATACATAGATATAGATGTATATATAGTGATAGATATATAGATATAAGTATAGGATATATTATGTACATATATATATATATATATATATATATATATATATATATATATGGATTACATAGATAGATAGTTAGAATATACATATAGGTATAACTAGCTAGCTAGCTAGTTAGTGAGTTGAGATGGGTAGGTAAGGTAAGGTATCTCAATACCTTGAGATATCAAGGTATTGAGGTAAAGGGGTATCAGAGATGAGGTATTTGCCTAGACACTAGTTTATATATATATATATATATATATATATATATATATATATATATATATATATATATATATATATATATATATATAGTTAGATATATGTTATATATATAGTAGCATATGGTATTATATATATATAGATAGTTATCTAGTTAGAGTTAGAAAAGGTTAGGCGAGGTATCTCAATACCTAGAGATACTCAAGGTATTTGGCGTCGGGGCGAGGTATTGGGTTTTTGCCTAGGATTGAGGTTAGAGTTGGTTTTATATATATATATATATATATATATATATATATATATATATATATATATATATATATATATATATATATATATACGTGCTAGTATATATATTAGAGGGCATAGGCGGGGTATATAGCTTACGTTGAGATATCAGATACCAAGGGTATCTCGGTATCTCAAGGAGGCGAGTTTGTGGGTTTACTAGCTTAATGAGCTAATTTTGACCTAGAATTTTAGGGGCATCCTAGTTTGACCTAGAGTTGACCGTAGTTGACCCGGTTGACCGCCAAAGTCAACTTTTAACCTAGTTTTGACATAAAGTTAACTTTTTGGACCCAGAGTTGACTTTTTGATCCAGATTTTATCGGTTTGACCCGTTTGACCTTGAACAACCCTAGAAGCTTATTTTTAGTTATTTTATATCTGTTTAACTCTTTAGAACTCCGTTTAACCTTGCTTTTCGTATAGGTCCTTGTGACGCCAGTTCGGATCGCTAGTTGCTCAGGACGTCACGCGAGTACATTCTTTGATAGTTTTTATTATGTGATAATTATTATGATTTAGCTTCTAGTATAGTATTATCTAATTTTTTGGCATGACACTGACTAGTATTTCTAGATTCATTTACTTGCGACACGTATATTTTATATTTCTGGCCTCTATTTCTGGAATCACCTACTGGCATCACATCAGGACTCACTACAGGCATCACTCATGTTTCTGGCTGGACTCATACTTGATTTACGTGTGGGGTCTTGGATTCACTTGTACTAGTCGCGGCGAAGAAATACTCGAGTAGACATGTAAACATTCCCAACTGGAATAACTGGAATAACTGGAATCACCCCCTTTTGTCTAATATAGAATGATAGCAGCCGCACACCCAGTGTGCAGTGAGCCGTACTTATCCCTAGTCGTTTACTTGTCGAAAGAGGTATTTTAGAGACACAAGTTCATTCTTTCTAGTCTGGACTCACTTACACTTCTTGACTGGTCTCACTTTTACTTTCTGGACTGGACTCATTGTATTATTCTTGCTGGACTCACTTCACGTTATTATGCACACACTTGATTTTAGTTTAGATTTCTTGTATCCTGCAGTCATTACTATCTTGCTTCTAATTTTCATGCATCTTTACCTTTATGCACCAGCTGACAGATATATATATATATATATATATATATATATATATATATATATATATATATATCCTTGTTCATATTTTATTTCCTTCACCTTGTGCTACTTGCTACAACTGCTTTATAATTTTTATCATTTAACTGGAACTGCTGTTAGAGGTGTAATTGCTCCAATCCTGACTGAATATATTTTTTAGATCATTCGAAAGATTGGTGTCCAACGTTTTATGGACCTCAGCCTGTCGATGGTGCAGACAGGGACCCCCCTAGTTTAGGAGTGATTTTCGGGTTGATAGCAGGGATCACTAGGACCTCAGTGTATTTATTAGCTTTTGGTACCGGATTTGTCCCCGGCTTTTGGTTTGAAACTTTATATTGTATTTGATTTTAGGATATTGTTGTATTATTATTATTTTTTTTATTGTTGTTGTTTTTGTAGTAGTTGTTGGTTAGACTTTGTAGTTGTTAGACTTCTTTGTTATCTTATCGTGCTTAGATTCGTGATTGAGTACTTGTGTTATCTTTATCATGTTGCTCCTCCGTTTAGAGTTGAGATCTTGACAGGTATTTATATTGTTATGTGAGATTGTTAGCTAGATAGTAGACCTAGACAGCGTTCTACCGCCGATGCTGCGGCGTAGGTTGGACGTACCTATGACTCATGCCCAAATTTTTGGGTGTGGGTCGTGATAGTTTGAGGTATAGATTTTATTTGTATTGCTTATTTTAGTTAGAGTGCTAAGGCTATGTTTCGTGCTAGGTTGAAGATCTGGTTTTCTTAAGGATTTCTCTGACACGAGGTATAATTCACTTTTGTGGAGGCGGGAAGCTTAGTCCATGTTACATCGGACCCTTCAATATTCTTGAGAGGGTCGGTAGTGGCCTATAGACTAAACTTGTCACCTGTATTAGAGAGAGTGAACAGCATGTTCCACGTGTAGTAGCTGAGATGGTATGTGGCAAATCCTAGCCATGTACTAGATCACTCGGAGATCAAGATTGGTCCGACACTCAGCTGTCCATAGCAACCCGTAGAAATTTTTGACCACAGGAAGAAGGTGATGCAGAACCAGACGATTCCTTTGGTGTGTGTCACTTAGAGGAATCACTCACTAGGGGGGAGTACCTGGGAGCGAGAGGCCGAGATGCGCGAGCGATATCCTTATCTGTTTGAGCCGTGAGGTATAATTCTTTCTTGCTTGTATTGATTGTTCTTGGTAGTTAGTTTCTTTCTTAATTTTGAGGATGAAAATTTTCTAATGTGGGTAGGATTGTCACCCACACTTTTTCAGCTAGGGGTAGTTTGGTAATTTGGCATGGGTATTTAATTTTAGGAATACAATATTGAATATTAATGTGACGATTGTATTATTACTTAATTATGTTGAGCTATAATTATTTGTGGCTAGTATTAGTTATTTAATTAGAGACTTGTGTCAATTAGTTAGAGAGAGGCTAGACAATATTTAGACTTGTCACATATGGACCTATTTAGATTTGTCATGATAATTAGTGAGCCCAACTTCGATCCAAGCCCATTAGTCATTTCCACTAATAAAATTAAGGAGGATTAGTTTAATTATAATTAGTTAGAGACTTCCAAAATACCAATCCTTAATTTTTTCTCATAATACAACATGGAAGGGGGAATAGGTCGGCCATTATAGAAGGGGGGTTATTCTCTCTCTTTCTCTCTCCTCATTTGTATTTTATTTTGATCAAAATTCTAGATTTCCAATTTCCCATTTTCCCTCTATTGATTTTTTACACAATTCACCACCAATTCCTTCTCAAATTCATCACTCTTGGATCTTGGAGAAGCAAGGAGCACAAGAAGGAGGAGATCGTGTCTAGAGATCGTGTCCAGATCGTGTCCAATTGTATTTTCATTAAAAATTCATCTCCTAATTGGTAATTTATAAATTTTTCTCTCATTATGGCTTCTTAATTATGCATTTAACTATTAGGAATAACTCTATGGCATAGGACTACCTATAGGAACAAGTTCTCGGCTATTTGGCTTTGTATTATGAGTTCTATGGGGTAATTTGTGGGTATGTTGGGAGAATTATGATTTTGACACATCAATTGTGTGTCATGAGACCAATTAGATCTAATTAGACTTAGATCGAGATTATGGGACTAGATACGTGTTCATAATTGGATACGTGTAGCTTGTATCATAGCATTTTGTGATACGGTGCGATACGGGACCAATTTTGGGTGATTTATATGAATTATCTTTATTACATATTGTAATAACTTCTAATAGTTGTAATTATATATATATGATTTGTGGGAATGATCAATTGTGAAGAATAAAGAGTTGGCACCTCAATGGGTTGAGTATCATATAGATTCTATTTGATGCACTATAGGTGTTTGTTTAAATGTCTCAACATATATATATATATATATATATATATATATATATATATATATATATATATGTGTGTGTGTGTGTGTGTGTGTGTGTGTGTGTGTGTGTGTGTATTAGTGTTCAGTGTGTGACTGTCCAGGGATGTAAAGTGTGAGAGAGTGTTGAACTGAACTGAGCAGTTGTTAGAGGGAAAGCAGTATCAGTGCAGCAACTGCAGTAGCAAGAAGTATCAGTGCAGCAACTGCAGCAGCAAGCATTAGCAGTAACAGTGCAACATGCAGTTGCAGCAGCAACACACTCGAACAGTGCAGTAGCAGCATGCTCAAGCAGTATAGCAGCAACATGCAAGCAGTATTAGTGCAGCAACTACAGCAGCAAGCAGTATCAGTGCAGCAACTGCAGCAGCAGCAGTAATTAGGCAGTAGTAGTAAGATTATGGCTGTGTTGTGCACAAGTTTTCCTACAGTACACACAGATGTGGAAGCTAAGGCAAGGTTGCAGGGAACTACAACATGCAGTGTCGTCGGCATGAGTGATTTAGGGTACACTAGTTTGTTGTGCACGAGTTAGAGATGAGTGGTTGTATTGTAGTAAGGTTTTAAGTAACTGGTGGTTAAGTGTTGTTTGTAAGTGTATGGGTGTGTGCAGGCTTGTAAGAAGTAGAGTGAGTATTGTGAGGTATTAAGGTAATGTTAGTTAAGTATTGATACTAGGGTATGTTGGTGTATCATGATAAGTGAATCATGAGTAGAGTTATTGTGGGTAAGTGTTAGATGTTAGGATATTATTGATATGTATATAATTATAGATATATTGTTAGTGAGGAGATACTTAGATACTAATGTATGTATATAAAGCTAACTAGATAGGTATTGGGTTATGGGTATATATATGTATATAGCTAGGTAAGGGGTTCTATATCTACTTAATTATGAATATGAGTTAGGTATATAGGATACTTAATGCATATTGAGTAGTATAACTAATTATCTAAGGTATTGACTTAGAAACCTGAGTACAACCTAGTGTTACCTAGTATTTACTAGTTTAGACTTGTAATCACCCTAAAAGCTAGCTATGGACCTAAAATCAAGGTAAACATCTAGTTTGACCTAGTTCGACTAGTGTGACCTAGAAATTCGTATTAGTGCATTTTAACTTATTTATCATCCATTACACCTAAGTGACATTGATATTTCATATATAGGTCAGTGTGACACCAGTTCAAACACCGAGTTATGCCTTTTGCTCAGGACCAGAGGCGAGCACATTTCTCTGTTAGTTTTTATTTCATAATAGTATCTATATCTCATGTTCTAGAACTGTATACTTGATTCTGACAGAGTGGTTACACGGACTGATACTATATAGATCCTGTTAGGAGATATTATCCCTTACCGTATTCAACGGGTACACCTTTACATGTATTTTATCGTGTATATCGGGTATTGATTTAGTGTACTTCATGTTCACACACTGTTAGGATCCTGAGAGTCGGACCCACCTCAATCTCCGAGTGATCCATTACATGGCTAAAATTTGCCACGTACCATTTCATCTGCGACATGTGGAATATATTATGCACTCCCTCTAATGCAGGCAGCAAGTCTAGTCTGTAGGCCACTACACCAACCCTCGCAAGAACACTGAAGGGTCCAATGTACCGTAGACTAAGCTTTCATTCTCAACCAAAGCGAATTGTGCCCCATTTTGGAGAAACCCTGAAGAAAACTAGATCGCTAACCTAGAAAAAAATGCAGCCTTAATACTCAATCTAAAATAAAGCAATCATAAGCAATACAAAACAAAAACAAATATCTCAAACTCCATGGGTCTCCGGTGGCTATCGGCCCAATGTCGTTGTTTGTCCTATGCCACCCGAAGTGTGTCTCTAATGATCTTCACCTTCTCAGCTGCATCCACAACCATTTCGGCCCTAATAAGGCTCTCTCACCAACATAATCCCAAGATAAAGAAGTGCGATATCTCCGTCAAAATAAAGCCTCAAATGGTGATATCTCAATACTAGCCTGGTAACTATTGTTATAAGCAAACTCTACCAGGTGAAGATGATCCTCTCAAGAGCCTTCAAAATCCAAAATACAAGTTTGAAGCATATCCTCGAGAGTCTGAATAGTCCTCTCCGATTGCTTGTCTGTCTAGGGGTGATATGCGATACTGAACTTGAGATGGGTTCCCAAGCTAGCCTGCAAACTCCTCCAGAAGTAGGATGTGAAGCGACTAACCTGATCCGAGATGATGCTCATAGGAACTCCATGCAATTTGATAATCTGTCGTACATACATATCCACTAACTTCTGCGTAGATATACCCACTTTGAATGGCAAAAAGTGGGCTAATTTGGTCAACCTGTCTACGATGACCCAAATTATATTTTTACCTCGTAGAGAACACGAAAGTCCCGAAATAAAATCCATGGTCATATGCTCCCACTTCCACTCTAAAATGGGTAAAGGCTGAAGTAAACAACTTGGCCTCTGTCTCTCCACTTTTAACTGCTGGCACACTAAACATTTGGATACGAAGTTTGCCACCTCCCTCTTCATATCATACCACCATACACGCTCCCTCAGATCTCTATACATCTTGTTGGCACCTGGATTCATAGAGTACTGAGATCGATGAGCCTCTTGACTAATCTTCTCGTACAATGCCCCACTCGACACACACAATCTGGTACCGTTCCATAGTGATCCATCCTCAGCAATAGTAAAATCCTCTGATAATCCCATCCGAAATTGTGCCCTGATCCTTCTCAAAGACTCATCACCATACTGTGTAGACCTGATCATGTCTATCAACTCTGACTGTATCTGTGATCCCCATATATATGCCTCGACACTAGGAACAACCACCTCAATACCCAAGCTCTTAAGATCGGCAAATAAATGTCTGTCTGTCGTCAAGTACATAGCTACTTGATACCTGCTTAAGGCATCAATGACTAGGTTGGCCTTCTCTGGATGGTACTACAATGATATGTCGAAGTCATTCATCAAATCCAACCACCGTCGGTGTCTCATATTCAACTCTTTCTGTGTAAATATGTACTTCAAGCTCTTATGGTCTGTAAAGATATCCAAATGCTCTACGTACAAGTAGTGTTTCTACAGCTTTAGAGAAAAGATAACCGCTGCCAACTCCAAATCGTGGGTAGGATAATTCTTCTCATGAGGACGTAATTGCCTGGAAGCATAGGCAATCACCTTCCCATTCTACTGCAAGACATAACCCAAACCCTTCCCTGAAGCATCACTATAGATAGTGAATCCTAACCCCGATGGCAACGTCAACACTGGAGCTGTCGTCAATCTCTTTTTCAGCTCATCAAAAGTGGCCTAACACTCCTATGTCCAGATAAACTCTATATCCATCCTGGTCAGCCTAGTCAGACATACTTTATATCCATCATGGAGAAGTCCTGTATAAACCTTCAGTAATAACCTGCTAGCCCCAGAAAACCCCTGATCTCTGCCACTTAACTCGGAGTAGCCCATGACTCCACTACCAAGATCTTCTTTGGATTATCTGAGACCCATCCCCTGTCACCATAGGTCCAAGGAATTCAACCTTGTCAAGGAAAAACTCATACTTCCAAAGCTTTCTATAAAGCTTCTCCTTCCTAAGAGTCTTAAGAACTATTCTTAGATGCTCCTCATACTCCTCCGGAGTCTTCGAATACACCAAAATATTATCAATAAATAGCACCATAAACTTATTAAGATACTAGTGAAACACATTCTTTATTAGATTCATGAATACCGTCGGGGCATTGGTCAACCCAAACGACATCACCAAGAACTCAAAGTAGCCATAACGAGTCCATAAAGTTGTCTTCAGAATATCCTCCTTATTCACTTTCACCTAGTGGTAGCCCGACCTCAAGTCTATCTTCGAGAATACCTTTGCTCCGGTCAACTGATCAAAAAGATTATCTATCCTTGGCAGAAGGTATTTGTTCTTGATAGTGAGATTATTTAGATCCCTGTAGTCGATACACATGCGTACTGACCCATCCTTCTTTATTACAAATAATATAGGAGTACCCCACGATGATGAACTGGATCCGATAAAGCCTTTATCCTGCAACTCATCCACCTGCTTCTTTAATTCTGCCAGTATACTGGTGTTGACCCTATAAATATGCTGAGATATCGGCTCTGCGCCTGGCACCAAGTCTATAAAAAACTCAACATCTCGGTCTGAAGGCAAGCCCGACAACTCCTCCGAAAAAATATCCATAAACTCTACTATCAACAGATGTGGCAGTTCCTTCTCTTTCACCATGACTCCATAGATGACATCCTTGCTTTTCTCTGCTGCTCCTCGGACAATCTCAAACTCTGGCTCTTCTGGCAATCGAAATAATACCCTGCCTATACGATAATCTATACTAACACGGCGCCTACTCAACCAATCTATCCCGAGTACAATGTCGTACCTCGAAAGTGGCATTACGAGTAAGCATGCGCTCAACTTTCGGCCTCCTAATATAACTCTCTAATTCTTGTAAACATCACTGACTAGGATAATGCCACCTCCAGTCATGATCTTGTAAGTCCTAGCCAAAGTTTCAGTCTCTAAACGATGATTAAGAGAAAAAGATACATATACAAGACTATGGGAAGCACCTAAATCAAATAAAGCATGAGCTGGAAAAGAATCAAGAGGACTGAACCTGAAATCACATCTCCCACTGGTTCGGTCTCCTCGACCATTATGGAGAATGCTTGCCCCTGCTGTGCACCTCTCTGAAGTTGTTGGTGTTGTACAAATTTTTGTTGTTGTGTCTGCAA
Source organism: Iris macrosiphon (assembly GCA_036927795.1). Taxonomy (NCBI): domain Eukaryota; kingdom Viridiplantae; phylum Streptophyta; class Magnoliopsida; order Asparagales; family Iridaceae; genus Iris; species Iris macrosiphon. The sequence continues at coordinate 104,758,461 of JAYESA010000014.1, read as the reverse complement.
TAGAGGTCCTCTCTGCTGACCTGCAAGCAGCCTCACTGGCGCTCTCTGAACTAGAGCTCCGCTCTGAGATGGACGAGATTTAGCCAGACGATAGTGTCTCAACTGGTGATCTGTTGTGCCATAAAATAAATATTTGTCCAGCTTTATTTTTTAAGCATCCCATCCATATCCTGGCTTCTTGCATAAAGGACGAGTAGTAGCCGGCTGGGTTGGCCTCTGCATCTGATGTGCCTGCTGTACTGGTGCTTTGATCGGCGCAAAAAACTGTTGTATCTGTGGACGAAAAGGTCTCTACTGCTGGAAATGGGGGCCGCTTAGTTGGACCCGCACTGCTGCTAGCTCCCCGTGATGTATCTCTCATCCTTTTGGACCTGAGCTCCAAGTTATCCTCTGCCCTCTAGGCATCCTCCAGAATCTTCTCGAATGTCATAATACGGTAACCCTTGGTGAGCGATTTGACCTCCCTGATCAAACCCTTCCAAAACTTTCTCGCTCTCCTTAGGGGATTCTGCCCCTCCATAAATCTGCCCAATCTACAGAACTCAGCGGCGTACTCGTCCACCCTCATACTCCCCTGGACGAGGTCCTAACACTGGCTCTCCAGGTCACTTAGAGCCACATTTGGGTAGAACTTCTCCTTAAAAAACTCTTTAAAAGCTTTCCAAGTCAATCCAGGCGTCGTAACCCTATATATCTGTGTGAAACTATGTCAGGACTATATCGAACATCTGGCTACCGGCCACCTCTATCAATAAACTCTCCGAAAGTTGCGCCATCCGCAAGATCCTCTCGATGTCCTCTATCTAGTCGTCCGCATACAATATTTCCTCTATGCCCTTGAAGTCCTTGGGCAGCATCCTCTTAAAATCAATAATGTGCCTGCCCTCGGCTGCTACTGAGAGGGATGGGGTGGAACAACCTACGGTTGAACTAGTACAAATCTCTCGATGGCTGTAACTGCTAACTGATGATCTTTTTTTATCCCCTGCCTTATCATGTCTGACTGGTAGTGTTGAGCCTCCGCTTGGGCCCTCTGGGCCTCTACCATCTCTCGGAAAAGCATAAATATCTGCACGGCATCGACTAGTGCCGGGTTGGTGGAAACCCCTCTGAAACGGCGGGGATAGTCCTCTGTACTGGAGGTGGAGCACCCCAGAAAGTGGTTGAATCCCCCACCTGAACTGGTGAGGCGACTCTCTAAGTTGGAGAAGGTGGAGTAGTAGCTGCTACTGCACTCCCCAGAGGTAGAGAAGTAGCCGACCTCGCTAAAACTGTGCCAGAGTGCTACGATCTGGTCTTTGGCGGCATCTTGAAGACAGATCAAAACAAAGGAAATCAATATTACGCAAGATACAATATCATCAAAGAAGGACAATTATATTCAAATAAAGCAAATATTTAGATTGATAAAGATAACAAAATTAATATATTGTAAATATTTCTAGTTGTGATTGAGTATCTCTCATTCTATATCTTATTGTAGGCTGTAGTAGTACTCCAAGTCTGAGCACTGCTACCTAGACCTGCATGGGCCACCATAAAAATGTGTCAAGATCCGCACCCAAAATGAGAGTACGAGTACGTGGATACTTTCAGCCTACGTTGTAACTTTGGTGGTAGAACGCTGTCTAGGTCAATAATACTATCTAAATATCTCACAAATAATATATAATATATCTGTCTATGATATCTCAACTCCATACGGAGGATAATATGACAATATAATGGTAATCAATAATCAAAATATAAAACTAGAGGAAGAAATGGCACTATATGTAATAGAAGAAATAGAAATCATAAGTCATAAGTACAACTCATATCCAAGTCTATAGGCTAGCAAAATAGTCTCAAATATAATACATGCCAAAAATGTCTAATTGTGACATATCCAACATAATAAAGTAACTAGCTAAGTCTACTCAACAGTTGGCTCTAGCTCAATATGCTCTACAGGTGATATCTCAACTGGCTCGCTACCCATGGCCCGTAATAGGTGGGACACATCTCCCCTAACCAATCATATGAAAAATATATCCAGTCAGAATTTGAGCGAAGTACAAAACAGTAAAAGTAGCTCCAAATACATCGTAGAGAATATATGAAACGTAATAGGAAAGAATACAAGATGTACAAGTAACTAGGAAATAGAAATATAACTGAGATAAGCAGGTAAAATACTAGAAAGATAAATACATACAATAGTGGAATAAACTACAAGTAGGAGAAACAAGAATACTAACTAAGTGCATTAGTGTACATGTTCGTTATGTGATAGGTTTAGGTTGAACACGAATACACTAAGGTAACTCGATTATACATGAGGTGTATAATCTATATGAACACAAAAACATTATAGGCTTGATCACATAACCAACTTCTACTCCCCCGCCCCAACCAATACTCATGGATCTGATCACGACACGTTACATACACGAATAATATAAGTACATGGAGAACATGAATGAACACGAGCACAAGGAATACCTGATGCACACGATAAATTATATGTGGAAGGAGTATCCAGAGTACACGATAATGGATAACATCTCCTAATAGGATCCATATAGTACCAGTCCATGTAATATTGTATCAAAATCAAGTATACTTTTCTAGAACGTGTGATATATATACTATCATGAAATAAAAACTAAACGAGAGATATACTTACCTCTAGTCCTGAGAAAATGGTACGACTCGTTATCCGAGATGGTGTCAAATAACCCTATATATAAAATACCATGTCAAATGGGTATAATTAATGATAAATAAGTTAGAATAGACTAACGTATGATTTCTAGGCCATTTCTAGGTCATACTAATCAAACTTTATCAAACTAGGTGTTACCTTGGTTTTAGGTCTATACCTAGTTTCTAAGTTGATTACAAGTATATCAGGGTATATAGGTCAATACTAGTTAGTATTAGACTCATATATATATATATATATATATATATATATATATATATATATAGGCTTATATATTACTATCCCAATTACCTAACTCATACACCCATACTCATCACCCTTTACCTTAAGGCCTAATGCCTATACCTTGATATCAACTTATCTTAAATTACCTTGGTACAGCTACAACCTCATTTGGTTGGTATCGTCTCACCCTACTATACCCTCATACTGACACAACACTACTAACACTAGATGCACCTTGCCCCACACACAAAAGCCTCTCTTCCTAATTGCTATACCAACTTGCAGTAGATAACTGCTACCAACCAATTGTGCACTGCTGTGCAGTGGTATCAGTACACAAAAAAATTACCTTGAAAATCAACACAAACACTTATACCTATTTAATATTAAAACTCCCAACTGAGCATTCCTTACATTCTACTGTAAATTGAGCCACCAAGCCCTCACCAACTGCTTCATTTCCCCTTCTTTAATTTAGGACTGAAACTAAATATCAAGGTTTGCATTGGTATATATCCTAGCTAATAGGCACTGAGTATCAGACAATCTCTCATGCAGACAATGCCCTCATCTAATCTACTGTGACCCCCTTTAGATCTAAGGTGACTCAAGTTTGCTACTATATAACAGTTTAGCTTCTATATAATAGTTTAGCTTCAGGTCTGAACAGACCGAATGTCTGTTTGCAGATGGCAAATATCAGTACCCTGCTGCTGAATTTGTACCCCTTCCCCTCTCATTGAAGCATACCCGACCACCTTGTCCAATAATGCTGATGTTTGTGGTTATTTAAACGAAAAGAATAGGAATGTATTCGATGTAGGGGTTTACACGGAACCCGCCTTCTTTTGTTTACAAACTTGTACAATATAATCCTATACGAGGATGTGGGAGTACAATTTATTTAATCTGGGTAGATATTGCTATAGGTGTCTGATCCGCGGTCGATCATTTTAGCCCTTGGACCACACGATGTTAAAAAAGTACCGTAGGAGACAGGAAGCAGCTTCGAAGGTTGCAGAAGAGGGTGGATGCACGTTGCTGAAGTCATCGATCCCTACTCTTTGCCTGAGCTCTGGGTGCTCTCTCTCTCTCTCTCTCTCTCTATCAATTCTCCGACCTAGTTCGATCTTCCAAATTGTCGACCTTGTTCCTCATTGATAGGGGTCTCTATTTATAGAGTTTTGGTGACAGTGACCACTCCATCGGTGTAACAACCGAAGAGTGGAAAGTACAGCACCCTTTTACACAACGGTAAAAGTAACCAATGCCTACGTATAGATGATCTTTTGAATGAGCGTGTGACGCGGGTCCAACTAAGGGGACACAACGCGTACAATTGCTACTAAGATCACGGCGTAAAAGCCACGTAGGTAGGTATCCATTGTGTAGCAGAGGTTGGCATAGAAGCCAAATGTCTGTCACCATGGCATAGAAGCCGAATAGGCATAGAAGCCGAACAGGCATAGAAGCCGAGTAGGCATAGAAGCCGAGCAGGCATAGAAGCCGAACAGGCATAGAAGTCGAGTGGTCGTAGAGACTGAATGGTCGTAGATACTGAGTGGGCGTAGAAGCCGTATGAGCACAGATCCTGAATGGGCGTAGAAGCCGCTGCGTACTGTGCTAGAATGGGTGTAGAAGCCGCTGCGTACCGTGCTGATGTGGACGTCTTAGCCGGAATTATAACTTTTGGAGATATAATCGAATCTCTTGCAGAGATTTGCCATCATCTTATGCATTAAATGCGGAGGCGTATTTTGAAGGTCTGCAACCCTTCTGCGCACCCGTCGCAGAGACATGCCTTGAGAGAAGCTGTCACCGTTCTGTGTAATTAGACGTGGAGACGTGCCTCGAGTCCCGTACGAGGTGCAGCTTTTGACGTGGCAGGCGGTTTGCCTGCTGCGGAGCGTAAAACAGCTCATGTTTGCCTGTGTAAAACAGGGCGGCGTATTCCCTTGTACGCGAAAGAGTGGTTTATGCTGAGGGGACTCCAGTAAACGACGGTTTGGTGATGCTTTAACCAAATCCTCTGTATTAAATACAGAGATCCGCCATCATATTGTGGGGCGCATCCCGAGGGGTCTGCCATCGTTTCCAGCCGTCGTCTGGGTAGTCGTGCAGCACTTTTTGTCAGGAGTCAGAGGTCAGATTCACTGTGTGACTTGATAGGTTCATTTTGGGAAAGACGAAGCGTTTCTCGTACGCATTAATGCTGCTTTGAGAGCGGTTGAGTTTTACGCCATGGAGGCGATGAAGAACTCTATCTTACGCTGGAGCGGCCTGGACGTACTGTACTTACACGAATGGTCCTTTGATCATACACTTCATGTTGTGTTTTAGCGAAAAAAGCTCTGTTGTACGTTCGATGACTTTGAAGGCCTCTGTTTACGCTGGTCTGCATCAAGAGGCTGCGTAGCTCTTCCCAGCATATTTTTCATGCTTCTACAAGACCCGCTTCAAAGCTTTTAAATTCCTCAGAATTTGAAACGCTTTGAATGAAGCATGAACGGCCCCTCGTAACTCAAAACGTTTCTGAATGGAGCGTTGAAACGGTCGATGCGGACTTTATGGCGGATTTATTGGGGACCGGTGTGATCTTTTTTGCCTATAAAAAGGCTGGGGGTGAATCTGTTCTCACCATATTCCCATCACCATGCAGAGATGATCACCGGAGTTCGTCGGGTCGACCTGAGGAAGAAGGAGATCATGTTCTTCCAGCATGTAGGGAGCCAAAAAAGATAGCATCTTCGAGCAAATGTCCACTGCAATAATGGATCATGGAAGGATATCTTAGCCTCCCTTGCTCGGGATAATCAGCAACTTTGTATGGTTGTTCTTCCGGGAGAAGGGAAGGGTCATATTAGACCATACTGTTTGCAAGCTGTATCTCTTCTTCTGAGATCCCCGCGGACGAGATTAGACAAACCGTAATCTATCGTCCTCGATCGAGTTGGGTAGAAGATACCTCAACTGGATCGGCCATGGCAAATGGAGGATCTTCTTGTTCATGACTGTGGTAGTCGATAAACTGTCATCGAAGAAGAGGAAGATCTCCACTCATGCGAGAACCTGTCAGGACAGCTTCTGGGCGATCTTCGGACGACGAGGGGGTATCTCCTTTGTAGATGGAGTTTCCCTCAGATATAATCATGAAAATAAAAAGAAAACCCTTGTAGATTGGATTTTCCTCATATGTAATCATGATTTTGATCTTTAATAAAATCGTCTTGCTTCTTCATATGATCATCTTGCCATACGTTGCTGTGAAGTCTGAATATGTATAGCTTCAACACGTCTGAATCTTTACGCCGACTCTGTAGAAAGAGTGCTATGTCCTGTCCTTTACGCATAGCGAATAGTCCATAGAACGCTGTAGAGCATTTTTGAACATCTTTAGAACTGTCCTGTTGCTAGGACTGAGGGACCGCGTAGAGCTCTGAACTTCTGATAAACAGAATTTTTGTTCAGAATTCGTCTTCAAGAATGACTTCCTGAGAAATCCCTTGGAACAGGGTCGAGAAATGGCTGTCTAACTGAGTTTCCATCTTTTGATAGACGAGATATTCAGACTGCAGTCTGGATGAATCTCCAATTTCAGACCCGAGAAGAGTAATTTCTCAAAGTTTGAACTCTGTATGCTTCGGGTACTTGGGATGCTTTGGGTCAAGAACGAGTACCTTCTGTGTGAACTCTTTGCAATTGACCGCTTTGGGGACTGTTTCGAATATGCGGAAAGTCGTAAAGCGCGAAATCATCAGTCTGTAACCTCTGGGCGTAAAATACCATCGAGCGCGGAATCATAGACTTGTGGTTCCTGAGCGTGAAGTCGTAGGTTTGTAGCCTCTCGAGCATAAAAGCTACCGAGCACAAAGGCATCCGGGCAAAAACCATAGACTTATAGCTGTCGAACGTAAAGCTGTAGATTCGTAGCCGTCGAGCGTAGAAAGCTCCTTTAGCGTAGAACTGTTTGATTTGTAGCTCCTGAAAAGAAAGTTTCTTCGAGCGTGAAGTTTGCGGATCTGTTTCCTTTGAGCGTAAACTGAGCGCCACCGAGCGTGAGATCGTCGATTTAGTATCTGCTGAGCGTAAAGTCGTAGGTTTATGGCCTCTCGAGCATAAAAGCTACCGAGCACAAAGGCATCCGGGCATAAAACCATAGACTTGTAGCTTGCGAGCGTAAAATCGGAGATCCGTTGCTGTCAAGCGTAGAAAGCTCCTTTAGCGTAGAACCCGCTGAACCGTTTTGAACAAAAAAACCTTTTGAATTCGCTGACTGTCCGTCTTCCAAGGGTAGTGGGATGACGTAGCATCCAATCATAACCCATCATTTAATTTGTGATATTTGGTTAGGGTCTCGAGGAGTTCGTCCGAGGATTCGAGGAGTCGACCCGGACTATATATACCCCAAGTTTTTTGAGAGAAAAACTTTTTATCTGTCTTCTGCGAAAGAGAGAGCTTTCTACCGTTCCGAGTTTTTCTTCGTTCCTTCTCCGAGCACTCCGAGTCTTCAGAAATGGTGCAAAAACAAACCCCCTCCGCTAAGGGAAAGAGCATAGGTTCTTCCTCTCATTCTTCTGCCCCAGCGAGGGAGTCTCTGGTCGGACAAGGCGAACTTCCTTCCGAGCAAAGTATCCCGCCGACTAGTAGAGCACCCGGCCTTAGAGGTAGAGCCTTTGGGGTGACAAAAACGACGAAAAATCCTTCGCACACGTTGAACGTGACCGCGCTAGGTCGTCTTCTGTGCTGATAGTCTCTTTGGAGGAAGTTGATGCACGGAGGCGTTTTTATCTTTTACGCCCACATTTCTAATGTGCAGCGTAAAGACTCCACATTTTCGTAGTTTTGAGCGTAAAAGCTCTGGCTACCGAAAATTGGTGTATATCGTAAAATTTGAGTTTTACGCTTGTGGGGAGGACTGCCGGCGTAAAATAGCCAGATTTGCATAATCCTGCGTAGAGCACAGACTGTCGTTTCTTCGGTCTTAATGTTTGTGGAAGAGTTGTAGTAACATCTTTTCTTTGCACTTTTACAGTTGATTTGGGTGAGTCTCCACTGGCCGAGGTGATGGGCTCCGCTGCTGGGATGCTGCACTCGAACTACCTGGAGGATCTGTCCCACGTGGCATTTCCCATCTCCGAACCCCAGTATCCTGAGGGAAAGGGGTTTCTGATATCGGTTCAGGGCGAGCGGACGCTGCTGAGCATGATTAATGGCGAGCCCCTGACCTACGTAGACGGGGAGTAGTACATAAAGCCGGCTTTCCTCTTTGGGGACATGATTGACAAACAGTCCCAGACGAGGCCCAAGAGGGAGCCCTGGGTTTTTTCTACCAGGAATTTGGTTTTGTATTTGTCAACGATGCCGAGGGATTATCCCATCTCGGCCTTCTTCCACGCGACGCATCCCAGGAAGATGTCGTGGATGCTGACTCCTGATCTTCACGGTAAGCCGAGGAAGATCTTTCATCTCAAAGGAGCTGACCGGGGGTCGTTTGTCAGTCACCCTTCCGGCTTTGTGACTTTGTTCCGGGGACTGTGCCCGGGTAGTGTCCCGAGTGAAGACAGCTCGGTGATCCAGCCGATCCAATTGTCGACCTTCTGCGATGACTTCATGGGACGAGGCAGGGTATATCCCAAGAAGAATTCCCGGTGTAATGGGTGGATTGCCCCCAACAAACTCCCGATGGACATGCCTGGTTGACTGGGCCTTAAAGCAATTCTGGAGAGAGCTGGAGGTTATTGGACTATATGCCGCTGTGAGTGCGACGAGCGTCGGGTTGCCTTAGAACCCTAACTTGTTCCTGGCGCTGATGGAGCGGTATATTCCGCTCACTGGGACCTTTGCCACTCCACTGGGGGATTTGGGATTGGCGCTCCATGAGATGGCAGTTGTCTCGAGACTGCCGATGGGGGATACCCCCTATGAAGAGTACGTTCCCACCAACCGGGAGTTGGGGGATTTGGACCCTCGGGTGGCAGAAGTATATCAGGAGCTGATGTGTCAATACTTCGCGTACACCACTTTTTATAACGAGCCTTCTGATTTGGCTCATACCACCAAGTGGATGTCCTACCTCTTCTTTTACCGAGCTAGGGCTGCCAAGTCGGAGAAAGCCTCGGGGGGCAAAAATGAGCCCGTGAATTGTTTGGGCGTGCTTAGCGCCCAGGTCGTCGAGGGTCTTATGGAGGAGGCTGCAGCTCCGGATCAGATTTTCGTCGAGGGGGTAGGAGAGTACCCCGAAGGCACTAAGGCCTGTAGTTACTTGAGGCGCTGTCGCTGGCCTCTGTCTAAGGAAGCCCAGTTGGCTGGTTTCCTTTCCATATGGCTGCGTCGAGTAGTAGTGCCCGGCACAGCGTCCGCGGACCGTATTCACCGGAACATCCTGTGGCCGGCAGTGTGCCTGGTGTTCGGGGTAAGACTGGGCTTGCTTCCTGCTATGGTGTGCCGTATACAGGCTGGCCTGAGAGCTATAACTGATGGGTTGCTTGCCGACGAAGCTCGGCGTGAGAGTTTTCCCAGGGTGGAATTACCATATCTATACTTGATGGGATGGTTAATCCTCCACAATCCCCGGGTGATGTCTCCTGGCTCCGGTAGCAGCTCGGGGGGTATATTCTTCCTGAATTACAAGGATTCCTCCTGGAATGTGAACACAGTCTTAGACTGTCGGTTGGTGTTGAACCTCAGCCAGGGTTGGATGATCCTCTGTATTGTCCCCTCCGTACATCGCAATCAATCAGGGGTGCGGCTTGAGGATTCAGGTGGAGAGAAGACCGACCTTTCCCCGGAAGCTTTTAACTGGTTGGTCTGTATTAGGCCCTCCCATCTGTTGTACAGGAGCGAAGATCACTGCTTCTTTGAGCCCTACTTGCCTAGTTGGTTCGCCAGGCAGTTTGGGTACGATCAGTTGCATGTAGGCAATGCCGTCACCAGCTTCAGGTCCAGGGGCGGACTCATTGATGGAGCTTGAGGGTGGCGATATTTCATCACGGGTTGTACGGGGGCAAGCTTTATCGTGCCGGTCGTTACAGCCTCCACGGAGCTCCGCATTCTCCATTCTTATGCCCAGTTCTACGTGGCGATTAACACCTTCCATCGTGATTTTGACACGCGTAGAAGCTTCAGGGTGCCTTCTCCCAAGCCTGGGGGAAGAGTTGACGTCCCCTCGGTTTCTTCGGACGAGGGTGAGGAGTCTGGTACTCCGGATGAGCCTCTGGTGTCGGTGCCGAGGTGTGAAGTGCCTCCGCCTGCGGGGGCTTTGGTAGTCTCTTCTGGGAAGTGAAGGGCTTCTGCTCCGAAGGAAGTTTCTCTTCGTAAGAGGAGAAAGGAGACGGTCGCTCGTCCTCTCCGCATTCTTGGTATCGAGGCTCCCGGGAGTGAGCCTGCCTCTTCCTATATCAGGGATGATTCTTTGGCTGGAGGTTCTTCGCCTTTTAGAGAGGGACCTTCTACAGTTCCGGCCGGCGGCGCCGGAGAATCCTTGCTAGAGGTCTCTGTCGTGGATGCTGCTCCAGGTAGCGGAGCGAGTTTGCCTGTGTGGCCGAGGCAGATGGAAGAATCTTTCCCGAGGTCAGCAACGGGTAAAACTCCCGTTGTGTCAGCGAGCGTGCTTGGCGAGATTCCAGCTGATGAACCTCGACCGCGTCTTGGTGAGGGCTTGGCAGAACTCTCGGCGATGTCAGTCGGCCCACCTCCTTCTCCAGGCATGACGATTCGTATTGCGTCATTAAGGCGTGGTTTAGCTACCTCGGGTGCAGATGCGTCGTATATGCCGTTGGCCCCGGGTAAATGTCGTCTTCATGTCTCTCTTTTAGAAAGATTATCATCATACTGATATTAACTTTCTTGTCCTCTTTTCAGGGGATAGCGCCCACGGGGAGTATAGCGTTGAAGCACATTCTGGCTCCGCTCGGGCTCCAGAAGATGATACGAAGGCGTTCGACTTTGATGAGGAAGTGGCTTCGGGGGCCAGTACGCCCGGAGTAGTTTCGTTACCTCAAGAGGAGGATGAACCCGTCGTCGTGACCCTGCCTCTTGTGAGTGTAGCGATGACTTCGACCGCCGTTGCCACAACTTCTTCGGTCGCGCCATGCGCCGATGCGACGGCTGTGGCCACCTCGTCTGCAATTGTCCCAGGAGAGGGACTTGCTGATATTGCGGCCAATCCCGGCGTCCAGTCGGATCTAGTTGCGTTGACCGAGCAACATACCAGCCTTTTCTACACCGATTTGAAAACGATGATATCAATGGTGTTAGCGAAGAGTCTAGATTTTGAGCGCCTGAAGAAGACTTCTCTTGCTTCGATCGTGGTCATCAAGGAGCTCGGCGATCCTGGGGCAGCTGACGCTCTGGAGGCGGTGGTTAATGGGTTAGAGCAACCCATTACCGAATACTTGCAGCTGACTCGGGGCAGCCTCGATGCTGACGTCCATGCTCGGTTCGACCTCATGACTGCACGGCTTGCTACAAAGCTGGAAAGCCTAGACAACTCCATCCAGAAGCATAAGCTGGATATGTATAGGAGAAAAGCTATCGTGGAAGAGGCTCTTGCCGTTGAGACGCAGTGTCGCACCGAGCATGAAGGGAATGCGGCGAGGGCCTCCAAGCTGAAGGAAAAACTCGCTCAGGCTGAGGTATGGGCTTCTCAATCGTTGGCGGGTCTAGAGGTAGCAGCTGGTCGTCTGAACGCAGTACGACAGGATTTGGACCGTGCAGAAGCTGCTCGAGCGGGCTGTCTTCGGGCAAAGGTTGATCCGACCCTTACGAACACCCCCGAGGCACGGCTGGAGCAGGCTCGCGCCGACGCCTTTGTTCTTAGGAATGAGAGGATTGCTGCACTGGAGCGGCTGATTCGCAATCTGACTACTCCGCCATTATGATGTATCATTTCCCTTTTTACTTGCCCAGATGTAATTCTGCCTCCCTTTTGGGAATAAATAAAGGCGACTCTTTTCTGACTTTTGTGGACCCGTCATTTCGGAATGTAAATGACAGTTTTTTTAGGCTAGAGTAATATCAGAGGTAGTATGGACATGATAGACTCTCGATAAACTTCTTAACAGGACATATCTTATTCAGAGGTCGTACAGACATGATAGGATATGACCCAACTAGTTTTGTTTTGGGAGTAGTTTTGTCAGAATATGAGATCCTTGCTATATTCCACCTGAGCAGGGGAGTTTAACCATAGTACCTTTTCAGGAATTTGCCGTTGATAGGAGCCATTAACAGGTCTCCATTAGGCTGGGCTAACCTGTAAGCGCCATTCGAGAATATTGTCTCGATCACATAAGGGCCTTCCCACTTGGGCTGGAATTTGTCTTTGCTTCTGTGAGTAAGAATCATCGGCCTTCTTACGGCTAGGACTAGCTCGCCGACTTTGAACACTCTTTCCTTTACCTTATGATTGAAGGCTTTGGAAATGCGCGCTTGGTAGAGCGCGATGCGTTGTTGAGCTTGGAGGCATTTCTCGTCTAATCCTTCCAGCTCTTGGAGCCTTAACAGGTCATTCTTTTCTCGAGTCAGCTCACTAGTCACGGCTATCCTGAGCGACAGGATCTGGATTTCGATGGGAAGAACTGCTTCGCTCCCGTAGACTAGTAAAAAGGGGGTACAACCTGTCGGTGTCCGTACCGTTGTACGGTATGCCCAGAGACATTCGCCTAACTTCTCGTTCCAGTCTCTTTTGTTTGAAGAGACGAATTTCTTCAAGAGTTTGATAATGGTTTTGTTGAAAGCTTTCGCCAAACCATTAGCAGCTGGATAATATGTCGTAGAGGCAATATTGTGTATCCGATTTTTATCGCAAAACCGATAAAACGCTAGGCTGATGAACTGAGGCCCATTGTCGTGAATTATCCTCCGGGGTACCCCGAAGCGATAAATGACGTGGTGCTTGATGAAGCTGATTACGTTAGACGCCTTTACCTCAGCCAGAGGGATCATCTCTGCCCATTTGGAGAAGTAATCCGTGATGGCCAGTATGAACCGGTGGCCTCTGGAGGAAGACGGGTGAATGGGACCAACGATATCCATACCCCATGCTTCGAAGGGCCAGGATACAACCGTAGGATGTAGATATTCAGACGGTTGGTGTATGAAGTCTGCATGAACCTGACAGGCTCTGTATTATCTTGTATAGCTGATCGCGTCTGTGATCATAGTGGGCCAGTAATAGCCCATTCTTCTGATACGATCCTGTAGCTTAGGACCGGGCTAATGTGCTCTGCATACGCCATCGTGAGCTTCCCGGATAACCTGCTGTGCTTCATCGTCTGAGAGGCATCTTAATAGCAGTCCGTCGTAAGTCCGACAATATAGGCATTGTGAAGATGCATCGAAGTAGAAGCGTAATGATCGTCTCTTGACGGATGCTGCTTCTCTGGGGTCTTCGGGCAAGATTCAGTATGCGACAAAATCTATGAAGGGACTCCTCTAGTCTCCTCCAGGGGGATCTATGTTTACAGCGTGGCTGCATTCTATGTGGAGGTTGTTCTTCACGCAGAATAAATCTCTGTTAAGAAGGATCACCGAATTCTGCCTTCTTATAGGAGTAGCTAAATCCGCCGCTAGACTGCCTAGGGCATCAGCTTCCAGATTCTGGGATCGAGGGACATGCTCTAGGAAGAATCCTTTGAATGTCATGGCTATCTCGACCGTCGCTTGGTGATAGGGGATGAGGTCTGGATTTCGGACTTCATATATTTCTCTGACTTGATTGACGATAAGCAGAGAATCACCAAAAGCCTCCAGGGACTCTACCCCCAGCTCTGTAGCAACTTGGAGCCCTATTAGTAGAGCGTTGTACTCCGCCACATTGTTGGAGCAGGGCTCCCTAAAAGAATATGCTCGGTAGATGACGAGCTGATCAGGGGCGACCAGGATGACTCCTACTCCTGAAACGATGTTTCCTTTAGGACCGGTTCTGGAGGCGACGTCGAAGAACAGTTGCCATGCGTCTCCTTCCATTGCGGAATTACATTCTGCAACTTCGTCGGGAATGTCTTCGTATAATTTGGAGGTCTCCGGGATCGGATGAGCGGCTAGGAAGTCGGCCAGCGCTTGGCCTTTGATGGACTTCTGCGGTACGTATACCATATTATATGGTGTTAACAGCATCGCCCAAGTTGCGAGTCGGGAATTAAGAACGCTCGGCTTGCTCATCAGTACTCGAAGAGGGTTAATCCTGGAGATGATGTGGATAGTCTGGCCGGTGACGTAGTGCCGCTTCTTTTGGATAGCGAACATCAGAGCCAAACATTCTTTCTCCACTGGGTCATACCGATGTTCGGCTCCGACCATCATCCTGCTGAGGTAGTAGATAGCCTGTTCATGCCCTACATCATTCTTCTGTGCGAGAAGAGCTCATAGCGAATGATCTATTGCTCGGACGTACAGCAAGAACAGTTTTCCCATAACGGGAGGCACCAGAACTGGCGGACTGGTGAGGTAGCGTTTGATATCCCCGAATGCTTGCTGACAGGTTTCGTCCCACACGAAGGATACACCTTTCTTCATGAGATGCGAAAAGGGCTGACATCTTCCCGAGAGGTTGGATATGAACCTCCGGATATAAGCCAGACGGCCTTGAAATCCCCGGAGTTCCCTCAGATTGCGGGGCGGTCCTATTTCTACGATGGCCTGGACTTTGTCAGGGTCCACCTGGATGCCTTTGGCGGTGATGACAAATCCCAGGAATTTGCCACTAGATATACCCAGGAAGGACTTCGTAGGGTTCATCTTGAGTTGATGTTGGCGCATTAACTCGAATACCGTCCTCAAGTCTTGAATGTGATCATCCTTGAGGCGGCTCTTGACGGCTATGTCGTCCACGTAATATTCTACTATTTTGCGTAAATATTCATGAAATATGCTGCTCATAGCCCGTTGGTATGTAGCCCCGACGTTCTTCAATCCGAAGGGCATGACCGTGTAGTAATATACTCCCAATGGGGTGTGGAAGGCAGTGTGCTTCTCGTCTTCAGGATGCATCATGATCTGATTGTACCCTGAGAACCCGTCCATGAAAGACATGCGTTCAAAGCCGCAGGTGTTGTCGATCATGATGTCCATGATGGGAAGAGGGAATTCATCCTTGGGGCAGGCTGCGTTCAGATCTAGGTAATCGATGCAGATACGTACCTTTCCGTTTTTCTTTATGACTGGGACAACATTGGCGACCCAGTCGGGATGTTGTTCTTCCCGGATAAATCCACAGGCTATCAGCTTCTTGACTTCAGCTTCAATGGCGTCCATCATATCCGGGCGGAACCGGCGTTGGTGCTGCTTCATAGGCTTTGAATTGGTCAATATGTTAAGATTATGAGTAGCCACCTTTGGGTTAAGGCCCGGCATGTCCCCATATTCCCATGCAAAGATGTCGACATATTCCTTTATCAGCTGTATGATTTCTCCCCTTTCAGCTGGGGGAAGATGGTCACTGATAAATATCGGTTTTGGCGAAAGTTCACCCCCAACATCGATTTGGATAACTTCATCTTTGGTAGGAGGTTCTCTTTGCTCGAAGCGGAATTCCCACTACGTATCCATTTGTTGAGCCCAAGAGTCATTCTCAAATGGCTCAGAATCCTGTTCATCTGCTTCTGGGGGATCTGTCACCACCATATTTACTGATAGCGTTTGTCCAAGAGCATCAGGTGAGTCGGGGGGTGACGGGTCGTCCTGGGAGGAGAAAAAGATGTCCTCATCCAACTTGGAAGTCGTAAGGGAGGTGGCATACCCTAACCCGAAACGAGTTTGACGATAGCGGGGGTTGCCGCGCGGCGGCGTTCGTCTGCCTCTTCCGTAGTTGAGGCCTGGCTTCCGCTTCAAGTCATAGCCCATGTTTTGCATGATCCTTAATGCCTGCGGGCTGTATCGGTGAATCTGCATTTTCCCAGTATTATCATCAAAAGGGTCTTCTAGGCTGGCCGGTTGACTGCGCATGCGACCGAAGAATATGGGGCGCTGACTGCTGCAGCTAGGCGGGACAACGAAGATAGAATCCTCATGGGGTCCATACGTCGTGATGATGTTGGATGATGACGCTGCTTCCCAGACATACGGATGGTAGGAGTTTATAGCTGCCAAGAATTTTTGTGCTATGGGTCCTACCTCGTCACGGGGCGTGGATTCCATACTTGCTCAGAGGTGATAGGGACATGGCAATTTTTGTGGACTTAACATTACTGGCGCACTTTAGAATCTAAGTACGAATGTTAAGTGTAGATGACAATCGATATCAGAGGTAATATGGACATGATAATTGATGGTCGAAAGTTTATTCAGAGGTAATATGAATATGACAAACTTTGTGATTGTGACTGCATGGGGAAGGAGGCGCATATCTGCTCAAAGGTAATATGGGCATGGCAATTTTTGTGGACTTAACATTATTGGCGTACTTTAGAATCTAAGTACGAATGTTAAGTGTAGATGACAATCGATATCAGAGGTAATATGGACATGATAATTGATGGTCGAAACTTTATTCAGAGGTAATATGAACATGACAAACTTTGTGATTGTGACTCCATCGGGAAAGGAGGTGCATGTCTGCTTAGAGGTAATATGGACATGGCAACTTTTGATGGGACCAAATCTTTATGAAAGAAAGGAATGGGAATCCAATTGGTACGGCCCGTGCCCTTGTTTACAGATTCAAAGTGATGACCTTGGCATCGATCGTCTCCTAAATTTTCCTTTTTAGTACATAGCACGCCTTTGTGGGGTGATGAGTGTATCGGTGGAAGAGACAATAATCTGGGTGATCCACGTCGCCAGCTCTCTCAGGATGTCTGATGTCGGGTAGCTGGAGCTTACGTTCCTTCCTTAATATATTGAAGATTTCAATTATGTCATCTTCTTTGAAGGAGAAGGTTCCTTTTGGTCGTGGGACTTTTGATGTCTGAGTTTCATGGTCTTCCGGGAAGATAGCGGTTGTTGCGTTATCTTCGGATCCCGTGGACATTCTGTCCCTAGCCTTGGACGCTGCTTTGTTTCGTCGAGGCGAGTTACCCCCAGACACGCTGTGGTCCCTGGTCGTAGAAACTAATTCAGCAGGAATTGTCTCTGGTCGTACAGGATTAGACTTTGAAGTTTTGGGATTAGCAGCATATCCCAATCCGAAACGAGCTTGTTGATGGCGAGAATTACCCTGCAACGGTGTTCGTCTACCCTTTCCATAGTTGAGGCCTTGCTTTGATTTCAGATCATAACCCATGTTCTGTATAATCTTCAAAGCTTATGGGCTATACCTGTGGATTTGCATTTTCCCACTCTCAGGCTCGCGGAATTCTTCCTGTTCAACCGGACCGTTCTGCTTGTGTTTGAAGATTATTGGATGCTGATCGCTGTGGGTAGGAGGGACAATAAAGGCATCATCTTTATATGGTTCATACATCATGATGACATTGGATGTTGATGCATCTTCCCATACGATCTCTCCCCGTTTGATCGTTAGGGGTCCTAAAACCTGTTTCCGGCTCCTGTCTTTGTCTTTTTGGGCGAGACGGGTACGCAGGTCAGGAGGATTTATTGAAAAGGAAGATGAAGGCTTGTATCTTCTACTCCCGTCAGCGGGTACGCGGAGACTGGGCACCCCAGTTTTCCCTATACCACCTGTATACAACAGGTTGGCCATCTGGGCGGCGGATAATCCCCTGGGAGGGTGTCTTTTCGTAATCTGAGCTTGTTTTACGCCGAGGGACTGTATCTGGCATAACCTGGAGATTCGCTCAGTCTGGCGTAAAGTTGGAGAGGTCCTCAACCGGCCCTCGGCTTCTCGCGTAATCCGGAGAGTAGGCAGATTATTCTCTTGCTGGCGTAATGGCCGAGAAGCTGAGTATTTGTCTGTTTGCTTCCCCTTGCGGAGATCACAGCGCTTATATGGTTTACCATAGAGGTCAGATGTTATTTTACGCGTGGAGCGTGATCTATACTTCCGATTTGGCGTTGAGGCACCATCGAAAGTTTTGTCTGTACCGCGCGTAGCGGAAGACTGATTCCTACGCGTAGAGCGCAGTGGATACTTCTGGGTTAGCGCTGAGGCTTTGCCCGAAGTTTTGTCTATACCGCACGTAGCGGGAGACTGATTCCTACACGTAAAGTGCAGTGGATACTTCTCGGTCAGCGCTGAGGCTTTGCCCAAAGTTTTGTCTGTACCGCGCGTAGCGGGAGACTGATTTCTGTGCGTAAAGCGCAGTGGATACTTCTGGGTCAGCGCTGAGGCTTTGCCCGAAGTTTTGTCTGTACAAACGTAGCAGAAGACTAATTTTTACGTGCAGGGCACGGAGGGAGCGACGCTACCACCTCATTGGTCGAAGAGATCGGAGAGATCGGAGAGTCCACAAGAACGGTAGAGGATGTCTTGTGCATCCACACTTTGTGCAGCTTCCTGTTGTCTTGGACGAAGAGAGAGTGAGAGCCACCCCCAGTCCGAAGCATGTCTTCGTAGGAAGACTGGTCGAATTGGACGACCAGTGTCTTCTTCACGGTTCCCACGGATACCGCATCGTGTTGAGCAATTGCTTCCTCGTCAGAATAGAAAGATGTTCCCAGCAGAGTCGCCATCTTGTTTGTGGTTATTTAAACAAAAAAAATAGGAATGTATTCGATGTGGGGGTTTACACGGAACCTGCCTTCTTTTGTTTACAAACAAACTTGTACAATGTAATCCTATACGAGGATGTGGGAGTACAATTTATTTAATATGGGTAAATATTGCTATAGGTGTCTGATCTGCGGTCGATCACTTTAGCCCTTGGACCACACGATGTTGAAGAAGTGTCGTAGGAGACAGGAAGCAGCTTCGAAGGTTGCAGAAGAGGGTGGATGCACGATGCTGAAGTCGTCGATCCCTACTCTTTGCCTGAGCTCTGGGTGCTCTCTCTCTCTCTCTATCAATTCTTCGACCTGGTTTGATCTTCCAAATTGTCGACCTTGTTCCCCATTGATAGGGGTCTCTATTTATAGAGTTTTGGTGACAGTGACCACTCCATCGGTGTAACAACCGAGGAGTGGAAAGTACAGCACCCTTTTACACAACGGTTAAAGTAACCAATGCCTACGTATAGATGATCTTTTGAATGAGCGTGTGACGCGGGTCCAACTAAGGGGACACAACGCGTACAATTACTACTAAGATCACGACGTAAAGGCCACGTAGGTAGGTATCCATTGTGTAGCAGAGGTTGGCATAGAAGCCAAATGTCTGTCACCATGGCATAGAAGCCAAGTAGGCATAGAAACCGAATAGGCATAGAAGCCGAGTAGGCATAGAAGCCGAACAGGCATAGAAGCCGAGTGGTCATAGAGACTGAATGGTCGTAGAGACTGAGTGGGCGTAGAAGTCGTATGAGCACAGATCCTGAATGGGCGTAGAAGCCGCTGCATAATGTGCTAGAATGGGCGTAGAAGCCGTTGCGTACCGTGCTGATGTGGACGTCTTAGCCGGAATTACGGCTTTTGGAGATATAATCGAATCTCTTGCAGAGATTTGCCATCATCTTATGCATTAAATACGGAGGCGTATTTTGAAGGTCTGTAGCCCTTCTGTGCACCCGTCGCAGAGACGTGCCTTGAGAGAAGCTATCACCGCTCTGTGTGATTAGACGTGGAGACGTGCCTCGAGTCCCGTACGAGGTGCAGCTTTTGACGTGGCAGGCGGTTTGCCTACTGCGGAGCGTAAAACAGCTCATGTTTGCCTGTGTAAAATAGGGCGGCGTATTCCCTTGTACGCGAAAGAGCGATTTATGATGAGGGGACTCCAGTAAACGACGGTTTGGTGATGCTTTAACCAAATCCTCTGCATTAAATACAGAGATCCGCCATCGTTTCCAGCCGTCGTCTGGGTAGTCGTGCAGCACTTTTTGTCAGGAGTCAGAGGTCAGATTCACTGTGTGACTTGACAGGTTCATTTCGGGAAAGACGAAGCGTTCCTCGTACGCATTAACGCTGCTTTGAGAGCGGTTGAGTTTTACGCCATGGAGACGATGAAGAACTCTGTCTTACGCTGGAGCGGCCTGGACGTACTGCACTTACACGGATGGTCCTTTGATCATACACTTCATGTTGTGTTTTAACGAAAAAAGCTCTGTTGTACGCTCGATCGCTCTGAAGGCCTCTGTTTACGCTGCTCTGCATCAAGAGGCTGCGTAGCTCTTCCCAGCGTATTTTTCATGCTTCTACAGCTGATGCTATTAAAGAAGTGCACTAAGTGCACTGTACTGCTGACTCATCCCGACCCCCAATACTTCTGTGGACAAACTTTAACACATACCATACACACACAATATACAACACACTCACACTCGTAGTCCCCTGACACCCACTCACTCCACACTCATACTAACACAGTCTCATACACAGCACACATACATACCATTATCTCTTCATCTATACATATATACACAACACACTTTATAATATATATATATATATATATATATATATATATATATATATATATATATATATATATATATATACTAATCTATTAAAAATATATATACATATCTATATAGTGCTATAGGTACACACCCCTATCATAAACATACATATATCATATTATGAAACACACTAGTAGTCAATACCTCAAACACCTAGGATGCACAACTAGGATACTCATGATATGCTTCCAAACAAAGTATCAAAACCCCCAATAACTAACTAATACTAATTATAGTTATCAAATACATCTATATATAACTAAAGTAACTAATTGTAATAGAATTTGAAGAGAAATTACACTACCATGCATAATTAACCCAAATTGAACCCCCGTATCATAGCGTATCACAAAATGCCATGATACGTCCGATTCGTATCCAATTGTGGACACGTAGCTAGCCTCACACACTCGATCTAAGTCTAATTAGATCTAATTGGCCTAATTACAAATACTTAGTGCACCAATCTCAGAATTCTCTCAAATTGGACACAAAACTCATTATGGAAGTCACAATAAGGGTCAATTGAACCTAGTTCTTGTTCCTATGTGTAGCCCTAAGTCATGGAAGGGTTCCTAATGGTCAAATATATGAATTAGAGTCTAAATTATAGGGAAATTTAGAATTATACCTATTGGGAGATAGATTTCTAATAAATTGCTCAAATAGACACAATTAGGACACACACTCCTAGCCAACTCCTCCTTCTCCATGTACTCATTGTAATCCAAGCTTCATTGCTCCTTGGATAATGAAAATGGAAGGGAATGAGAGTGATTTGGGATAAAATTGATGGAGAGATGAGTCAATTTAGGGAAGAACACAATTGGGAATCTATTTGGAATGAGGAATAAAGAGGAGAGAGAGAATCCTCCTACTTATGTGGTCGGCCCCTTCTCCCCTCTTCCAGGCAATACACAAGGTCAAATATAACCCCAGTAATTATTCATAAAAGGTATTAATTAGAAGGGCTAAATTAGGAAGCTTCTAATTCTAATGAAAACTAATTCTAAACTTCTAATTAACTAAGGTAATGGTTTAATTATGCCAATTGTGTCTAGTCCAATGTTGGGCTCAATATATCATGTCAAGTCTAGTTGGGCCTACTAGTGTTAAGTCCAAATAAATAGGCTAGCTAATACTAATCAATAAATACTAACACAAAAAAAAAATATATAATATAAATATAACACTACATATATGTATAAGTAAAAAATGACAACATTACCCATATCTAGAAATGTGGTAGTGACATTGGGCCTTGGCTAATAGCGAATTATAAATAAATGGTAAAAAAAGTGCGGATTATAAAAGCCGATCGTTGTCCATCCATAAAAATTCCTACTCTACTTACCACTTGTGTAACTACCACTTTCCTAGAAAGGGGTATTTTTGTCTTTTTTGATTTAGTATTATTGTTAAAAATAATTTTTATATTGATTATATTTTTCTTTCATAATGGTATTGTTACATGTACAATTATATATTCAATATAGTTGATGGTTAGTTGTTAGCCATTAGTTAGACTAGTTGTTAGTGAGCCTAAATGAACCCAATTGGACTTGACATGACCCATGACCCAATGGTTTAATTACTTATTAGTCATCACTAGATTATGTCCATTAAACCCTTTTACACTCAATAATAAAATATTTTTTCCTAAGGATTAAAAGATCATGTTCATGAGAGATTGAGAGGGGGCATTTTGGTCAAACCAAATAGACCTAAACCTAACCCTAACCATAACAATAGGGACCGACCATATATAGTAGGGAGGAGCCTCCTTCTATTTCATTAATTAGTTAATTAATAGCCTCACTCTCTTTCACTTTTACTCATCCCTGTAGAAGCATGAAAATCCCTCCATGCGCTCCAGTTTGCTGTCAACAAATAAGAAAGGTACGCATAACTGCGATGGACGCATAACAGCGGCGGACGCATGACACCTCGGATATATGACATCCTGAGATACATATCACCCTTTGATGCATCGTCCCTACAGTTACATCAGAGCATTTATGACTCTGACAAAACATACAGTCATTTTGATCACCTCGAATCCTGCACCGCTGATTGGAATCCATGCTGACAGTTTCATCATAAATACTTTTGGTAGTATACACCTGTAAAAATCTATGAATGCAGAAAACGACAAAAGATCCATGCATCTCTGGCCTAATGCGTCCCAGACTCCATGTGTTCCATGTGTCTCTGGCCCAATGCATTCCAGACTCTATATGTTCCATGCCTCACTGGCCCAATACGTTCCAGACTCCATGTGTCTTATGCATCTCTGGTTCCATGCGGCTTCGACTCCATGCAGTTTCCATATGCGGCCTGTACGACCACAGAGCAGGACGGTCGCATAAAACCCCCTGACAACGATTTCAATGTCTGTCAGAAGCTTCGACGACTCACTCATCACCATGAGATACTTCAAAATCCGTGCAGATAATGACTCAAGAAAAGAGACAAGTCATATCAGTGCATTAATTATCTCGAAAGACGGGCCATGCCACGTGTCCTACGTATGTGGCTTCAAGACCCATGCAGCTTCGACATCATGCGTCCAAAGTGTACACCTGACTAAAGCCAAATAAGAGTACATATGCGGCTTCAAGACCCATACGGCCTCTTCCACATACGACCAGAGGGTCATTCCAACCAAGTCAAAATGAGAGCTTCTATACGACTACAACAGTTTGCGGCTCTCGACTCACAAGATTTATTATTACAATCGAAGATGATCACTCGCACAGTTAGTGTTGACCAAGTGTCGAATTGACCGAGTTAAGCACACAACAGCCCCAAGACCTCTTCAAATAGAAAATCCTAACCAAACCCATGTGGCGGCTTGCCTGCACCATGCGACTACCGTTATGGCCATATTCTGCTGAAGGAGCCCCATGAGGCTACCAAACAGAGGCCTATGCGGCACCCATAGCCCAACAGCACGATGGATATAAATAGGAGCAACTCGAACATTCTAAAGGTCGAATTTTTCTGCTTCAGAGAGAGACCGAACCAAGAGGTGGGCTGGTTATCTGCGAATTCACACTAAAAGCAAGGAAGCTTCTGCGTCCGGATCATCCACGGAGTAATAAGAGTTGATACACTCCTAACCCTCTATTGTCACCCCCAGATCAAAATAAATTTGTTCTTAGATTATTTCTTGGGACTCTTCTTGTTGGGATATCGAGAAAGAGGGTAGACCGTAGAAAGAAGGTTCAACACAAGATAAGGTCAAGGCACTATCTATCTTTATTGCCTGCTACGGTCTCATCGTATTGATGTACCAGTGCTAACCTAACAAAGAATAAGAAATAAAAAATAGAAACCGTTGGAAGCGGAGGCCAAAAATGGACCCGCTAAGCCCATCTGAAGTTGACCTCAACGATGGAATAGTGACATCTACTCTAGGCATGCTCAAAATCTCCTTTCCTGAGATGAACATGGATAGAAAAGAAGATGATCGAATGATGCTATGTGTGCAGAATGTCGTCTCTCTAGTTTTTTAATCAAATCAAGTTCTCTTAGTTCTTTCTTTTGATTTAAATGACAAACAATCCCTAAATATTCCTCCAATTTGAAAAGAAGTATAACTCCATTCATCCTTAAATCAATCTCATTCTCTCTCATCTTTATTTTTCGGAAGCTAGCAGCAACCTGCTTGGGGTTAATACAGCATCTAGGGTTGGGGGTAGCAATCCTCCAAAATTAGAAGATGGTACGATAATACCTACCTCCCGCGAAGACTGTAACTCCTTAGGAACAGACAATGACATGTTTGGGGGTGATCACCCTCGAATATTCAGAGCATCATCTGAAGCTGGGAGTAGCATCTTCTTTGAGTCTAAAGGTGATGCAACCATACCCGTCTTCCCTGAAGACAGTGCGACTCAGGAACCGAAGACGGAAGGGCTTGGTGATTGCCAATGTCTCGATGCTTTTGAGGCAATGATGCACACTATGAGTGCCACAATGCAGAATCTGGCTGAGGCAATAATGGAGATCAAGGCAAACATGGTCCTGCCACCCTTAGGGCCCGCAGTAACTATGCAAGCCGGGGGTAGCAATCTTCTGGTGACCTATGCCAACCCGTCATGCGGTAAGGACAGTGATTCCCAAGAACCAAACAATGACATATTTGGGTAGCCTCCCTCGACAAGAGAGAACAGCATCCAAAACTGGGGGTAGAATTCTCTCCAAGTCCGAAAATAATACAAAACTACTAGTCTTCCAGGAGGACCATACAATTCAGGTATTGGAATCCCTAAATCTAAATAGGACTTTCTCCCTCAATGGCGACGACATCGTTGAGATCTTCAACATACTGATAAATAAAAATAAACTTCAACTACCCAACACCAGGTACCGTGAAGAGGCTGACAAGGTCGATAACCCAAAATATTGCCTTTTTATCGGTACATTCATCATCCAACCAGAGATTTCTCTGTGCTGAAGAGATGTATCAAGCAATTGATCAATACCAATGAGCTCACCCTCGACTTCGAGGATAAAATGGCCATGGCAAACATAGTATCCCTCTAATTTGGAAACTTCCCACAGACGAAAACCTAAGACGGAGTGGTCCCAGCCCAGGCAACAAGGGAGGTCGTCAACCTCCTGCCAGTTAGCAATCGAGTAGCAGGCTTGGTATTACTTACAACCCCAAGAGGTGAGGTCATTGCTTAAAACCTGACAAAATAAATAGCACCTTCAACAACCAGGTTAAAGGGGAAGCAATTCAGGCCGGGACGCAAGATCCTTTCCTTAGAAAATACCAATTATAGACTTCGGATTCTTAGTGCAGCTCGACAAGTCTCCCCGTGCACAAAAGCTAAGTCTCGCATAACTCATCAGCAAAGGCTTATGATAGGCAGTGCTCCATTGTACGCATCTGAGAAAGTCTTCAGTGCAAGGACGTATCATATTCCATGTGCATACGATAGTACTTCTCATAGTAACAAATCCTTGCAGGCAACAAACAGTGTTCCCCTGCGTAATATACAAAAATGCACAGCAAGCGATGGTTCTCGACGTGGTAGACAAACTTGTGCACGCGGCAGTGATCCTACGCGCACAACTCAGCCAACTTCCTCGGGTATACACGATAGTGTTCCTGTGCACAGAGCTCCTTATTGGGTACAGGCTGATTCATCAACAGTATTTAACGCAATAAATGATGAGCTATCTCAGTTCCATCATTATAGCCAATAATCATACCATCTCATGTCGAAGATGGGATACGACCTCCAAAAAGTTGAAGGTCTGAACTTTGGTAAAGGACGGTGTATTCCTTTATAATCCGAAAGTTTTTACAACAATACTCGCAGAGGGCTAGGATACGGAGATGCTTGCACACACCATGACTCACAAGATGACCAAAAAATTCTAACCTAAATGGGAGGGCCCGTTCATTGTGGAAACTGAGTTTTCCAAACGGGACATACCGGCTTGGGAAATCCAACAACGACTTGCTCATGATGCCTATCAATGGCAAGTTCCTAAAAAAGTACTACGTCTAAACTAGACTTATACTCTCCTCATCCCCAGCGGGATAACCCAGATGTAAAACTCAACTCTGTATGCTTCATCCACAGCAAGTGCCTATGTACAATATTTTCCCCTTCATTACAAATTCTTGGAAAAACTATCATTTGTATACAGGAGTCCTGGATACGCAACGGATGATGGATCCTCAAAGTCTTCCTAGCGGAGCAGTCCTCAGGTCCACTCGCATACTCCCGCAGTGACGACTCAGTCTAAGCTCTTTAGACGCTAGCTATGTTCATATTACCTCTGAGCTATCATCCTACCAATCTCCCCAGCAGAGCAATCTTCAGGTCTATCTTCATGTTTGAATAGACCACACCCAGCAAATCACTCCTCAACGAGTTTCTCATACATTGATTCACGTCCATATTACCTCTGAACTGCTGTCCTAAGATTTTTTCACGGCTGAGTTTGTCATGTCCAATTACACTTGAGCAAATCTCTCAGGTTTTGTTTATCGATCATCACATCAATATTACCTCTGATATCGGTTTTCATCCCCACTTATCACCCGTACTCACCAAGGTACACCAGCGGTGTTAAGTCAACAAAAACTGCCACGTCCATATCACCTCTAGCAGGGCTTATCTCGAACTTATTACTTGCACTCTCATGGACAAGAAGTAATAGGTCCTCCAAAAATTCCCAGTGGGAGGCTCATAATGGAAACGAATAGTTCAAATCCACATTACCTCTGAACTACTTTTCTTTTCTTCAGCAGAGAAAAAGTCAGTTCATGTTCATATTACCCCTGAACTACGCCTCTCCACTATCCCCACAAAATCATATCTTACCATGTCCATATTACCTCTGAGTAAGATATTTTTAGAACTTTTTCATGTCCATATTACCTCTAAGTAAAGTTCTACTTTACAGCTTTCTACTATCACTTTTGCATAACCCTTGAGAGTGCTAGTTGTTTCAGCTTATTATTCGTACTTAAGGTACGCCATAGGTAATAAGTCCACAACCCTAGAAGTGTGTCATGCCCATATTACCTCTGAGTAAACTTCCTGACCAAGACTATCGATAATCACATCCATATTACCTCTGATATCGATTGTCTTCCAACTTATCACCCGTCCCCAATCCGATGTATGCCAGTCGTGATAAGTCCACAAAAACTGCCACGTCCATATTACAACTGGCAAGGCTTGTTTCAAACCTATTACTTGCACTAACATGCACAAAAAGTAGTGGGTCCACAAAACCTATTGTAGAAGCATGAAAATCCCTCCATGCACTCCAATTGACAGTCAACAAATAAGTAAGGTACGCATAACTGTGATGGGCATATAACAACAGGGGATGCATGACACCCTCGGACAGGCTAATATGCATACCTTCATGTGACGCATCATCCCTATAGTCACATCAGAGCATTTATGACTGACAAAACAGACAGTCATTCTGACCGCCCTAAATCCTGTACCAATGATTGAAATTTGTGCTGACAGCTACGTCATAATTACTTTTGGCAGTATAAAGCTGTTCAAATGCCAAGTAAGCAGAAAATGACAAAAGATCCATGCGTCTCGGGTCTAATGCATCATATACTCCATGCGTTCCATGTGTCTCTAGTCCAATGTGTCCCAGACTCCGTGTATTCCCTGTGTCTTTGGCCCAATACATCCCAGACTCCATGTGTCTCATACATATCTGACTCCACACAGTTCACATATGCGGCCTGAACGACCACAAAGCAGGGCGATCACATAAAACCCGCTGACACAGACTTCAATGTATGTCAGGAGTTCTGACACCCCACCTGTCACCCTGAGATATTTCGTAATCCATGCAGACGACGACTCAAAAAAATACAATAAGTCACATCAGTGCATTAATTGCCTCAATAGACGGGCCATACCATGTTTCCTATGTATGTGACTTCAAAGACCTATGTGGCCTCGACATCATGCGGCCAGAGCGTCCATATGACCAAGGCCAAACAAGAGAACGCATGCGGCTTCAAGACCCATGCGGCCTCGTCCATGTACAGCCAGAGGGTCATTCCAACCAAGACCAACGAGAGATTCTATGTGACTATAATAGTATGCGGCTCTCGACTCACAAGATTTTATGTTACAACAGAAGATGATTTCATGCACCCATAACACAACTATAAATAATATGGTATTACCCTCAGGTAAGGCGGGCTATCTTCGAATTAACACTAGAACCAAGGAGAGAAGTTCCTGTGTCCCGATCGTCCATGCAGTAAAAAGAGTTGCTACACTGCTAACCCTTCATCGTCACCCCCCCCAGATCAAAATAAAATTGTACTTAGATTGTCCCTTAGGAATCTACTCTGTACTCTCAAGTTTCTCTGTACTCTCAAGTTTGTTAATCAAAATCAAGTCCTCTTAGTTCTTCTTTTTGATTTAAATAGCAAACACCTATCACGTCTATATTACCTTTGATAGGGTTTGTTTTGAATCTATTACTCGCACCCCAAGTGCGCAAAAGGGTAATAGGTCTACCAAAATCCCCTAGCGGGATGTCCTTAATATCCACATAATCATATCTTACCATGTCCATATTTTCTTTGAGTAAAATATTTTTAGAACTTTTCCATGTCCATATTACCTCTGAGTAAATTCTGCTTTTCAACTTTCTACTATCACGTTCGCATAACCCCTAATAGTGCTAGTCGTTTCTGCTTATTATCCATACTTAAGGTACACCATAGGTAATAAGTCCATAACCCTAGAAGTTTTCCATGTCCATATAACCTCTGAGCAAACTTCCTAGCCTGGACCATTGATCATCACGTCCATATTACCTCTGATATCGATTTTCTTCCAACTTATCACCCGTACCCAATCCATAGTATGCCAGCAGTGATAAGTCCAAAAAACCTTCCATGTCCATATTACCTCTGGCAGGGCTTGTCTCAAACCTATTACTAGCATTAACATGCGCAAAAAAAAGTAATGGGTCCATAAAACCTATCACGTCCATATTACGTCTGATTGGGTTTGTCTCGAATCTATTACTCGGACCCCAAAGTGCGCAAAAGGGTAATTATTTTCGAACTTATTATTTGCTCTCAAACGTGCGCAAAAAATAATAGATCCACCAAAAATTGTCCAGCGGGATGTTCATAATAGAAACGAACAGTTCAAGTCCATATTTTCTCTAAACTATGTCTCTTTACTTTCCCCATAGAGTCATATCTTACCACATCTACATTACCTCTGAGTAAGACATTTCCAAAACTTTTCCATCTCTACACGACCAAAGATATGATTTTTGAGATTTAGAGTGATCCTCTTAGAGACCCGGACTGACACAGCGGTGTGAACACATCAAGCATACCTCAGTACAAGAAGTACAGGAAGTGGTCATTTTTCTCCCAGGACACAAATCGAGTCAGCAAGACAATCGCAACAAAAAAGGAAACTTTATTTCATTGAAGTAAAAGGAACAAACTACATTTGGGGACTATGTCCCGACCACAAAAGAAAAACAAGCTATGACAAAAAGGTACAAAAGGGGAGTATCTATCTCCCAAACAAAAAATTTTAAAATAGAGCAAAAGACAGTTTCAGGAAATAAAACACGAACTACTACTACTCCTTACCGGTGAATAACTCCTCTATTCGCCCTTGGAACCGAGTAATGGCAGCATCAATCTTCGCTCTGACTCTACGCTCGGCTTCCTGAGCCAGAACTGTAGGATCATCAAGGTGGGCATACGCTTGGTGTTTGTCCTACAACCTCTTCAATGTGTCCTCCAGGACAGCAGAAGACAGGGCCACCTTGCTAGTTTTCTTGTAGATGGCCTCCCTCTCTAGATGAGCCCCCTAGAAGTATCCCTCCACGACCGCCATCTTGGCTTGAAGTTGCACAATTTGTTCGTTGATCGCAGCCATGGCATGGGTTATGGAGTCTTCCCGAGCAAGACAGACCTTCCCTCGGTCATTCCACTCGTCATGCTTGAGGCCCAACTTCTTGAGGTCCTGTTCTAGGACCTTCTTGTTCCACACATAAATAGTCTTTACCTACTCCATGGACGTCAGAAGGAACTTACGCTCCTCTTCTACTGCGATGAGTAGGTCTTTCTATCGTGCCTGCTGCAATTCATTCAAGCGCTGCTCTACCTCGGCCAACTTTTGTCTCAAAAGGTCATCCAGTTGCTCATGAACAGGAAGGGTCCTCAAAAGCTCAGCCTGATTATGGGCTCAGTGCCTTGCCTAAGTAAAATCTTTGTCTTATCCTAGGACAGTTTGCACCCCCTACTTTAGGTGCATGTAGAAGCTCTGAATAATAACCTTCGAGGTATCTTCTACGTCAGAAAATATGGAAAGAGTCAAATGAGTCATGACTATGGGGACTACAGTCGACCAAAGAGGAGGCATAGCAACACTAGATGACCTAGGTAGTAGAACAACAGTTGTAGAACGTAGAGATGCTTTGGCTTCTGTAAACTGCCTTCCAGTTAAAAAAAGCGACTGGGCACTAGGTAGTCGAGTAATATCGACCGCCGTTAGATTGACGTTTGAAGATGTGTTGGCGTCAGACGGTACTACAATAATAGATGAAGGGTCATGCACCTCAGCCCCGATAGCCGAAGCCCACTCTGTACCAGTCTAAGCAATAGACCCTTAATGGGGTTCTTCATTCCCAGCCATATGAGGAAGAGGCATAGACCTCTTTTGAATGAGTCCACTACCCCCTCCTTCCTCTATACCTTCCTCGGCAGCTATGTCTGTTGTTCACAGAAGAGAGTCGACACTGTAAGATCACAGCTACTCAAGGGCAGGGTTACCCGAAGAATTAAAAACTCAAGCCAGAAAATCTCATCTCTGGTAAAACGGTAAAATAGGGTACCTGAAGAAGATAGCATGATTGAAGGATCACCCACCACAGTTGGAGTCACCTCCAAAGCACTCAAGTTACCTACCATGACTTAGAGAGCAGCGGGTTCTGTTGATGGCTCTTCAGGGATATATTCACCCGGATCCTCTGGGATGAGCTCTTCAGTGGCAGCCGTAGACCCGTAAGAGGTCTTCCCTCCTCTGGTTCCGAGTAAGCGACCCTGGCGACCGTCGCCCGCCGAGTGTGGCCCTTCCTCCCATGCGTCTGCAAATCATCAAAAATACCAAAACCAAGGTATTCATATGAAGGACTAGGAAGAATTAAACTAAGAGGATTTACGAATACCGCCATAGCATCCAAAGTGGAGTCTGGATCAGATACCACCAATGCAAGGGGTCCTACCTCCTCCCTCACAGAGCTCTCCCCGCCAGGGTCCTACTCTCTGACAGGTCCCGCCCCAGGGGCCACTTCTACTCGCGCCTTCTTGGGATTACCGCAGTAGCGAGCCATCGCGGACTTGCGCTTAGGAGCAGGAGGGTCGTCAGGAGAAATCCCCTCTTCGGACGTCGGATCCGAGTCAACTAGTAGAGGCTGAGATACACTTTGGCCCTTTTTAGGCATTCATCGACCTTTCATCGAGGGGGGCGCAAAGACAGTACCGGCTCAATAGGCCATATCCGGGATATAGTCCGCTGGCGGCATATTGACTGTGCAATAAAAAGTCCCGCTGTATATAGTATGGTCAGTGCCATATTAGATACAGGCAACTCAAACTCCACCTTTGTACCAATGGCGGTATAATAATGCCATGCTCGAGTACCATCGAGAAGACCACCAACAGTCCCAAGCGAGGCGCTAGGACTCTCCAATAAAAGTTGGCTATATCCAAATTGGCGGGCAAACCGACTGGGAAGATAGGGCTCCAGGAAGACCCCCACCCAGTTTTGATATACCAGTGAGGGAGACAAATGACAAGGAGCCAGCGGTAGAGGGTCACTGACAATCGACGACTGACATCATCGTTTTCCCGGTGGATGATACTCCTCTCCTCCTCAGTAAATTCTGGAATCTTCGTAAAAAAACATCCAGCTATTCATATGGACGAGCTCCCACCTACAGGAGGGTATGTCCTCATGATGCCACTTTATCCCGCGATAACGACGGATAAAGGCGTCTCCCTCTAATATTCCTTTATGTGTACCGGGATGCATCAGGGACCGAAGGTGCAATAGAAGCCAACTCATCAGGTAATGATAGGGTAACTCTACCCAGTTGAATTCTCCAACCCCCTTGTGGTATTTTACTTTCTTGACAAATCACCGAAGACCTCAATGGATAAAACAAACCATCGTCGGCAGAAACGCAAGTGGGTGGCCAAAAGCTAGCACACAACTAGAAGGATGAGATTACGGCTGATTCTTTCAATCGAACCCTACCCTCCCACAATCACGCAGTTGCACAGCCAGACCATCAAGTACCCCTTCCAGCAACGCTTTGTAGGACAGCTCATGAGTGTCCATAAAAAAATAACTTAATTCCTCACCATCAACCGACCTCTCACGATACTGTCGGATCGAGGCCGCGACGTCCTTTAAGGACCATGGTGCCCGGATATAAATCTCGTCCGATCCAGGTGCCTCAAGAAAAAGATAATGCGTCCAGAAAGTGATGTGCGGGATAGACCCCTCAGAATCCTTATCTTCCTTATACTCTCTCTGGCAGAAGCTATGATGGCATAACAATTCTTAATATACAACCAAAAATTCTGGACTCTCCTTCTCAAATTTCTCCAGCTTGTCGTTGCTCGGGGCATATTCCTCTTAGGACACCTCACCCAGGGAAGCCTCAAGGCTGAATGCATCTCGTGTAAGGCCAACCCCATCTCCCCACCAGGGGTGAAAAAATTCCTCGTGTGGCAGTTATACATCTCCATCAACGCGAGAAAGAGGCAACGGTTCATAAACAGGCCGTAATAAGTGCACCTCACGACAACCAAAATGTCAGCGGCACGGAGTTCTTACGCGTAGCGCTTCAACACCCACTTGGTCAATCGATACCAAGAAGGAGTGTATTGGACCCAACCAAGGGTTTACAGCTACCCCGGTGGGTATGCACCCTTCTTTGCGACCACGTAAAGAAAGGTATCCACAATATACACATCAAGGTTCGGTCCCAAGTTACTCTGAACGATGTCGGGTGCTAACCCAGTAGGAGAATAAGAGGGAGACTCTTTGTGACATGAGAAAGCCCCCTTACTTTGATGCCCCCTCGCTCCCCCGGCCTGGATCTTGCCGGTAAGAGCCCCTTGCAGCTCAGGAGTCAAATTCTAAGCCATCGCCCTCCTGCCCATCTCTATGTGGAAATCTGATAAAGGCATATGACGTTGGAAAGGAGGTATGGACATCTTCGTCCCACGGTGGCTAAAGCTCCAACCCTCCATGAACTTTCCTAATTCGGGGGCAAAAAAGGTTAGACCATCACCAAACAGAAAGTGTCACGCCTCAGTCCCAAAATACGTAGGACTAGGAATACGTAACACGCCAGCCATATGTATACGAATTCCAATATATGGAAACCATACACACACGTACGCTGTACATGAATATAAAATCCACTAGTGGTAATATACTGTCAATAAGTCACACGTAATCTATATCTCATCCACAGCACAAATAAATAAATAAAGGGGAATAAATAACTGAATATTAAAGATAAAGTCTCGAAGTATGATAGTCGGATAGAAATAAATCAACTACAAAACGACTATACTAAAACTACTAAAAGAGAGAGAAGAGATCAAACTATAATATAAGATAAATGTCAAAAAACAAATAGCAACTAGAATCTCTAACAGTTGCAATGAATCAAAGATACTCCGAAGGTAAGACCTCCTCAGTCTAATAAGAAGCGTCAGGTCCGGGTCCGTACTCCTGTGGATACTCCTGCCCATCTATATCTGGAAAGGGACCAGGTCCTCAGAGGAACATAACAAGATACATATAAATATACCAATAAAGTATTGAAAAATAAACATCCAATGGGGTCACCTAACCGTCTAAGTGAATGTAGTTTGAGAACAACTTTCCAACAAGTGGGCTATCTGGTTAAATGGGATTGGCATGATTCTCTTGCAGATTCAGGGGCCTAAAAAATATGTTATCTTTTGAACGGCAGAGGCTGCCTGATAATATATAATATATAGTGGTCATCATGACCGCGCATCTCCGGCGGAGCGTACGGACTACACAAGGAAAGTACAAAGGAGCCTAAATGCCATACTTGTTGTTCTTTCCACCCTATCCTCTAAGCATGTCACATCCATGACACAATGATAACTCAAAATAACTGCCAGGTCTACTAGCATGCAATGTTTCTATCGACAGTTATCCCTATCCGTCGCACGACCTATACGTACCAGTGGCCAGCCGAGTACGCAAGTCGTGTCCTACATGTGACTCACACTCGTGTAAGAATAGTGTCATGGCTAATAAAACATAAAAATACCTCATGATAATGGGGTGGTCTCATAAAGTAGGTCCAGATGCATATAAATAATAAAAATATAATACGACGACACCGTTGTTGCACCCAAGTTTCCTTGGACGCGCAGTTTATATATTAGTTAAAATATATGAATTTAAATGAAAGAAATAAAATATGCATGGATCATATGGAATGTAATCACAGTACAATGGCAAGGTATACTTGCTTGGCAAGCAATCTGTATAGAGTAAGCGTCCAGATGTCAATGACACATAATCAGAAACTAAGGCCTCCGAATAAACGTCTCTGGATGCTGAAATAGACATCACCAACATTTCCGAAATCAGCGAGATAGCTAGAAAATACTACCCTTTCGTCCAATTTGAACACAGGGGCAAAACGGTAATTTCGGGTCAAAGCGGGGTCCACACGTGGCCCACTTTGCACAAAAAAATGTGACAAGGGTAAAGATCTCTAAATAAGACAAAATATAGGTCAAACAAACTCTAAACATTAGTACGAACTCAACGGTATGTCCAATTTTGGATTCTGGTGAGCCGAACATAATTTTTCCCAAAAAGTCAACCGTAGAGCCCGCAAATAGGCAATTTGGTCAACTATCTCAGAATTGCGTAAAAATTGGGTCACAGGACCAGCACGACACCACGAGTCCAGTGGCACAAGTTTTATCGCATTCTAACCTGCGTACACTAAATGGTGCGAGGTTTTGCAAAAGTCGCAATACGGAGACTTTTTACGGACATGGGCTGATTTCGACACGCACACGTGTCCGAATTAATTTCTGCCAAAGCCCATATGTCTGGACATACCATACGCGCCTTTCGGTGTAATTGGTACGTGACGGGGCAGTCCCGTTTGGTGGGACACGCTCCGTATCACAAATTTTAAAGTTTATAAAAATAGGTTTTTCATGATTTTTAACTTAGTTTAATTCTGCATACAGCATCAAATAAATTAATGTAATTAACAGAAAATAATCTAGGTTAGGTGGTCTTCACATAGCAAAAGGAATTTCTAAGTTTGGAACTCGGTGGTGGGAGATACGAGCCGTAAACCTTGATGGTTACAACAGTTTTCTGAGAATTAAAAGTTGTCGTTTTTCTCCAACTTGGTCTCGGTTTTCGCCTAGGGTTACTGTCATGACCCGCACCCAAAATTTGGGCACGAGTGCGTGGGTACATCCAGCCTATGCCACAGCATCGGCGGTAGAACGCTGTCTTGGTCACAATACTAGCTAATCACATGAATATCCAACTCTATAAGGAGACACAGATATCACAATATAATATGGAATATACTCAATCAAATAAACTAGAGCACGATGAGATATCGAAGCAAACAAATAAAATACAAGACAAGTCTAACAACAATAATAGTCTAACCTGCAATCAATAACATCCAGTCTCCAAGTATGTCGGAAACAAGTCCTCTATGTCACAATCTGGAAAAATATCCAGTCAGGATTGGAACAAAATACACCTCTAACAGCAGTTCCATGTATATTGACAAAAACTATAATACAGTGTAAAGAAAAATAAGACAGATATGACTACTGGCAATAAGAAATACTGACGAGCATGGATATACTGGAAAAAGAAATACTAGAATAATTAGAATACTGTAGCATGTTATCATCAATGTACATCTAGCAATGAAATAGAAATCCAAGTACACGCAAGAACAATGAACTGGTATGTAAGTGTTTACAAGAACAAGAACTAGAACATGTGAAAATGCAAGATCAATATACCAGAGATGCATGTCAAGAATATCTAACCAAGTGTGTGAAACATTAGCATATCATGTGATCGGCTTGGGACTATATGACTCATTACATTGATTAGCGATCATCCCCAACAAGTCCGGCTAACCATATGTAACAGCGATGAGGCATGTAAGGGTAAGGCTGCACCGACGTGAGGTGAGGGTGAGCTATGATGCATGTAAAGTTGGGTATGATCACATAAGCTACTAATATTTCCCTATTTTTCCTCAGTTAGCACGATGGATTCCAATAACGACTCCTCGTGACAGGTCTCAATGATGCCAACTCGTGTGAACAATAGTGTCAGAGTCATGTATGCCATACAACAAGAATTATAGAGATAATCAACATAATGGAAACTGTCAAAAAATGTACTCGCCTGGGGTCCTACTGCTGGTATGAATCAGAGTCCAAGTCACAGTCCAAATAGCCTATGTATTACAAACTTACCATATCAAAAGATAATTTATTTTAATTTATTTAATTCTGGAATAATTACTTTAAAATCCTATTTTAATCTTATTATTCTGATTTTTAGTTTAATTCCTAAATTTTGTCCAAAGGAACTGAATTTTATCGACTCGAGACTCATAGCACGCAAATCGAGGCGATCTGTTGACCGAAAAGTCAATCGACACAAACTCAACTTTCATGTATGATTTCCTGTAGATTTCAGCGTTAAAACATGCTAGAATTTACGGCTCATCCGAATTCAAATTTGTTTGGAAATTATGGCACATATAAATTTCGTATCGTGCACCGTTGGTTAAATTCTAACCTAGAAGTTCTACAGAATTAACAATATAAAAATACTTCGAAATAAATTCTGGAAAAAATATATATCAATTATATCGACATTAACTTTCTGAAACTTCAAACGGTTCATGATTTTGATTCTTGGTTCTCCCGGAATTGGAAAAACATCGAAACACGTCTACTTTCGAACATGCTGTGCTCTACGAATTTTTTAGAATTTAATACTAATAATTTCAAAAAAAAATTTATATAATCAGAAATATAACCTCAATATATTTCTAACACAAGAACTATGTCTCGTTTGGAGTCCGGAGCTATGCGTAATGGCTTCTGGAAGATGAAGGAACCCTAGATAGCAATTCTCTAAAAGTCGGCTCAAAGAAAACCCTAGAAATAAATAACTAACTATTATATATAGAGAGGAGAGAGAGAGCAGCCGCGGCTCGAATCTTGACACGTGGCAGCCATTCGCGAAGCCCGGCCCAAATCGGACGATCATGGTTTGACCCGGCTCGGCTCAGCTGAGTCCGAGTCGAACTCTGACTCGGCTCGGCTCGAGGTCGGCTCGGCTCGGCTCGTACCCACCCCGCGGTCACTGACAGGCGGGCCCGGCACTGTTCGCTACGGGAGGGTGACAGGTGGGCCCCCTGTATGCTGACTGGGCAGAATTAATTACTTTTTGGGTTTTTTTTCAGAAATTAGTTTTTAATTCAGTTTTTCATAATTAATTCAAAATAAATGCTAAAAAAATCAGAAAATTCTAAAAAAATTCTAGAAAATATATTTTATTATTTAGAACCAAAAATAAAAGTTTGGGATATTTTTAATTAAGTTTGTCCCTAAAATAAATTCTTGAAAGTCCTAGGAAATTAGGATTACTAGTTTTTTAATTAACTAAAAATTATGGAAAATTTCCAATAGTCCCAAATTAACCTAATAATAATATTTAAGCAAGAATTTCAGGATACGGAGGTTACAAGTCTACCCACCTTAAAAAAATTTCGTCCTCAAAATTTAAAATCCGTAATAGTTGTATGTATTCATTTATATTATTTTACAATCAAAATTAAATTTATCAAATTATATAATCATGAAGTAAATTCATATTGCTATAAAAATTCCAAAATTCTATAGATATCATATTCCTAAAATCTTCAAATTTAAAATCAATTCCATTCGTATCATAATCTCCTCAAAAACTTTATGCTAATTACTAAATACAAAACTTAATATCCAATCCTCAAATTTTTTAAATCCAATCAATGTATAATTATAAATTTAAATTCTTATCCCAAAAATTTGAATTCAAACACTAATCCATTAATGATCTTACTCCTCGATTCTTTTCCCACACAATACTCAAATAATATAATACTCGCAAAATATTCAATTGTAATATTCAAAATAAATCTATATCTTGCAGTCAAATAAATACAATGATAATCTTCTTAATTTTCTCAAAATTTAATGACAAATTCAATTATTTCATAATCTTCATAAAATCAACGTTTTAACAAGATCGCCAATCCTGTCATATTAAGTTCTCAACTCTTTATTTAAATTAATGTTTATCCTCAAAATTTAAGGCACATTGTCTCTCTTTGTCAAATTATAACCTCTTCATTAACTCTCTACTACGGTCAAACCCTCAACAATCAAAGTCTAAGAGAAAATTATACCTACAGTCATACAACATACAATCTAGAAAAAATATGCATGGTTATGGTCTCTTTTGTCATGGTATTATAGTCTCTGTCAGGGTGTACTACTAACTACATTCTAGCAAGAATATTATTTATACAAGCTATGGTACTAAGGAATCAATCAATCAAACAAACAGATGGAAAAGAAATATGAGGAAAGAACAGAACATAGCTTTCTAACCCATTACTTGGACATCTTCAACCTCTATCATACACTTAACTCTGGCATATTTATTCATAAATTCCTGTCCCTATATACTGTTACCCATATCAACTAATCTCTAGTCCACAAGATATCCATGGATACATCCATATTACACACATATGTCTATTTAATACCAAAATATGATACCAAGGACCTCTAACACAATCATAGGTCAAATGATGCACCCAAAGTTTGATACCTCTATCTCTTTAGGTACCACTGCTTCTACTAAAAGCATACTAACTGCTAGCTCTCTTACCTACTACAACTGTTTATACTAGTTGTTCTTATCACTCAAGTGCACACCAAGTACAATATACCATACTAAGTACTACTCTCTCTAATACAACTCTAGATGGACACCCAAGTTAGTTTGTAGTGCCATCTCAATCATGCTCAAGTCAAAAGATCCTTACACATGTATATCATCTACTCATATACTAATATAAACTTCTTACCCACCATAAAATTTTATCCTCAAAATAAAATCATCAAAATTTAACTTCTCGAACAATTTAAAATAAAATGCATATACTTTTCTCAAAAGTCAAATGCTCAAATATCGAAATAAATTTTTAATCACTTCCAAAATCTTTATAGCTTTGACTATGTTTATTGAATCAAATTTTGAATCCTCAAACATTTTAATAACATAAAATCTCAACTCCTTAAAATTCTTAAAAATTGAAATTTATTTCCACTCTTCAAATTATAAATTTAAATCCACAAGTATACATATAAATACTCACAGTCTCTAATACTCAAGGTGCACACAAATACACCAATTATCTACAACTTCAACTGTGTACTAAAATTTGCACTACCCGGATTACTTGTACTATTACTCCCAATAATCAAAGTTATCATCACACATATTTTATCCAATTATTTTTTATCTATGTTAACTGATACACCAATCTAATTATCATCACACAAAGTAGTTACTGTCATTAACACCTTGCTCAACAAATCCTCGATATAGAATCATTAGTACTCTTGGTATGATAACACTAGCTTTATTATTGGATCATCTCATCAAACTTATTAGAACTCACGATTACTTGCACCTTCTATAACACCCATGTTTTACTTTACTCTTATGGGCAAGTATATGGTTCCTCATCTCGATTGATGTATATATATTTTCCTTTTAATCTTTTACAGACTGTTACACTAATCTGTGATACACTTCATACCTTTCATGATCAATCTTGATATTCCTCTACCCATGGCACACTCATTAATACCCTTTATGCATATACATTTATTTACTCTTGACACACCCAAGTAATCAATCATTAAATTGAACATCATGCTCCATTAATCTTTAACACAATTCCTTGATACTTAATTGTTTACATAGATCATCCAATTACATAAATTCATGACTATCCAGGACGGGTATGCTGACTCTGATACTAACTCTTGGAACCATTACTGATACTCTTACTCCTCTTTCTATAGTACCAATACTAATTATAATAACACCTATCATAGAACTATTGCTACAAGGTACTATGCTATGGGTATCTCTAGATTAATGCCTACTGCTCCCATGTCCAACTAAGAAATACTAACAAACTCATAAGTCACACTCAGTCAAACTAATACTACAAGACACAATCAAAATTGTAAGTCACTAATTATCATACTAACAAGGAATCCTCAAAAAAAATAAGCTCAAAAAAGAACTGGATCAAGGACTAAAGGTATCTTTACCGCTAGTAAAGAAAAGAAGCGATGGAACAAAGTCCTGTAATAACGAAATAGATAAGTATTGAGATGAGACTTTAAGAACCATTTTAAGATACAACCTGATAATCATACACGTCTGTCAGAAATTATGACACTCAGAATCCTCGCCACGCCAGTAAGCATAAATGCGATAAACGACAGGTTCCGTAACTAAGGTATGCAACTCTATAATCATGTCATCTAGAATCTTCGCCACGCCAACCGGTATGGCTGCGAGAGACTCTAAGTTTCATAACTAAAGTACGTACATCCAGTCTGGTTCCTACGTTCTCATCACGATAGCTAATATGGCTGCGACAAACTCTAGGTTCCATAACCAAAGTAGACGTTTTATCTTTCTCACTGTCCTCATCAATATATGTCATCAGATGATACCGTAAAGTTTAGTCCGTAAAATTTATCTCGATATAAAATCGAAACTCAACAACGATACCAAGAATTAAATTTAACAACTGGTCAACAAGAATCAAGTTCAATAACAACAAACGAGAGCGAACGAAAACAAGGAAAAGATTTAAATTGGAAATTATAATTAGATTCTCAAGGGGTTGTCCCAGGAATCTCTCAAGAATTTTTGTGATTGAGTATCCTCTCTCATCCTAGTATCCTATGTCCTATATTCTATAGCAGCCACGCAGTAGTACAACTAAGATGTTGTACTACTACGACATCGCACAACTTGCGAAGTCTGACCTGCATGGGCCGCCACTAAAAATGTGTCACGACCCGCACCCGAAATTTGGGCACGAGTGCGTGGGTACATCCAGCCTACGCCGCAGCATCGACGGTAGAACGCTGTCTAGGTCACAATACTAGCTAATCACTCTCACATGAATATCCAACTCCATAAGGAGACACATATATCATAATATAATATGGAATATACTCAATCAAATAAACTAGAGTACGATGAGATATCGAAGCAAACAGATAAAATACAAGACAAGTCTAACAACAATAATAGTCTAACCTGCAATCAATAACATCCAGTCTCCAAGTATGTCGGAAACAAGTCCTCTATGTCACAATCTGGAAAAATATCCAGTCAGGATTGGAACAAAATACACCTCTAACAGTAGTTCCATGTATATTGACAAAAACTATAACACAGTGTAAAGAAAAACAAGACAGATATGAATACTGGCAATAAAAAATACTGACGAGCATGGATATACTAGAAAAAGAAATACTAGAATAATTGGAATACTGGAGCATGTTATCATCAATGTACATCTAGCAATGAAATAGAAATCCAAGTACACGCAAGAACAATGAACTGGTATGTAAGTGTTTACAAGAACAAGAACTAGAACATGTGAAAATGCAAGATCAATATACCAGAGATGCATGTCAAGAATATCTAACCAAGTGTGTGAAATATTAGCATATCATGTGATCGGCTTGGGACTATATGACTCATTACATTGATTAGATATCATCCCCAACAAGTCCGGCTAACCATATGTAACAGCGATGAGGCATGTAAGGGTAAGGTTGCACCGACGTGAGGTGAGGGTGAGCTATGATGCATGTAAAGTTGGGTATGATCACATAAGCTACTAATATTTCCCTATTTTTCCTCAGTTAGCACGATGGATTCCAATCACGACTCCTCGTGACAGGTCTCAATGATGCCAACTCGTGTGAACAATAGTGTCAGAGTCATGTATGCCATACAACAAGAATTATAGAGATAATCAACATAATAGAAACTGTCAAAAAATGTACTCGCCTGGGGTCCTGCTGCTGGTATGAATCAGAGTCCAAGTCACAGTCCAAATAGTCTATGTATTACAAACTTACCATGTCAAAAGATAATTTATTTTAATTTATTTAATTCTGGAATAATTACTCTAAAATCTTATTTTAATCTTATTATTCTAATTTTTAGGTTAATTCCTAAATTTTGTCCAAAGGAACTGAATTTTATCGACTCGAGACTCATATCACGCAAATCGAGGCGATCTGTTGACCGAAAAGTCAATCGACACAAACTCAACTTTCATGCATGATTTCCTGTAGATTTCAGCGTCAAAAACATGCTAGAATTTACGGCTCGTTCGAATTCAAATTTGTTTGGAAAATATGGCACATACAAATTTCGTATCGTGCACCGTTGGTTAAATTCTAACCTAGAAGTTCTACAGAATTAAAAATATAAAAATACTTCATAATAAATTCTGGAAAAAACATATATCAATGATATTGACATTAACTTTCCGAAACTTCAAATGGTTCATGATTTTGATTCCTGGTTCTCCCGATCGCAAAAACATCGAAACACGTCTACTTTCGGACATGCTGTGCTCTACGAATTTTCCAGAATTTAATACTAATAATTTCAAAAAAAATTTATATAATCAGAAATATAACCTCAATATATTTCTAACGCAAGAAACTAGGCCTCGTTTAGAGTCCGGAGCTATGCGCAATGGCTTCTGGAAGATGAAGGAACCCTAGATAGCAATTCTCCAAAATTCGGCTCAAAGAAAACCCTAGAAATAAATAACTAACTATTATATATATAGAGGAGAGAGAGAGCAGCCTCGGCTCGAATCTTGACACGTGGCAGCCATTCGCGCAGCCCGGCCCAAATCGGACGATCATGGTTTGACCCGGCTCGGCTCAGCTGAATCCGAGTCGAACTCTGACTCGGCTCGGCTCGAGGTCGGCTCGTACCCACCCCGCGGTCACTGACAGGCGGGCCCGGCACTGTTCGCTGCAGGAGGATGACAGGTGGGCCCCCTTTTTGCTGACTGGGCAGAATTAATTACTTTTTGGGTTTTTTTCCAAAATTAGTTTTTAATTCAGTTTTTCATAATTAACTTAA
Organism: Iris macrosiphon; assembly: GCA_036927795.1. Taxonomy (NCBI): domain Eukaryota; kingdom Viridiplantae; phylum Streptophyta; class Magnoliopsida; order Asparagales; family Iridaceae; genus Iris; species Iris macrosiphon. The sequence continues at coordinate 104,715,187 of JAYESA010000014.1, read as the reverse complement.
AATAAATGCTAAAAATAATAAAAAAATTCTCAAAAAATTCTAGAAAATGTATTTTATTATTTAGAACCTAAAATAAAAGTTTGGGATATTTTTAATTAAGTTTGTCCCTAAAATAAATTCTTGAAAGTCCTAGGAAATTAGGGTTACTAGTTTTTTAATTAACTAAAAATTATAAAAAATTTCCAATAGTCCCAAATTAACCTAATAATAATATTTAAGCAAAAATTTCAGGATACGGAGGTTACAGTTATGTGCTGTTCGAATTAAACTAATACACAATATTGGGAGAGGGATAGGTCGTGAACGTACATGTGAAGACAGGGTCGAATTTGGTTGAGCGATGGCGTAGAAATCGAGGAGTGAACAGGGCAAAGTTGCTGTTCAGTTTTCTGTCGCGGGTGCACGCGCTCGAACGGGGACGACGGCGGCGGCTTGCTGCTTGGTGGCGGCGGTGTCTCCGATCGACGACGGCGCTCAAGGTCGGCGGCGCTCAGGTCGAGGAGAGTAGAGTAGGGGTTTAGGGTTAGGGTTTTAATGATGTACAATATATATATATAGGGTGCGGGGGTTTTTCGCGCGAGGAAGAATTACTGTCGCGGCTGCTGTTGTTTACTTGGCTAGCGGGCAGGGTAGGATAGTGGGTAGGGTAGGAAATGGGTTTAAGGTTTTGTTTTTTATTTGATTTTTCTTTTTCTTTCTTTCTCTTTCTCTTCTTGCATTCATTTCTTTTTTATTTCTTTTTCCATTCTTTTTATTTTAATAAAACTTTATATATATATATATACATATATATATATATATATATAAAATTCTAAAAAATTATATTAGTGCATGCAATAAATCTCCAACCGTCCAAGGGTCTCCTACATGAAATAAATTAAGGTAAAATAATAGTTGCTCTGTAAGTCTCTAAATGCACAATCACCTAGAAATAAAAATTAAATAAATTCTATATCTTCTAGTTAGCTAATAAATACTATAAATCAATTAATTAATTAATACGGTTTTTAAAATTAGGGGTTTTATATTCTACCCAATTTATAAAAATTTTGTCCTCGAAATTAAAATTAAGCCATAATAGAAAGTCAAGGATGGTATAAGGTAGAAATTAGCAAAGTAAATTCATACCTTGGTCTTCGAATATATACGAAAAATGTTTGCGCATGTCGTCCTCGCGCTACCAAGTTGATTCTCCTGGCGCGCTATGCTTCCATGCCACGCGAACCAAGGGAATAGTCTGGTTCCTCAACACATTCTCTCGATGATCAAGGATTTCCACGGGTTGCTCTTGATATGACAAGCTCGGCCCAATGGTGATCTTGGAATGGTTGAGGACATGACTGCTGTCTGCCACATATCACCTGAGCTGCGACACATGGAATACATCATGTACTCCCTCAAGTGAAGGTGGTAGCGCAAGTCGATATGCCACTTCTCCCACTCTCTCTAGCATGTCAAATGGTCCAATATACCTTGGACTCAACTTGCCATGCCCTCCGAATCGAATAGTGCCTCTAGTAGGTGATATCCTCAAGAAGTCATGATCGCCCTCTTTGAACTCCAAGGGACGATGATGAAGGTCTGCCCACTGCTTCTGTATGTCTTGCGCTGCTCGTAAGTGCTCTGGTATCTTCTTAATTGTCTCTACGGTATTGACTACCAACTCTGGTCCTATAATTTGACGTTCTTCCATGTCACTCCAACACACGGGAGACCTACACTTTCTTCCATATAATGCTTCAAACGGAGCCATCTGAATGCTCGCTTGATAGCTATTGTTGTAAGAAAACTCGATAAGATATCGGTCGTCCTCCCATGATCCTCCAAAGTCTAACATATATACAAGCCCTCAACATATCCTCCAGTGTCTGAATAGTACGCTCGGACTGTCCATCTATCTTCGGGTGATAAGATGTACTGAATTTTAGACGAGTCCCAAGACTCTCTTGCATGCTCCTCCAAAAGTGCAATATAAAATATGAATCCCTGTCTGACACAATGCTGACCGGAATGCCGTGCAATCTCAGGATTTGCCTCATGTATAAGTCAGCCAAAGCTTCTATAGACTGGCCAACTCTAAAAGGCAAGAAATGGACTGACTTGGTGAGTCGATCCACTATTACACATACTGTATCTCTCCCATTTGGACTCTTGGGAAAACCTGTAACGAAGTCCATAGTGATGTGCTCCCACTTCCACTCAGGAATCGGAAGTGGTTGTAATAGCCCTACTGTTCTCTGATGCTCCGCCTTTACCTGCTAACATACTAAACATTTGGCTACAAAGCGAGCTATATCTCTCTTCATCCTATGCCACCAAAAGTGTTATCGTAAGTCACAGTACATCTTGGTGCCTCTAGGATGAATAGAATATATCGAACTATGAACTTTTGCCATCATCTCCTGTCGAATCTCTCCATTAGGAACATATAGACGATCACCACATCGTAATATCCTGTTATCATGAATGCGCAATCCCGTCTGCTCTCCGACCTCTGTCATTTTCTTCAATCTCCTGAATCTGGCGTCCGTAAGCAAAGCTGCCTTGACCCTCTCTACTAGTGATGACTGTACTTGCAAGTTGGCTAATGTCCCATCTGCTCCGGGTAATATCACTTCTATGCCAAGCTCTTGCAAGTCCTCTAATAATTCCCTCTGTGTTGTCAAGAAATAAGCTGTTGGTTTTTGGCTTAACGCGTCTGCTAAAATGTTAGCCTTGCTTGGGTGATAATGTAGCTCTATCTCAAAATTTTTTATCAACTCAAGCCATCGACATTGCCTCATATTTAACTCCTTCTACGTGAAGACATACTTAAGGCTTTTGTGGTCTGTATAGATCTCTACTCATTTCCCATATAAGTAATGTCTCTATAGCTTCAGAGCAAAAATAATGGCTGCAAGTTCCAAGTCATGAGTTGGATAATTCTTCTCATGCACTCGTAATTGTCTAGATGCATATACAATCACCTTGCCATGCTGCATCAACACACATCCCAAACATTTCCCTGATGCGTCACTGTAAATCACATAGCCTCCTGATCCTGATGGAATAGTCAATACTGGTACTGTGGTCAGTCGCTTCTTCAACTCCTCGAAAGCGGCTTGACACTCGTCGGTCCATACGAACTCTTGATCCTTGCAAGTCAACCGAGTCATAGGTGCTGCTATCCTTGAGAATTCTCCATAAACCGTTGGTAGTATCCCTTAAGTCCAAGGAAACTCCTCACCTCAGATGCTGATTTAGGAATGGGCCATGTCTCGACTGCCGAGATTTTCTCTGGATCAACAGAAATACCATCTCCCGTAATGACATGCCCAAGAAACGAAACTCTGTCCAAGAGAAACTCATATTTACTGAGCTTTGCATATAAATACTCTCTCCTCAATGTCTCTAGAATAATCCGCAGGTGCTTCTCGTGCTCCTCGTGGCTCTTCAAATAGACAAGTATGTCATCTATGAAGACGACCATGAACTGGTCCAAATACTGATGGAAGACTCGATTCATTAAGTCCATAAAGATAGCTGGAGCATTAGTCAATCCAAATAGCATGACCAAAAACTCGTAGTGTCTATATCTTGTTCTGAATGCGGTCTTCGAGATATCCTGCTTCTACCTTCACCTGGTGATATTCCGATCTCAAGTCTATCTTCGAGAACACCTTGGCTCCACTAAGCTGGTCGAATAAGTCATCAAAGCATGGCAATAGATATTTATTCTTCACGGTCACTGCATTTAAGGCTTTGTAGTCAATGCACATATACACTGACCCATCCTTCTTTGGTACAAATAATACTGGTGCTCCCCAGGGTGATTCACTCGGTCGGATGAAACCTTTTTTTTTAGTTCTTTCAACTGTGCCTTCAGCTTATCCATCTCCTTCTTCGCCAATCTGTAAACATGGGATGCTATGGGTGCTGCTCTCGGTGTCAATTCAATTGAGAATTCTATGTCTCTGTCTGGGGGTAGGCCTGGCAATTCCTCTGGAAAAACGTCTTAGAATTCTAAAATAATGGGGTGATAGAAAACATCATCCATTGCAAACTGAACACCATCAATGGCTTCTGTGGATCCTCATACAAACTCAAGTTTCGGCTGGCCTGGTACCTTAAAAAGAATGCTTCCTCCAAAACAGTCGAAGAAAGCGTGGTACTTGCTTAACCAGTCCATTCCAAGCACAATATCAAAAGTTGGCATAGGAAGGAGTAATAGTCGGGCACTCATCTCTCTGCCACAAATTACTACAGGACACGATCTACAAATCTGACTAACAGGTACAACTCCTCCTCCGGTGAGAATTCTAACACAACTAGGTAAAGGTGTAGTGGCAATATTGTGTTTGGCAATAAAACTAGAAGATATGAACGAGTGGGTGGCTCCCGTATCAAAAAATATCACAGTAGGAAAAGTAAAAGCAAGAGTAATTCCTGCTATGACATCAATCTCCTGATTCATGTTATCCACTTCTAGTGCAAAAGCTTGTCCATTCCTCTGTGGCTATCCATGACTCACCCTCGTGTACTGATCCTCTTAAGTAGGTAGTGGTGGTCCTCGCTGAAATCCTCCTATTGCTGGAGGTCGAGGTGCTCCTGGTCTAGTCATTTGTTGAGCTAGCTTCGGTGCTGGAAGAGCTAGCCTCTATACTGGCGGTGGAAGTGTCAATGTCTGCTGCATTGGACAGTCTCTTGCCAAATACTGTCCGGAACCACATCGCATACATTATCCCAAACGAGTCTGATAATCTCTCAAAATGTGCCCATGATTCCTACAATAACTGCAGTGGGGCTTCTCCAAAATCTGGTACGGTCCTGCTCTGTGCTGATACTGCTGTTGCTGTGCCAAAGGACGTCTAATAGGCCCTCCTTGTTGTGTCCTTGTTGGTCCTTGCTGTGTCCTTTCTGGTCCTTGTTGTGTCCTCAGTTGACCTCCTTTTCCCCTGCTGATGGTCTCTTGTAATCTGGCTTCTGTCAATTATTTGGCATAAGAGATCCGGGACTGTGAGCTAGTGTAGTGTTGGAGCTCCTGTATCAGTCCGCGGTGAAACCTCTTAGCCTTCACCAATTCATTCGGTATCAGGACAGCACCATATTTACTAAGGCGACTAAACTCTGTATCATACTCATTAAATATCTTGTTCTCCTGCTCTAGATGAAGAAACTGATCGTACAACGCATCCCTTAAAGTGTCCGGGAAGTACTTCCTCTCAAAGCACTCTAAGAATTGTTTCCAAGTCTGATATGTACCCAACTGGTGCTCTATTGATTCCCACCAGTGGTGAGCATACCCATCTAGCAACGTCCTTACGCCTGTCATCCATAGATCTGTAGGTAGCTGCGATGCTTCTAATAACTTCTGAGTGTGGATAATCCAGTTGGTAGTCTCCTCTGGGCTCTCAGTGCCTTTGTATGGTTTCGGACCCATATGTATAAAGTCCTTTACTGAACCAACTCTAGCTCGAGGTACTGGAACTAGTGCTTGAGCTGGTACAGTAGCCTATGCAGCCATTATCTCAAGTGCTGCTAGAAATTCTTGCCTCTTCTCTGTCGCTTGCTGCCTATGCTCTACAGCTAGTGCGGCTGCCTGCTGTCTCTGTTCCTATATCATCATTTGGAAGAATTGGAACAGCTGTGTCTGGCCATCTAGCGATATCGATGAAGCTGAAAGGGTCCCATTAGGTAATGCAGAAAGATCAGATAGAACTGGATTGTGAGTCTGTCCATCTGTCCCCGAAAGTCTAGGAATCATTGAGGCATCTCCTGGTGTATGGCCGTTGACTCCTGAAGGTGTGTCACCTTCGGCGGCAGTACATCCACTACGCATATCCATCTCTCTGCAAGTGGTGGACGAAACGATTAGAAAAAGTACAGGAATCAAACAGGATGCAAGCATTTAAATAGGAATTTGAAAGAAAGGGGAGTTTTAGTCAAGCATGGATGAGATCCTATACACAGGCTTGTTCGGTACAGTAACGTAACCGAGACAATATATTCTAGACCTGCATGGGCCACTACTAAAAATATGTCACGCCCTAGTCCCAAAATACGTAGGACTAGGAATACGTAACACGTCAGTCGTATGTATACGAATTCTAATATATGGAAACCATACACACACATACACTATACATGAATATCAAATCCACCAGTGGTAATATATTGTCAACAAGTCACACGCAATCTATATCTCATCCACAGCACAAATAAATAAATAAATGGGAATAAATAACTGAATATCAAAGATGAAGTCTCAAAGTATGATAGTCAGATGGAAACAAATCCACTACAAATTGACTATACTAAAACTACTAAAAGAGAGAGAATAGATCAAACTCTAATATAAGATAAATGTCTAAAAAGATATAGCAACTAGAATCTCTAACAGCTGCAATAAATCAAAGATACTCAGAAGGTAATACCTCCTCAGTCTGATAAGAAGCGTCAGGTCCGGGTCCGTACTCCTGTGGATACTCCTGTCCGTCTATATCTGGAAAGGGACCAGGTCCTCAGAGGGACATAACAAGATACATATAAACATGCCAATAAAGTACTGAAAAATAAATATCCAATGAGGTCGTCCAACCGTCTAAGTGAATGTAGTTTGAGAACAACTTTCCAACAAGTGGGCTATCTGGTTAAATAGGATTGGCATAATTCTCTTGGAGATTCAGGGGCCTAAAAAGCATGTCGTCTTTTGAACGGCAGAGGCCGCCTGATAATATATAATATATAGTAGTCATCATGATCGCGCATCTTTGGCGGAGCGTACGGGTTACAGAAGGAAAGTGCAAAGGAGCCCAAATGCCTTACTTATTGTTCTCCCCACCCCATGCTCTAAGCATGTCACATCCATGACACGATGATACCTCTAAATAACTGCCAGGTCTACTAGCATGCAAAGTTTTATCGGCAATTATCCCTATCCGTCGTACGACCTATACGTACCAGTGGCCAACCGAGTACGCAAGTTCGTGTCCTACATGTGACTCACACTCGTGTAAGAACAGTGTCATAGCTAATAAAATATAAAAATGACTCATGATAATGGGGTGGTCTCATAAAGTAGGTCCAGATGCATATATATAATAAAAACATAATACGACGACACCGTCGTTGCACCCAAGTTTCCTTGGACCCGCAGTTTATATAGCAGTTAAAATATATAAATTTAAATGACAGAAATAAAACATGCATGCATCATATGGAATGTAATCACAGAACAATGGCAAGGTATACTTGCCTGGCAAGCAATCTGTATAGAGTAAGCGTCCAGATGTCAAGGACACGGGATCAGAAACTAAGGCCTCTGAATAAACATCACCGGATTCTGAAATAAACATCACCAATATTTCAGGAATCAACGAGATAGCTAGAAAACACTACCCTTCCGTCCAATTTGGACACAGGAGCAAAACGGTAATTTCGGATCAAAGCGGGGTCCACACGTGGCCCACTTTGTACCGAAAAGTGTGCCAAGGGTAAAAGTCTCTAAATGGGATAAATTATTGGTCAAACAAACTCTAAACGTCAATACGAACTCAACGGTATATCCAATTTTGGATTTCGGTGAGCCGAACACAATTTTGCCCAGAAAGTCAACCGTAGGGCCCACAAATAGGCGGTTTGGTCAACTGTCTCAGAATTGCGTGAAAATTAGGCCACAAGACCAGCGCGATACCATGAATCCAATGGCACAAGTTTTATTATATTCTGACGAATGTACACTAAATGATGCAGTATTTTGAAAAAGTCACGATACGAGAACTTTTTACGGACACCGACTGATTCCGACGCGCACACGCGTCCGAATCAGTTTCCGCAAAAGCCCATATGTTTGGACATACCATACGCGCCTTTTGGTGTAATTGGTATACGATAGGGTGGTCCCGTTTGGTGGAGCACACTCCGTATCACAAATTTTGAAGTTTGCTAAAACAGGTTTTTCGTGATTTTTAACATAGTTTAATTCTGCATACAGCATCAAATAAATTGATGTCACGCCCCAGTCCCAAAATACGTAGGACTAAAAACACGTAAGCATGCCAGCCGCATGGATATGGAAACTCCAATATATGGAAACTAAACCCATACGTACGCTGTAATATGAATATAAAATCTACAAGTGGTATAAACATATGTCACAAGTCACAGGATATAATCTAAATCTCATCCACAGAAAATTAATATAAATGAATAACCAGCATCTATATAACTAGATCTCAACATAAGTATCTAAGGATGATAGTTGGATGAAAACAAATCCACTACCAACTTGAATGTAAGAGCAAATACAAAATAAGTACAACACAACAACACCATATAAGAATACCAGCTACCAATCACGGGCTCGAAGAGAGGGCATCTACGAAACATATATAACCATCCAAATCTGCGCTCCTACAAATACTCAAGAACAGATACACCTGGCAGAGGACCAGGTCCTCAGGGGGACGTAACAAGATACAGAAAAGTGAGCCAACTTGAATACAGTAACCATGTATATTATTTGAAAATAAATAAGTACGCTGTACAAGACATCTATATGAATGCAAATGAGGACAAGTTTTTGACGTATGGGCAAGGGTAGGCTACTTGATCTAATCCTCACAACTCACACACCCGTCTAGAACATCATCAGCCGATATACCGCGGGGGTAGCGACCCTCGTGACTCCATCAATCGACATACCGCAGGGGTAGCGACCATCGGACACGACCACCATAGTGCGTGCTACTGACTACGGTGTTACCAGAGTGGTTAAAGCCCATATGCCTAATGATTGTCCTCGATGATACAGAAATAAATATACAGAAATATACTAAGCATGCAAAATACTGTAAACAATTTGGCAAGGTATCTTGCCTGGTCTGAAAAGGATAAAGTTCTAACTCAAGGCGTCATCCGATCTACCCGTCACATAAATTAAACAAGTTAGGTTACAAAAGTGGGTAAATAGGTTCCTCCATTTAATCTATTTTAATTTTGAATAAAATAACCTAAAATAGTATTTTAATCTTATTATAATGTAATTTTATTGTTAAACCCTAATTTTGTCCAAAGAACTGAATTTTATCAAGTCGAGACTCATGGCACGCAAATCGAGGCAATCTGTTGACCAAAAAGTCAACCAACACAAACTCAACTTTTATGCATGATTTCCTGTAGATTTCAGTATCAAAAACATGCTGAAATTTATGGCTCGTCCGAATTCAAATTCGTTTGGGAATTATGGCACATACAAATTTTGTATTGTGCACCGATGGTTAAATTCTAACCTAGAAGTTCTACAGAATTAACAGTATGTAAATACTTTGAATTAAATTCTGTGAAAAATATATGTCGATGATCTCGACATTAGCTTTCCGAAACTTTAAACGGTTCATGATTCTGATTCCGAGTTCTCTCGAAATTATGAAAATATCGAAACACGTCTATTTTCGGACATGCTGTGCTCTACAAATTTTCTAGAATTTAATACTAATAATTTCGAAAAAAATTTATATAATCAGAAAGCTAACCTCAATATCTTTCTAACACAAGAAACTAGGCCTCTTTTGGAGTCCGGAGCTATGCACAATGGATTCTGTAAGATGAAGGAATCCTAGATGGCAATTCTCCAAAATCTCTCTCTAAATAATAGGATAATTAGGGTTATCATATTATATATATAGAGAGATGTACGTGCGGCTGAATAGATATCTATAGGCTTACACGTATCAGAATATGATTGGATGGTTTTATTTATATTATTTATTTTTGATTTGCCTTTATCAAAATATTATTTAAGTCGTTTTAAATCTAAATAACTCCAAATAAATATTAAAAATAATCATAAAAATCTGGAAAAATTACAGAAAATATATTTTGAATCCAGAAACCCTAGAAAAATACTTGGGATAATTTTATGTTCATAAGTTTTCTACTATAATTAGGAGAAGCTCTAAACATTAGTTTTACCCATATAACTAAAAATAAATACTAAAATTATTCTAAAAATTCTAAAATAATTTCAAAAAATATATAATAATATTATAAACCCTAAAAAATAACGTGGGTACATTCTATATTCCTGGAATTGCACAATAAATTCTAAAAGTCCTAAAAATTAGTTGTTAGCCTAATTACTCCCAATAAATACTAAAAATACTCAAAAAATTCTCAAACAATTCTAGAAAATATATGTGACTATTTAGAACCTAAAATAAAATTTTGGGATATTTTTAGTTAATTTTGAATATAAACTAAATTCTTTAAAGTCCTAGAAATTAGTGTTACTAGTTTTTAATTAACTAAAAATTATGGAAAAATTCCAATAATCTAAAATAGCCTAAAAATAATTCTAAATAAATATTTATATAAGTAAATATACTAAAAAAATTATTTTCTAATTAACTAATATAATACTCTAAATAAATTCAACATCTATAATAAATATAATAATATAAAATATACATAAAATATCTATTTTGGGTGAGGGAGTTTACAATTAATGTAATTGACAGGAAATAATTTAGGTTAGGTGGTCTTCATATAGAAAAAGGAATTTCTAAGTTTGGATCTCTGTGGTGGGAGATACGAGTACGTAAATATTTATAGTTACAACAGTTTTCTGAGATTTAAAAGTTATCATTTTTCTCCAACTTGGTCTCGGTTTTCGCCTAGGGTTACGCACTGTTCGAAGTAAACTAATACACAGTATTGGGAGAGGGATAGGTCGTGAACGTACCAGTGAAGACGGGGTCGAATTTAGTCTAGCAATGGCCTGGGAATCGAGGCATGAACAGGGCTAAGTTGCTGTTCAGTTTCCTGTCGCGGGTGCGCACGCTCGAACGGCGACGACGGCGGCGGCTTGCTGCGAGGTGGCGTCTCCTGTCGGCGGCGGCGCTCAGGGTCGATGGCGCTCAGGTCGAGGAGATTAGAGTAGGGGTTTAGGGTTAGGGTTTTAATGATATAATATATATATATATATATATATATATATATATATATATATATATATATATATATATATATATATATATATATAGGGTGCGGGGTTTTTTCGCGCGGGGGAGAATTACTGCTGCGGCTGCTGTTATTTACTTGGCTAGCGGGTAGGGTAGGATAGCGGGTAGGGTAGGAAATGGGTTTAAGGTTTTGTTTTTTATTTGATTTTTCTTTTTCTTTTTCTTTCTTTCTCTTTCTCTTCTTGCATTCATTTCTTTTTCATTTCTTTTTCCATTCTTTTTATTTTAATAAAACTTTATATATATATATATATATATATATATATATATATATATATATATATATATATATATAATTCTAAAAATTTGTATTAGTGCATGCAATAAATCTATCAACCGTCCAAGGGTCTCCTACATGAAATAAATTAAGGTAAAATAATAGTTGCTCCGTAGGTCTCTAAATGCACAATCACCTAGAAATAAAAATTAAATAAATTCTATATCTTCTAGTTACCTAATAAATACTATAATTCAATTAATTAATTAAATAATTAATACGATTTTTAAATATAGGGATTTTAAAGAAAGTAGGACTTCATGGAGGTATGACCCATCCCGGTAGCGGCCGCCCCTGAAGTCATTTGACTCAGAAGGAAATACTCGCCCTTCTCAGCAATCTGCTTCTGTCTGTCTGACAAAAAAAATTATATCTAGCTGGTATTGAACGTCAACGGCTAGGTCCTCAAAATTCGCATTCAATAGAACTCGTCCAGGGTTGAGCACCAACTCCCTTGAAGAGGTAGTCGATAACTTCACTGCACAGCATATAAAAGACATGCGTATCAGCAAAAGAAGCTTTGCATAAATTTAACATACAAAGAAGAATGATAGGCGCATGACACTTTTGCACACGACAACATCTGCCCATGCGACAAATTACATCTTGTGCATCTGCAAGGTTTCCCGTGGCATACTTCCAGTTATGCATTAGTGAAAAGGCCGCACATGTCTCTACATCTATGCGACGAGCCGTGCAAATCGTGTCTCTGTGTTCTTGTATATCTCCACCAATAAGAGTGTCCTTACCTAGAACGAGTCTCTGAACGTCTGAAGAAAACTTTAGGGGGCCAACCTTGTCGGCAATAGCCTTCCCCTTTCCCTTCTTTTTGGGTGCAACACCCTCAGACATGGGGCCCTTACCCTTAGCAGTGACGAAAGACGAAGGAGCTCGGGAAGACATGACGATCGACAGGGAAGAAGAGAACCAACGATAGTAGAAATGGAGAATAGAACAAATGCAAGAGGCCTTCTTTCTCCAAACCTTTCTCCTTTTATAGAAAGGGGTGTCTTGAAGAACGAGATGCCTCTGCCCACATGGCAACCTAGGATGAGAGAGGCGATTGAGTTTTTTGATCCGTCGTCATCCATAAATGAACGGATGCCTCGGGCTCTGAGTTATCAGATAGCTTAGGATCCCAACTTATCGACTCGAAGATAGAATCAAATCTCGCTATTTAATACAGATTTGACAGCATGGCAGAGCCCTCCATACGATAATTACTACATGCGTTAACCAGATGAAAACATACAGTGAATGCGTGCTGAATTCATGCTTCTTATTCAAATTATTCCAGACTTAGCCAAGTCTGAAAACTTTGAAGGGGGTCTTATAGAAGCATGAAAATCTCTCTATGCACTCCAGTTTGCAGTCACCCTCGGATACCTGACATCCCGAGATGCATACCGTCCTTTGACTCATCGTCCCTACAATCACATCAGAGCAATTATGACTCTGACAAAATAGACAGTTATTCTGACCGCCTCGAATCCTACACCGCTGATTGAAATCTGTGTTAACAATTTTGTCATAATTACTTTTGACAGTATACAACTGTTCAAATGCCACGAATGTAGAAAACGATAAAAGATTCATGCGTCTCTGGCCTAATGCGTCCCAGCGTCTCTTGACCAATGTGTTCTAGACTCCAAGTATTCCATGCGTCTATGGCCTAATATGTTCCAGACTCCATGCGCCCCATGCGTCTCTGGTCCCATGTGGCTTCGACTCTATGCAGTTCCCATATGCGTCCTGAACGACCACAGAGCTGGGCGGTCACATAAAATCTCCTAACACAGATTTTGATATCTATCAGAAGATCTGATGCCTCACTCATCACCCTGAGATGCTTCAAAATCCGTGCAGACAATGGCTCAAAAAAATACGACAAGTTACGTCAGTGCATTAATTGCCTCGACCGATGGGCCATGCCACGTGTACTACGTATGTAGCTTCAAGACCCATACAGCCTCAACATCATGCGGCCAGAGCGTCCACCTGACCAAGGCCAAACAAGAGTACACATGCGATTTCAAGATCCATACGGCCTCGTCCATATATGGCCAGAGGGTCTTTCCGACAAAGGCCAAACAAGAGCTTTTATGCAACTACAACAGTATGCGGCTCTCAACTCACAAGATTTTTTGTTACAACCAAAAATTATCTCTTACACAGTTAGTGTTGACCAAGTATCCAATTGAGAGAGTTATGCACACAATAGCCCCAAGATCTCTTCAAACAGAAAATTCTAACCAAACCCATGTGGCGGCTTGCCCGCACCATGCGGCTACCGTTACGACCGCATTCTGCTGAAGGAGCCCCATGCAGCCACCAAACAGAGGCCTATGCGACACCCATAGCCCATCAACACGATGGCTATAAATAGGAGCAACTCGAACGTTCTAAAGGTTGGCTTTTTCTGCTTCAGATAGAGACTGAACCAAGAGCCGGGCTGGCTATCTACGAATTCACACTAAAACCAATGAGAGAAGCCTCCGCGTTCGGATCGTCCATGGAGTAAAGAGTTGCTATATTCCTAACCCTCCATCATCACCCCCAGATCAAATTAAGTTTGTTCTTATATTATCTCTTAGGACTCTTCTCTGTACTCTCTAATTTGTTAATCATATCAAGTTCTCTTGGTTCTTCCTTTTGATTTAAATGACAAACAATCCCCAAATATTCCTCCAATTTAAAAAGAAGCTAAACTCCATTCATCCCAAAATCAAACTCATTCTCTCTCCTTTTTATTCCTAGAGGAGGCTAAGGAGCTTTTCATAGCTAGAGGAGGCATTAAAATGAAGCTAGCTTGAGGGAGGTGTCCATTCTTTGAAATTGTGTCCCCTTGGTGTGTTGTATTGGAAATCCATCTCCCAATAGAAAATTTTCTATTTTTCTTGTCATTTTAATTTTAAGTGATATATTTGACCATTATAAACCTACCCATTGCTAAGGCTACACATAGAAAGAAGAACTAGGTTCATAGGAGGCATATGGAGAAAGTCACATTGACTTATATGGCCAAATTGGGAAAAATATAAATTTGGACCACTAGGTGTTTGTAGGAATGTCTCATAGGTAATTTTATGTTATAATTCATGATTTGAGAGGGCGTACGTGTCCATAATTGGATACGAGTAGGCATATCATGATAATTTATGATACGGGATGATTTTAAGGATTTTTCCTTCGACACTTGTGATACACGTGTCATATTTTGCCACAACACTTAGTATAGCTATCTATTGATCTAATTAGGCTCTAATTATTATATTTGATATGTTTATAGGATTTGGGTAGAGTTTGGTGAGGTTGGTAAGAGTATCTTGCAGTATCATGAGCTATGGTGAGTATCTTGAGTGTGCGCACCAAGTGTTTGGTGTTTGTCTTCAAGGAGTATTTTATATGTGTATTATACATATAAGTGAATAGATATTGGAAATTAAATATAAAGTTGTATGCAATTATCTATAGACAAGTGTATATATAAATATATTATGAAGGCATATACCTATCTAAGTGGTGCATGCAAGGAGGTGGAACTATAGGTGTTGTGCACTGCTTTGTTTCATGCAGTATGAACTGCTGGCAGATGAGGGGAGTATTGGTGTCAGAGGATGTGCCCAGTGAGGTTAGTTAAGTGTGGGTTGGAGTGATGGAGTATCTTAGAGTGCATAAGTGAGTGTAATATCTATGTGTACATTATTTTGTGCACAAGTGTGTACTAGTGTGTGTTTGGTTTATATATTGGTATTCATGTGGAGTGACTTATTGAGTGTCATAGGTGGTTTGAGAAGGGGGTTTCTACCTGGAGCTTGACTTGATGTGGTACAATTCTGCACTGAGTCAAGCTCAGGCAGTGTGGTATTGAGGTATGGACTGTACAAAGATTAGATGATACATGTATGTATAATGGTAGTGCTAGTGTGGTTGGCCTATGCTCGATCTGTGGCAGTGTGCCGAGTACATCACTGCTTATATCAAGTTTTCAGATGTACTCTGCAAGTTTGGGGGAAATTGGGCCAGGCAGTGTGCAACTAGAGGAAACCTGCACTCTAGTATTGGGCAGTAGGAAGGGTATGTATTGCTTCCAGTCTGCAATAGGGATCTCTGGGTTCATCTATGTTGGGGTTTACCCTCTGGTACAGCAGCAAGATTGGAGGGGAGTTGTGAATCATAGTAATATTAGTTAGGTCTTGATCTGTTACCTGGGAGATCGGGTGCCAAGTGATGCAGACTTTGTACTGAAGTTTGCAGAGTTTGAGGAGGGGATAATATATCAGTATCTAGTGTGCATCAGGAATAATGTGTATCCAAGACATCAAGGCCTAAACTGTGAAGAAGACATTGGAGTGTGTATCAAATGAGGTTAAACCATGTGCAAGTAAGTGTGTGCATGGTCAAGAGAAGTGTCTGTAGTGTTAGTGTATTATGGAGTGAGGATATAGTGTAAGATATGCATATGTGAGTGTGTGTTTGTACCTAACTATATATAGGTACTCTACATTGAATAAGGGTAAACTATAAACATGTGTGTGTATGTGTTAATATATGAATACATGTGTAAGTAATGGTGTATCCAGGGGTGAGTGAATTGGCCCTATGTCGAGAGGATATATGTAGTCAGGTAGGGGTGAAGGGAAATACATAGCAGCTAGAGTACTCAGTGGTTTTGGAGTCAGTTAGGTGCATTGTGCCCATGCTAAGATTTGCCATCAAGTGATGAATATGGGGATAAGGTTGTAAGTGTATGCCTATTGATAGAGCTAGTGTTAGTGTGTCTTATTTAGTGTTGGTATGTTGTCTAAGTGTGAGGCAAGTTTAGGGAAATTGAGTATAGGTAAGTATATAGGGGTAGGTGTGTGATTGATACTCATAGGGAGGTGTATTCCTAGAGTGGCAATGGGTTGGTAACAAGGTACCAAGTATCGTGGATATGATATGAGGGTAATGAGAGATGAGTTGGTATCAAGATACCAAGAATCATTGGTAAAGCTTAGTAGTTAATGTATTTTTGGTCTAAAGTATTGACATAGAATTGACTTGATAGCTAGCTAAGATGACTAATAGGTTAACTAAAATAGGTTATTAGATATCAAGATATGAGTTTGTATCTAGTGTCAAGTTTAGGAATGGTATAGAACGGTAAGGTATTGGTATTCCAAGATACCAAAATATGGAATATTGGGGTTAGGGTAAAGGGACTAAGATAGTAGGGTGATACTAGATACTAGATAGTAGTATATTTATAAGTTACATATAAGTACTTAGTAATATTAGCTCATATATCTAATACTTTCAAGGTATGAACCTAGAAACGTAGGTATAGCCTAGTAACACCTAATATTAACTAGTTATCATTGTTAACCAATTTAGAAGATAGTTTGAACCTAGAATCAAGGTATTGACCTAGTTTGACAAATATGACCTAGTCTTGACCTAGAAAACCATATTTTAGCTTATTTAATCTTGTTATTACTTTATTACACCAAATGATGTAGAATTTCATATATAGGTCAATATGACTCTAGTTTGGACACCGAGTCACATTATTTGCTCAGGAGCACAAGCGAGTACATTCTTTGATAATTTTTTTATTTGATAATTACTATGATTCATGTTTTATAGTATTCCTTTACCTGCTTTCCGACACTCTGGATACACGGATTGGTATTGTATGAATTCATTGTCATGAGATACATAGTTTCAGGCCTATTGACTTTTCTAGACTAATGTATCGACTGGACTAATGTATTTTCGGGCTTAATGATCTATTTTGGATTATTGAGATTCTTTGTGTCGGGACCTGGATCCATGAGTACTTGTCGGATGAAAAAATACCTTAGAGACGTGTGAACATACCTTTTCTATCCCATGGTCTGACTGGAATAATAGCAGCCACATACGACACGCATGGTTTGCTTGATATTACTCCCTAGCCGTTCACATGTCAATTTAGAATTTCAAAATACTAGTTTAGATACAGTCTTTTCTGGACTACTCTATACCTGGTGGTTGCATATTTACATTAACAGGTTTTCTAGTTTCACATATCTCGCTGTCTTACATACTTATTTATTCTTTTTTTTTTTACTTTTTATTGCTTCCTTATTTACCTGCTTACTCTATTTTGTACCCTGCTTCTTTATCATCTGCTCATCTAGTATTACATCACTATTTACTGTTTTATAGTCTTTGTCAATTAATTAAAACTATTATTGGGTTGTACTTACTCTAATCCTTATTGAATATATTTTTCAGATGATTGATTAGAGGAGATATGTCACACCTATTATGGGCCACAGGATGGCAAGCCAGTTGAGATAGTACCCGTAGAGCATGTTGAGCTATAGCCAGCTGTTGAGGAGACTTATCTAGTTCTTTATTTTTCACGACCCGCACCCGAAAAATCGGGCATGAGTCGTGGGTACGTCCAGCCTACGCCGTAGCATCGAAGGTAGAACGCTGTCTAGGTCTACTATCTAGCTAACAATCTCACAAAATAATATAAGTACCTATCAAGATCTCAACTCCAAACGGAGAAGCAATATGATAAGATAACACAAGGACTCAATCACGAATCTATGCACGATAAGATAATAAGAAGTCTAACAACCACAAAGTCTAAACAACAACTACTACTAAAGCAACAACAACAACAATAATAATAATAATACAACAATATCCAGAATCTAATACAATACAAAGTCTCAAACCAAAAAGCGGGGACAAATCCGGTACCAAAAGCTAATAAATACAACTGAGGTCCTAGTGATCCTGGCTACCAATCCAGAAATTACTCCTCAACTAGAGGGTCCCTGTCTGCACCATCGACAGGCTAAGGTCCATAAAATATCGGACACGAATCTTCCAGATCCTCTAAAAAATATATCCAGTCAGGATTGGAGCAAGTACACCTTTAACAGCAGTTCCGGTTAAATGATAAAAACTATAAAGCAGTTGTAGCAAGTAGCATGAGGTGAAGAAAATAAAGTATGAACAAGGAATATATATATATATATATATATATATATCAACTGGTGCATAATGGTAAAGATGCATAAAAATTAGAAGCAAGATAGTAATGACTGCAGGATACAAGAAATCTAAACTAAGATCAAATGTGTGCACAATAACGTAAAGTGAGTCCAGCAAGAATAAATGTAATGAGTCCAGTCCAGAAACATATAAGTAAGACCAGTCAAGAAGTGTAAGTGGGTCCAGACTAGAAAGAATGAACTCGTGTCTCTGAAATACTTGTTTCGACATATAAACGGCTAGGGGTAAGTACAGCTCATCGCACACTGGGTGTGCGGCTGCTATCATTCCAGATTAGATAAGAGGGGGTGATTCCAGTAATTCCAGTTGGAAATCCTTACATGTCTACTCGAGTATTTCTCTGCCCCAACTAGTACAAGTGAATCCAAGACCCTACACGTAAATCAAGTATGAGTCCAGCCAGAAATATGAGCGATGCCTGTAGTGAGTCATGATGTGATGCCAGTAGGTAATTCCAGAAATAGAGGCCAGAAACATGAAATATACGTGTCGCAAGTAAATAAATCCAGAAATACTAGTCCGTATCGTGCCATAAAATCAGATAATACTATACTAGAAGTTGAATCATAATAATTATCAAATAATAAAAACTATCAAAGAATGTACTCGCCTGACGTCCTGAGCAACTGGCGATCCAAACTGGCATCGCAAGGACCTATTGCGAAAAGCAAGGTTAAACAGGGTTCTAAAGAGTTATACAGATATAAAATAACTAAAAATAAGCTTCTAGGGTCGTTCTAGGTCAAACGGATCAAACCGGTAAAATTTGGGTCAAAAGTCAACTCGTGGTCCAAAAAGTCAACTCTAGGTCAAAACTAGGTCAAAGGTTGACTTTGGTGGTCAACCGGGTCAACTACGGTCAACTTTAGGTCAAACTAGGGTGTCCCTAAAATTCTAGGTCAAAACTAGCTCGTTAAGCTAGTAAACCTTCAAACTTGCCTCCTTGAGATTGTCACTACCACATCCTGAAAATAGGGATGTTTTTGTCATTTTATATATTATAGGTATTGTGTGTATTTATTTTAAATAATTGCATGATATGTGTATAGATATATATATTATATTGTAGAGTGTTCATTAATGTGTAAGTTAGTAGACTAGACCTAGAAACCCACTAGATGTAGCCCTGACCGAATTATAGGATCATGTATTTTAATTAGCATTTTCAGGATTAATTATTTAGGGTTATAATTAATTACTGTAATTTTATTTGATTGTTGCGCCTTACCGTTGCTTCGATATTTGGAGCGCTACCCTATCTTTTGCCTTCCAACTACCTTTGTCCTAGACATGCCTGCCTTCTTTTCTGACCTTTGTGTAACTTATAATTATACTCTCTTGTGCTACATTTTAGTCGCACAATTTTTGTCGCAAACGTTAATTCTTAATTCTAAATAAATCTAACTTTGTATCGTTGTACGTTCCAATCAAAATTGGAGACACAATCTTGACTTTTCGTGTAACCCAAATTAGAACAATATTCTATTCTGAGCCCTCTATGTCCATGACACTTGTGTTCCACCTAATTTTAGCCCCATATACTTCTAATTTATGTTAGAACATCAATTGTATTTATTTTTAATTAAATTAAACCAAAATCCAACTTTGTGCAATTTTTCAATTGTTGGGCACTTTTATGCAAAAGTGCATTAAGGTGTCCACCCCATTGGACACAACACATGAAGAAATCTATTTCTCCTTCATGTGAATTTTTTATAATTTTTGGGAGTGTGTAACTCAACATCAACCTCCTCAAACCATGGCCCTCCAAACTTTGAACTAAATGCAATCATAGCCATTCATTTTGAATCCATTGAATCCTAGCCCTTGAAATGCCCACATGGCAAGCCAAGGCCTTTTTCCAAGTGTTGACCAAGTCAAATATTTCTAGGTCAACCCAACACCATGTGTATATAATATTATTTTCTTTACTTTTTCTTTTTTCTATTTTTCCTGAAACCATACTCCCAGCCGACCCTTACCATCTTCCTATTCATCATCATCTCCCCCTCTCTGTTTCTACCTCCACTCTCTATCGGAGTCTCGCCGGAGTAGCACCCACGACCGCCTGTACCACGCCTCCAGCAGCCGTTTCTTCCTGTTCACCATCCTTTTCCCCGACCCACTTCACCCGTCGACCATCTCCCTCCTCGACGACTTACTGTCCTCGACCGGAGACTCCTCCACACGATGACCAACCCGTCGGACCTCGTCAACGGCCACTGCACGACCCCGCTGCCATCCCCGACTTCGAACCCGCCTGCACGACGCTGCACCCGCCGTCCTCGTCGACTGCACTAGACTAGATCTTCCTCCTCGCTGAAGCCCGACCCCGACTGCACCAAGATCTCGTCGGAGTTCACTGCTGTCCACCACCCCCTCGACCGCTGTCCACCTCAGATCTCTTCCTCTCTTCCCTGCCTCCTCCTCTTCAATCACCACCATCATCAACATAACCACCACCACCACCATTATCACCTCGACCTCCTTCCCTCAACCCCTACTTCGGCCACTGCTCCCAGCCACCACCACCGTCCAGCAGCTCTCCCCCTAGCCGTTCTCTTCCACCACACCTCCTCGCCAAGCTCCAACTCCGGCAGCCCTGCCACGATCACATTCACCATCATCATCACCTCCATAATCGTCGTTATCATCGTCGTCGTTATCGTCGCCATCGTCGTCATTATCATTGCCACCATCGTCATCGACGTCATCATCGTCATCATCAACATTGCCGTCATCGTCGATCTTGTACCCGTGTACAGGTTCGTACATGTCCCCCTCCTTCATGATTGCATGTACGTATGTGTATATGTATTCAAATAGGTATATATATGTATTTAGTATGTATAGTATATGTATTCCATTAGTATATATTTAATAGGTATTTAATTGGTATATATATACATATATATATATAGTATATATACTCAATAATATACATTTGGTATATGTATATTATTCATTGGTATATATATACATATATATATTGTATATGTATTTAATTGGTATATATACAAATTATAAGTAATTAATATTATATGTTGGTTAATACTATGTATAATTATATATATACTAAGTGACCCTAGTATTAATTACGGATATCCCGTATTGACCATGTGACCCTAAGACTTGTGATCTGTCTATCTTGTGTACACTGACGTACTGGCAAGATATGTGTAGTTGACTATCTGATCTTGCACAGCATTTGCAGGCGTGGCACCCGTACAGCTAGACGCACACTTGACCCTAGTTGACCAGTGGCATACATAGCGTAGCCCTGAGTCAGAGTATTTATGATTGTGTATATGTTAGTGTGATGTCTGATGCAATATTGTATTATTTAATGATGTCTATAGGACTGTTGGATTATTCAAACAATACCTCAGAAATCGAACATTGTTATTTGCCAGCAGCAGGACCGCAGGCGAGTACATTCTCTGATAGTTTCTTATTTATGATATCCTCTATGTTCATTGTATCTAGTGTAAATATTCATATTTTTTGATACGATGGTTACACGGATTGGTATATCCGGATCTCGTCATGAGATGTTATTCCTTGTATATGGTGTATCTTGTACAAGTCTTGTTTCATTGGTTATCTTGTGCATGTACAGATATTGATTCTCGGGGAGACTTGCTACCTTCCTAGATAATCCCGTGCCATAGCGTACCATGGTTGGATCTACTATACCTGTAAACCCCCTGAATTTCCAAATTATTAAATCTTGGATTTTTCCCAATTTTCTGGAATTTTCTGTGAATCTTCTGTAATTAAAATTAAGGTTTTTGATTAATAAATGATTTTTAAATGGCAATAAATAATATTAAAATATCATGAAAATAATATTTTTGGGTGTAAAATAGAAAACTGGACTTAGGGCAATTTTTCTGGATTTTTCTGGACCTTAGAACTATTTTTAAATGCCTAAAAACAATTTTTCTAATTAATTAATTATTAATTGATTATTTATTATTATTAATTTATTTATTTTATTTTTTATTTTGGCCCGCAGCCCGTGGGCCGCTGCCCGGCCCGTAGCCCAACCCAGCCCGTCTCCTTCGCGGGTCGGGCGGGTCTGCCCAGACCCGTTAAGCCCCGAACCCGACCCGGCCTCCACCCCAGCCCCACGACCCGCTCAGCCCCGCGCGATTTCCGGCGGAGCGCCGGCCACGTCGCCTGGCCGCCCGCGTCGCTCGGCCCCGCTCCGCGCGGCCAATCGCCCACGACCCCCGGCTGCCCCGCCACCTGGCCGCCTCCCTCGGACCCCACGACCACCGATCTCCCCTATATAAACCCCTCCGGCCCCCCTCACCGCCTCCGCCACCACGCCGCAGCCGCCTCGCTCCTCGCCGAGACCCCACCAGCTCCGCCCTAGGCCGCCAGCGCCTCCTCCTTCCCCTCTCCTCGAGCTCCGCCGCACGCCGGCCCCGACGAGCAGAACAGCAGCAGCAGCAGCCTTGGAGCCGCCTCCCGTCGGCCTCCGGCGCCGCCCCGCCCGTCGACGGATCCGCCTCGCCCAGGCGAACCCTCCCCGACCACCACCGGCCAGCCAGCGCCGCCCAGGCCTCCGGCCGACCGCCGCTGTCCCGAAACCCTAACCCTAAATCCCCTTTTCTTCGTGTCGTGTCCGACACGACACGGACACGATTTCGACCCTGTTTTCGGGTCCCCTTCAGGTACGCGTAACTTTCGCCTCGTAGCTCCGTTTTCAATTCTGTAAATTGCGTTGTGAAGCCTGTATGACCCTCTCGGTGTCCGGACAAACTGTTCGGGGCACCGCGTCCTGTGGTGATCGCACACCGCGATCCAAAAACAGGAAAAACCAGACCCTGTTTCACCCCGGAACCGAGTACGTCCCGCCAAACGGGACGACTTGGTCGCGTGCGGTCTTCACAGATACGTGCGCAGCGTCGATACGGACGTGTGAGATTTCACGGAAGCTGATTCGGGTGTGCGTGCACACCGGAATCAACGCGTATCCGCGGACATCGCTCCGTATCCGCCTTTTCGGCAATTCGCCCTAACTTCGTGCACACTCGTCAGATCGAGACGAAACTTGCGCCATCGGACTCGTAGCGATACGCTGGTCCTGTGGGTCAAGTTTGGTTTGATTCTGAGAACGTTGACAAAATCGCGTGTCGTGGGCCCCACAAGCCCCGCTCGACGGGCGATTTTGTGTTCGGCTCATCGGAATCCAAATCTGGAAGTTCCGTTGGGTTCGTATCAGCGTTCCTGATCTGTTGGCACTAAGTTTGGTGAATTTGGAGACTTTTGACCCGGACACGTTTTTCGGTGCAAAGCGGGCCCAACGGCGGACCCCGTTTTGGCCCAAAACTGCCGTTTTTGCCCTTGTCTCCAAATTGGACCCAAGGACAGGCGTTTCTAGCTATTTGATATCTTCTGAGCGTGATGGTAATGTCTATTTTCAGCTTTTGGACTCATCTGTGGAAATTTCTCCCAAGAACCAAATTAAACAGATCCAAACAACAGGCAAGTACCTGCACTTCAAGTTAAATCTAATTATATTGTGATAATTAAATTCCTGCTTTTCTAGTACCCTTGATGATTACACCTAGTGTCAGAAATGCTGGATTTTCATGTCTTGGATATATTAGTCCATGTCTTGTTATCATGTCGGGTGGGAGAATACTGAAAGGCATGTAGTTTACCCTTCCCCTTGTCGTGAATAATAGCTGTTGGTACACGACTGTCCATCAGCCGGATCTTGATTATTCGTGAATAATAGCCGTTTATGACGGCCGGATTAGCCTTATAAACCCCTACATGCCAACTAAGTATTCTAAAAACAAACACAAGTTTTATACAGATAGTTTCTAGTCATGTTATGTTTCTTGCTGATTGTAGTAGTTTCATTTCCTGCTCATTTACTTCTATTCTCTCATATTCCTGTTTATAGTTGTGACTCTGAGATATTGACAATCTTTTATGCAATTTCCTTAACATGATATTCAATATTTAATTGTCATAAATATTTAGTTTAACCTTGCTGTGCACTGTGTACTTCGCTCCTTTCCTGACTGGATCTGTTGATTTTAGGCGACGATGAGGATCTTGCCCCTACTTATTATGGTCCCTATGAGGGGACAGATGATACTTATGAAGAACCAGAACCCACCCAGGAGACCCCTGCTGCTGAGTAGCTAGTTTTAGCTATCTTTTATTCTGTTTTCTATCTTATTTAATCGGGTTTGTCCCCGATTTCATTTGGAATTTCTGTATTAAACATTTGAATTGTTGTCACATTCATTCCAGTTGCATAATTTAAGTTTCTATTCTCATTTTTATCTTGCCTATGTTAAATTGTGAATGAGTTAGACTAGTTAGATGGATTGACCTAGACAGCGTACTACCGCCGACTCTGCGGCGTAGGCTGGACGTACCCACGCACTCGTGCCCGAACTTCCGGGTGCGGGTCGTGACACGTTTTTATGGTGGCCCATGCAGGTCCTATCCTTAAATAGGGTAATACCCTAGGACAAGGTATGGACTAAGATTGAGGATTCTAGGAAAAGCTCATTCACAGTATAGGGTTCTTATTTCAATTCCTGATATCATTATTGCTCAATTTTCCTATCGCCTTTGATTTCCAAGTATTCTATTCTGATTCTTCCTATCCCTTAATCTTTCAGAATGGTCCAGACCAGGAATACAGTAGGAGGCACATCAGAACCAGCTGAGCCGAATGTGCCCGAGACTCTTGCATTTCCACCGCCTCCATCTGTTCCGGCAGTTACTCTAGATGGGGCACAACTACTTGGAGTGTTCCAAGGATTAGTGGAATCCCAGAAGGAACAGACTGCACTTCTGCGGACCAGCCTCTCAGAAGCTATTAAGTCCCAGGAGTCGCCACTCAAGAGGCCAGGAAGTGCTAAAGACTTCAAGAACCTTAGGCCTCTGGAATTTTATGGAACTGAGGGCATTCTCTACGCTGATGAGTGGATAGAGAATGTCGAGAGACTCCTGAAGACTGCCCGGGTTCCCGATGATCTCAAAGTGGAGTCCGCAAGCCTGCAACTGTTCGACATTGCTCGAACCTGGTTCAGAGATGAACCCCAACTATCTGCTCCCGACGTCACCTGGGAGGACTTCAAGAGGCTATTCAAGAAGAAATTTTATCCCGAAGTGGCTCGGGAAGCTCTCGAAAGCCAATTCGAGAGACTGGAACAAGGTAACATGACTGTTGATGAATATACTGCTGAATTTAGCAGGTTAAGCCACTTTGCGGAGTACATGGTTCGTACCCCGGAGGATAGAGCCCGAAGATTCAAGAAGGGGCTATCTCCGGACATTCGCCTCGCTGTCACCACCAGCCGAGCTCGCACCTATGAGGAGATCTTGAGCGTGGCTCAAGGCGTTGAGAGAGACATGGGGCATAAACTGAAGCGAGAAAGAGATACTGGAAATGCGGGACCCAACAAACGCCCTTTTCAACAACAACAACATCAGAGGGCCCCGCAGCAAAATCAGCGTCCTCCCCCTCGAGCTCCAGCACCCCAGGCTCAAGGACAGAACCAGCGAGCTTCCCCTTGCAACTATTGCCAAAAACCAGGCCACACTTGGCAAGACTGCAGAAAGAGGCTAGGTGCTTGCCTCTATTGTGGTTCCCCAGCACATCAATTGAGGGACTGTCCTGTTGCTCAAGGACGTCCAGCTGCACCAAAGGCTCCAGTCCAGGCCAGGCCCCCAGCAGCACAACAAAGGGGACCCCCGCTTCCAACTCAACAACAACGCTTTGCTCAGCACCAGCAGCAACAGAGGGGTGCACCGCAGCAAGGCCGTGCTTATGCAATGACTCTGGAAGAAGCTGAGGCCACAGCGGACGTGATCACAGGTTCCGTGCTTATAAATTCAATACCAGCTATTACTTTATTTGACTCTGGAGCTTCTCATTCATTCATGTCAGTAGATTTCCTTATGAAGCATAGCTTAAGCACTAAACCCCTTAGGAATTGTTATAAGATCATTACCAGTGGAGGAATCATTCCGGTTAGTGATGCTTGTAACAATTGTCCTATCACATTATGTGGAAGAGAACTGTATGCTAGACTACTTGTAATGCCAGTGCCCAGTTTTGACATTATACTGGGTATGGATTGGTTAAGTCAACATCATGCCACAATAGACTGTCACAGAGGCAGTGTAATCTTCAGACCCCCTTGCAAGCCAGAATTTGAATTTGCTAGAGGTTCTAGAGAAATGGGTAATAACATAATTTGTGGAGCCCTAGTAACAGAAGAATTGCCACCTATCATCTCTGAATACCTTGATGTCTTCCCTGAGGATCACCCAGGCTTACCCCCAGACCGAGAAGTTGAATTCTCCATTGACTTAGTGCCAGGAGCAGCACCAGTATCTCAGAACCCCTACAGAATCAACAAGAATGAGATAATAGAACTTAATGAACAAATCAAGGAGCTAGAAGACAAAGGGTTCATTAGGTCTAGTGTCTCACCCTGGGGAGCCCCAATACTTTTTGTGCCCAAGAAGGACGGAACATCCAGAATGTGTATTGACTACAGGGCCTTAAATGCCTTAACAATTAAGAATAAGTATCCCCTGCCCAGGATAGATGACTTATTTGATCAGTTGAGTGGAGCTCGGGTATTTTCAAAGATTAATTTGAGGTCTGGATACCACCAAGTAAGGGTAAGGAAAGAAGACATCCCTAAAACTGCTTTCAATACCCGGAACGGACACTACGAATTCTTAGTAATGCCGTTCGGGTTGACGAATGCTCCAGCAGTTTTTATGAACCTAATGAACAGAGTTTTCCAGCCATACCTAGACAAATTTGTAGTGGTCTTCATTGATGATATTTTGATCTACTCCAAGACTCCCGAAGAACATGAAGAACATTTGAGGTTAGCATTGGAGACTTTGAGGAAGGAAAAACTTTATGGAAAATTATCCAAATGTGCTTTCTTCCTAGACAAAGTAGAATTCTTGGGACATGTTGTGACTGGAGATGGAATAGCCGTAGATCCTAAGAAGATAGCGGCAGTAGAATCCTGGCCCACTCCAGACTCTGTAGCAGAGATTAGAAGCTTCCTGGGACTAGCTGGCTACTATCGAAAGTTTGTAAAGGACTTTGCTAGGATTGCTGAACCCATGACAAAGTTAACAAGGAAGGATGAAGAGTTCACCTGGACTGATGAATGCCAGCATGCTTTTGAGGAATTGAAGAAAAGGCTGACTTCTGCCCCTATTCTGACCTTACCTTCTGGAACCGGAGGTTTCGCTATTTATAGTGATGCTTCTGGAAAAGGTCTAGGTTGTGTATTGGAGCAGAATAAGAAAGTAATAGCATATGCCTCTAGACAGCTTCGACCACATGAAAAGAATTATCCAACTCATGATTTAGAATTGGCAGCTGTCATTTTTGCTCTTAAACTATGGAAACATTATCTTTATGGAGAAAAGGTGGAAATATTTACAGACCATAAGAGTCTAAAATACATCTTCACTCAGAAAGAGCTAAACATGAGGCAAAGAAGGTGGCTGGAACTAATGAAAGACTTTGATATCACTCTTCAATATCACCCTGGGAAGGCAAATGTAGTTGCTGATGCTCTAAGCAGGTACCCTATGGCGATGTACTTGACTTTGAACCGGCACTTACTCGAGGACCTGGAAAGTCTGGGTATTGAAGTAATTATCCCAGGAAAAGAAGGCCAAATGATGAACTTGCAGATTCAGTCTACTTTAATAGACAAAATCAAGGAGACTCAGTTTCAAGACGAAGGCCTGCGAAGCCTTCGAGGTCAAGTGCAAGCTGGATTAGTAGAAGATTTCAGAATTCATGAGGATGGATCACTGAGGCATGGCGATAGATTATGTGTACCTCAAGGAGACATAAGAGAAGAAATTATGCAAGAGGCGCACAGATCGCAATACTCCATACATCCAGGAGCCAACAAGATGTACAAGGACCTGAGGACGCATGTTTGGTGGCATGGCATGAAGAGAGAAGTATCCAGGTTCGTATCCCGCTGTTTAGTGTGCCAACAGGTTAAGGCTGAAAGACAACGACCTGGAGGATTGCTTCAACCACTACCCATTCCGGAGTGGAAGTGGGAACATATCACAATGGATTTTGTTTCCGGCCTTCCAAGGACACCTAGTGGAAAGGATGCAATCTGGGTGATAGTAGATAGACTGACCAAGTTTGCACACTTCCTACCCTTCAAAGTAGGGCTATCTACAGAAAAGCTGGCAGATTTATATATCAGACATATTGTTAAGTTACATGGGGTTCCAGTAAGTATTGTCTCCGACAGAGATTCAAGATTCACCTCTCACTTCTGGAAGAGTTTACAAGCCAGCTTGGGGACTCAACTCAAATTCAGCACCGTTTATCATCCCCAAACCGATGGTCAATCGGAACGTACAATCCGGACACTTGAAGATATGCTCCGTACATGTGTTCTGGATTTTGGAGGATCTTGGGAAGACTATTTACATCTGGTAGAATTCTCTTATAATAACAGCTACCAAGCCAGTATCGAGATGACTCCATTTGAAGCCCTGTATGGCCGAAGATGTCGTACCCCGCTATCATGGGACGACGTTGGAGAAAGAGCCTTACTGGGACCAGAGATGGTGATCGACTCAGCTGAGAAGGTAAGACAGATAAGGGATAGACTTCGAGTGGCTCAAGACAGGCAACGACATTGGGCAAATAGCCACCGAAGGCCCTTGGAATTTGAGGTAATTAAATTTATGAAATTCAAATCAATTTGAACATTTTATTATGGAACTAAGATTTGATTATGACTCTATTTTAAGGTTGGAGAGCTGGTGTTCTTAAAGATTTCCCCGACACGTGGCACCATTAGGTTCGGAAGGAGTGGAAAGCTCAGCCCAAGATTCATCGGACCTTTTGGCATTCAGGAGAAAATCGGAGAAGTGGCATACCGTCTGGCATTGCCACCCTCTCTGGAAGGAGTCCATAACGTCTTTCACGTGTCGCAGCTGAGGAAGTATGTGTCAGACCCCAGCCACATTTTGGATCACTCAGAGCTCGAAGTAGGCCCAAGTTTGACTTACCAAGAGCAACCCGTGGAGATCCTGGATCGCTCGGAGAAAGTCCTACGGAATCAGGTTATCTCCCTGGTTCGCGTAGCTTGGAAGCATCATTCTCCCGGCGAATCCACCTGGGAGCGAGAAGACGAGATTAGAGAGCGATACCCCTATCTTTTTGACCCCTGAGGTATATTGTAATTTCTGGCTTTTTCTTTTCGTCCCATGTTACTCTTAAATTTCGAGGACGAAATTTTTGTAAGTTGGGTAGGTTGTAAACCCCCTGAATTTCCAAATTATTAAATCTTGGATTTTTCCCAATTTTCTGGAATTTTCTGTGAATCTTCTGTAATTAAAATCAAGGTTTTTGATTAATAAATGATTTTTAAATGGCAATAAATAATATTAAAATATCATGAAAATAATATTTTTGGGTGTAAAATAGAAAACTGGACTTAGGGCAATTTTTCTGGATTTTTCTGGACCTCAGAACTATTTTTAAATGCCTAAAAACAATTTTTCTAATTAATTAATTATTAATTGATTATTTATTATTATTTATTTATTTTTATTTTTTATTTTTTTGGCCCGCAGCCCGTGGGCCGCTGCCCGGCCCGTAGCCCAACCCAGCCCGTCTCCTTCGCGGTCGGGCGGGTCTGCCCAGACCCGTTAAGCCCCGAACCCGACCCGGCCTCCACCCCAGCCCCACGACCCGCTCAGCCCCGCGCGATTTCCGGCGGAGCGCCGGCCACGTCGCCTGGCCGCCCGCGTCGCTCGGCCCCGCTCCGCGCGGCCAATCGCCCACGACCCCCGGCTGCCCCGCCACCTGGCCGCCTCCCTCGGACCCCACGACCACCGATCTCCCCTATATAAACCCCTCCGGCCCCCCTCACCGCCTCCGCCACCACGCCGCAGCCGCCTCGCTCCTCGCCGAGACCCCACCAGCTCCGCCCTAGGCCGCCAGCGCCTCCTCCTTCCCCTCTCCTCGAGCTCCGCCGCACGCCGGCCCCGACGAGCAGAACAGCAGCAGCAGCAGCCTTGGAGCCGCCTCCCGTCGGCCTCCGGCGCCGCCCCGCCCGTCGACGGATCCGCCTCGCCCAGGCGAACCCTCCCCGACCACCACGGCCAGCCAGCACCGCCCAGGCCTCCGGCCGACCGCCGCTGTCCCGAAACCCTAACCCGAAATCCCCTTTTCTTCGTGTCGTGTCCGACACGACACGGACACGATTTCGACCCTGTTTTCGGGTCCCCTTCAGGTACGCGTAACTTTGGCCTCGTAGCTCCGTTTTCAATTCTGCAAATTGCGTTGTGAAGCCTGTATGACCCTCTCGGTGTCCGGACAAACTGTTCGGGGCACCGCGTCCTGTGGTGATCGCACACCGCGATCCAAAAACAGGAAAAACCAGACCCTGTTTCACCCCGGAACCGAGTACGTCCCGCCAAACGGGACGACTTGGTCGCGTGCGGTCTTCACAGATACGTGCGCAGCGTCGATACGGACGTGTGAGATTTCACGGAAGCTGATTCGGGTGTGCGTGCACACCGGAATCAACGCGTATCCGCGGACATCGCTCCGTATCCGCCTTTTCGGCAATTCGCCCTAACTTCGTGCACACTCGTCAGATCGAGACGAAACTTGCGCCATCGGACTCGTAGCGATACGCTGGTCCTGTGGGTCAAGTTTGGTTTGATTCTGAGAACGTTGACGAAATCGCGTGTCGTGGGCCCCACAGGCCCCGCTCGACGGGCGATTTTGTGTTCGGCTCATCGGAATCCAAATCTGGAAGTTCTGTCACGACCCGCACCCGGAAGTTCGGGCACGAGTACGTGGGTACGTCCAGCCTACGCCGCAGAGTCGGCGGTAGTACGCTGTCTAGGTCAAACCATCTAAACTAAACTAACTCATTCACATTTAACATAGGCAAGATAATAATGAGAATAGAATTTAAGATTTGCAAACTGAAATAAATGTGACAGCAATTCAAATGTTTAATACAGAAATTTCAAATGAAATCGGGGACAAACCCGATTAAATAAGATAGAAAACAGAATAAAAGATAGCTAAAACTAGCTACTCAGCAGCAGGGGTCTCCTGGGTGGGTTCTGGTTCTTCATAGGTATCATCGGTACCCTCATATGGACCATAATAAGTAGGGGCAAGGTCCTCATCATCGCCTAAATCAACAGATCCAGTCAGGAAAGGAGCAAAGTACACAGTGCACAACAAGGTTAAACTAAATAATTATGACAATTAATTAGAGCATCATTTTGAGAAAGTTGCATAAAGATTATCAATATTTCAGAGTTAATGCTTATAAACAGGAAATACGAGAATACTGAAATAAATGAGACAGGAAATGAAACTACAACAGTCTACAAGAAATGCAACAAGATCTAGAAACTAGCTGTGTGAACTTATTTTTGTATTTAGAATACTTAGTTGGCATGTAGGGGTTTATAAGGCTAATCAGGCACGCCATAGGCGGCTAGCAGTCAGGAATAATCGAGTATCAGGCTGATGGTACAGTCGTGTACCAAAAGCTAGCAGTCACGACAGGGGAAAGGGTAAACTACATGCCTTCTAGGTATTCTCCCACCCGACATGAAAAACAAGACATGAACTCCAATATTCAAGACATGAAATCCAGCATTTCTAACTCTAGAAGTAATCATCAAGGGTACATGTAAGACAGGGAATTAAATTATCACAATATATAAAGTTTAACTTGAAGTGCAGGTACTTGCCTGTTGTTTGGATCTGATTAATTAGGTTCTTGGGAGAAATTTCCACAGATGAGTCCAAAAGCTGAAATAGACATTACCATCATGCTCAGAAGATGTCAAATAGCTAGAAACGCCTGTCCTTGGGTCCAATTTGGAGCCAAGGGCAAAAACGGCAGTTTCGGGTCAAAACGGGGTCCGCCGTTGGGCCCGCTTTGCACCGAAAGACGTGTCCGGTCAAAGGTCTCTAAATACAACAAACTTAGTGTCAACGGGTCAGGAATGCTGATACGACCCCAACGGAACTTCCAGATTTGGATTCCGATGAGCCGAACACAAAATCGCCCGTCGAACGGGGTGAAACATGGTCTGGTTTTTCCTGGTTTTGGATCGCGGTGTGCGATCACCACAGGACGCGATGTCCCGAACCGTTTGTCCGGACACCGAGAGGGTCATACAGGCTTCACAACGCAATTTGCAGAATTGAAAAAGGAGCTACGAGGCGAAAGTTACACGCACCTAAAGGGGACCCGAAAATCAGGGTCGAGATCGTGTCCGACACGACACAGGACACTGTGTCCTGTGTCGGACACAGCGAATTAGGGTTAGGGATTCCTCGTCGGAATCCGGCGGAGGGCGGCTGCTGGGCGGCCGGGCTCGGGGCAAACGGCGGAGGACGGCGCGGCGAGGCTGGGGGCGCGTCGGCGGCGGCTCAGGGCGGCCGGAGGCGGCGCGGGGAGCCGCTCGAGTCGCTGCTGCTGCTGCTGTTTGCGTCGGGGGCCGCCGGAGCAATCGGGGGACGGAGGAGACAGGCGGCGGAGGGGCTCTGCGGGCCGACGGCGAGGAGGGGACGGCTAGGGTGGTGGGCTGCGGCGGAGCGGCGGGTGGCTAGGGTGGTGCGAGGGAGTGGGGGAGACGGCCGGCAGCAGGGGTTTAAATAGGGAGGGTAGGCGGTTGCGGGGGCCGGCCAAGGCGGGGGCGAGGGGGACGTGGGCCGCGGGGAGCGGCGCAGCGCGCGGGGGGCGGCGCTGCGCGCGGAGGCGGCCGGGGGTTTCGGGGATCGTGGGGGGACGGGGTCGCCGGCGGGTCGGGTGGTTGCGGGCGGGTCGGGTTGGCTGACCCGACCCGACCCGATACGAGCGGGTCTGGGCTGGGTAGCGGGCTGGGCCGCGGCCCAATGGGCCGGCCCGAAAAGAAAAATAAAATAAAAATAAATTAATAAATAATAATTAATAATAATAATAGATAATTAATTAGTTAAATAATTAATTAATTAGAAAATTAGTTTTTAGGCATTTAAAAATAGGTCTGAGACCCAGAAAAATCCAGAAAAATTACCCTAAGTCCAATTTTCTATTTTACACCCAAAAATGTTATTTTCATGATATTTTAATATTATTTATTGCCAATTAAAAAATCATTTATTAATTAAAAGCCTTGATTTTAATTACAGAAAATTCACAGAAAATTCCAGAAAATTGGGAAAAATCCAAGATTTAATAATTTGGAAATTTTCTGGGGGTTTACAACCTACCCAACTTACAAAAATTTCGTCCTCGAAATTTAAGGGTAACATGGGACGAAAAGAAAAACCGAAAATTACAATATACCTCAGGGTTCAAAAAGATAGGGGTATCGCTCTCTAATCTCGTCTTCTCGCTCCCAGGTGGATTCGCCGGGAGAATGGTGCTTCCAAGCTACACGAACCAGGGAGATAACTTGGTTCCGTAGGACTTTCTCCGAGCGATCCAGGATCTCCACGGGTTGCTCTTGGTAAGTCAAACTTGGGCCTACTTCGAGCTCTGAGTGATCCAAAATGTGGCTGGGGTCTGACACATACTTCCTCAGCTGCGACACGTGGAAGACGTTATGGACTCCTTCCAGAGAGGGTGGCAATGCCAGGCGGTATGCCACTTCTCCGATTTTCTCCTGAATACCAAAAGGTCCAATAAATCTTGGGCTGAGTTTTCCACTCCTTCCGAACCTAATGGTGCCACGTGTCGGGGAAATCTTCAAGAACACCAGTTCTCCAACCTTAAAATAGAGTCATAATCAAGTCTTAGTTCCATAATAAAATGTTTAAATTGACTTGAATTTCATAAATTTAATTACCTCAAATTCCAAGGGCCTTCGGTGGCTATTTGCCCAATGTCGTTGTCTGTCTTGCGCCACTCGAAGTCTATCCCTTATCTGTTTTACCTTCTCAGCTGAGTCGATCACCATCTCTGGTCCCAGTAAGGCTCTCTCTCCAACGTCGTCCCATGATAGCGGGGTACGACATCTTCGGCCATACAGGGCTTCAAATGGAGTCATCTCGATACTGGCTTGGTAGCTGTTATTATAAGAGAACTCCACCAGATGTAAATAGTCTTCCCAGGATCCTCCAAAATCCAGAACACATGTACGGAGCATATCTTCAAGTGTCTGGATTGTACGTTCCGATTGTCCATCGGTTTGGGGATGGTATGCTGTGCTGAATTTGAGTTGCGTCCCCAAGCTGGCTTGTAAGCTCTTCCAGAAGTGAGAGGTGAACCTTGAGTCTCGGTCGGAGACAATGCTTACCGGAACCCCATGTAACTTAACAATATGTCTGATATATAGATCTGCCAGCTTCTCTGTAGATAGCCCCACTTTGAAAGGTAGAAAGTGTGCCGACTTGGTCAGCCTATCCACTATCACCCAGATTGCATCCTTTCCACTAGGTGTCCTTGGAAGTCCGGAAACAAAATCCATTGTGATATGTTCCCACTTCCACTCCGGAATGGGTAGTGGTTGAAGCAATCCTCCAGGTCTTTGTCTCTCAGCCTTAACCTGTTGGCACACTAAACAGCGGGATACGAACCTGGATACTTCTCTCTTCATGCCATGCCACCAAACATGCGTCCTCAGGTCCTTGTACATCTTGTTGGCTCCTGGATGTATGGAGTATTGCGATCTGTGCGCCTCTTGCATAATTTCTTCCCTTATGTCTCCTTGAGGTACACATAATCTATCGCCATGCCTCAGTGATCCATCTACATGAATTCTGAAATCTTCTACTAATCCAGCTTGCACTTGACCTCGAAGGCTTCGCAGGCCTTCGTCTTGAAACTGAGTCTCCTTGATTTTGTCTATTAAAGTAGACTGAATCTGCAAGTTCATCATTTGGCCCTCTTTTCCTGGGATAATTACCTCAATACCCAGACTTTCCAGGTCCTCGAGCAAGTGCCGGTTCAAAGTCAAGTGCATCGCCATAGGATACCTGCTTAGAGCATCAGCAACCACATTGGCCTTTCCAGGATGATATTGAAGGTTGATATCAAAATCTTTCATTAGTTCCAGCCACCTTCTTTGCCTCATGTTCAGCTCTTTCTGGGTGAAGATGTATTTTAGACTTTTGTGATCTGTAAATATTTCCACCCTTTCTCCATAAAGGTAATGTTTCCATAATTTAAGAGCAAAAATGACAGCTGCCAATTCTAAATCGTGGGTTGGATAATTCTTTTCATGTGGTCGAAGCTGTCTAGAGGCATATGCTATTACTTTCTTATTCTGCTCCAATACACAACCTAGACCTTTTCCAGAAGCATCACTATAAATAGCGAAACCTCCGGTTCCAGAAGGTAAGGTCAGAATAGGGGCAGAAGTCAGCCTTTTCTTCAATTCCTCAAAAGCATGCTGGCATTCATCAGTCCAGGTGAACTCTTCATCCTTCCTTGTTAACTTTGTCATGGGTTCAGCAATCCTAGCAAAGTCCTTTACAAACTTCCGATAGTAGCCAGCTAGTCCCAGGAAGCTTCTAATCTCTGCTACAGAGTCCGGAGTGGGCCAGGATTCTACTGCAGCTATCTTCTTAGGGTCTACTGCTATTCCATCTCCAGTCACAACATGTCCCAAGAATTCTACTTTGTCTAGGAAGAAATCACATTTAGATAATTTTCCATAAAGTTTTTCCTTCCTCAAAGTCTCCAATGCTAACCTC
Source organism: Iris macrosiphon (assembly GCA_036927795.1). Taxonomy (NCBI): domain Eukaryota; kingdom Viridiplantae; phylum Streptophyta; class Magnoliopsida; order Asparagales; family Iridaceae; genus Iris; species Iris macrosiphon. The sequence goes on along the minus strand of JAYESA010000014.1, from coordinate 104,679,123 downwards.
AAATGTTCTTCATGTTCTTCGGGAGTCTTGGAGTAGATCAAAATATCATCAATGAAGACCACTACAAATTTGTCTAGGTATGGCTGGAACACTCTGTTCATTAAATTCATAAAAACTGCTGGAGCATTCGTCAACCCGAACGGCATCACTAAGAATTCGTAATGTCCGTTCCGGGTATTGAAAGCAGTTTTAGGGATGTCTTCTTTCCTTACCCTTACTTGGTGGTAACCAGACCTCAAATCAATCTTTGAAAACACCCGAGCTCCACTCAACTGATCAAATAAGTCATCTATCCTGGGCAGGGGATACTTATTCTTAATGGTTAAGGCATTCAAAGCCCTATAGTCAATACACATTCTGGATGTTCCGTCCTTCTTGGGCACAAATAGTATTGGGGCTCCCCAGGGTGAGACACTAGACCTAATGAACCCTTTGTCTTCTAGCTCTTTGATTTGTTCATTTAGTTCTATTATCTCCTTCTTGTTAATTCTGTAGGGATTCTGAGATACTGGTGCTGCTCCTGGCACTAAGTCAATGGAGAATTCAACTTCTCGGTCTGGGGGTAAGCCTGGGAGATCCTCAGGGAAGACATCTAGGTATTCCGAGATGATAGGTGGCAGTTCTTCTGTTACTAGGGCCCCACAAATTATGTTATTACCCATTTCCCTAGAACCTCTAGCAAATTCAAATTCTGGCTTGCCAGGGGGTCTGAAGATTACACTGCCTCTGTGACAGTCTATTGTGGCATGATGTTGACTTAACCAATCCATACCCAGTATAATGTCAAAACTGGGCACTGGCATTACAAGTAGTCTAGCATACAGTTCTCTTCCACATAATGTAATAGGACAATTGTTACAGGCATCACTAACCGGGATGATTCCTCCACCGGTAATGATCTTATAACAATTCCTAAGGGGTTTAGTGCTTAAGTTATGCTTCATAAGGAAATCTACTGACATGAATGAATGAGAAGCTCCAGAGTCAAATAAAGTAATAGCTGGTATTGAATTTATAAGCACGGAACCTGTGATGACGTCTGCTGTGGCCTCAGCTTCTTCCAGAGTCATTGCATAAGCACGGCCTTGCTGCGGTGCACCCCTCTGTTGCTGCTGGTGCTGAGCAAAGCGTTGCTGTTGTGTTGGAAGCGGGTGTCCCCTTTGTTGTACTGCTGGGGCCCTGGTCTGGGCTGGAACCTTTGGTGCAGCTGGGCGTTCTTGAGCAGCTGGACAGTCCCTCATCTGATGCGCTGCTGAGCCGCAGTAGAGGCAGGCACCTAGCCTCTTCCTGCAGACTTGCCAAGTATGACCTGGTTTTTGGCAATATCCACAAGGGGCAGCTTGTTGGTTCTGTCTTTGAGCCTGGGGTTGGGGTGCTGGAGCTCGAGGGGGAGGACGCTGATTTTGCTGCGGGGCCCTCTGCTGTTGTTGTTGTTGTTGCTGTTGTTGAAAAGGGCGTTTGTTGGGTCCCGCATTTCCGGTATCTCTTTCTCGTTTCAGTTTGTGCCCCATGTCTCTCTCGACGCCTTGAGCCACGCTCAAGATCTCCTCATAGGTGCGAGCTCGACTGGTGGTGACAGCAAGGCGGATATCCGGAGATAGCCCCTTCTTGAATCTTCGGGCTCTATCCTCCGGGGTACGAACCATGTACTCCGCAAAGTGGCTTAACCTGCTAAATTCAGCAGTATATTCATCAACAGTCATGTTACCTTGTTCCAGTCTCTCGAATTGGCTTTCGAGAGCTTCCCGAGCCACTTCGGGATAAAATTTCTCCTTGAATAGCCTCTTGAAGTCCTCCCAGGTGACGTCGGGAGCAGATAGTTGGGGTTCATCTCTGAACCAGGTTCGAGCAATGTCGAACAGTTGCAAGCTGGCGGACTCCACTTTGAGGTCATCGGGAACCCGGGCAGTCTTCAGGAGTCTCTCGACATTCTCTATCCACTCATCAGCGTAGAGAATGCCCTCAGTTCCATAAAATTCCAGAGGCCTAAGGTTCTTGAAGTCTTTAGCACTTCCTGGCCTCTTGAGTGGCGACTCCTGGGACTTAATAGCTTCTGAGAGGCTGGTCCGCAGAAGTGCAGTTTGTTCCTTCTGGGATTCCACCAATCCCTGGAACACTCCAAGCAGCTGTGCTCCATCTAGAGTAACTGCCGGAACAGATGGAGGCGGCGGGAGTGCAAGGGTCTCTGGCACATTCTGCTCAGCTGGTTCTGATGTGCCTCCCACTGTATTCCTGGTCTGGACCATTCTGAAAGATTAAGGGATAGGAAGAATCAGAATAGAATACTTGGAAATCAAAGGCGATAGGAAAATTGAGCAATAATGATATCAGGAATTGAAATAAGATCCCTATACTGTGAATGAGCTTTTCCTAAAATCCTCAATGTCATTCCATACCCTGTCCTAGGGTATTACCCTATTTAAGGATAGGACCTGCATGGGCCACCATAAAAACGTGTCACGACCCGCACCCGGAAGTTCGGGCACGAGTACGTGGGTACGTCCAGCCTACGCCGCAGAGTCGGCGGTAGTACGCTGTCTAGGTCAAACCATCTAAACTAAACTAACTCATTCACATTTAACATAGGCAAGATAATAATGAGAATAGAATTTAAGATTTGCAAACTGAAATAAATGTGACAGCAATTCAAATGTTTAATACAGAAATTTCAAATGAAATCGGGGACAAACCCGATTAAATAAGATAGAAAACAGAATAAAAGATAGCTAAAACTAGCTACTCAGCAGCAGGGGTCTCCTGGGTGGGTTCTGGTTCTTCATAGGTATCATCGGTACCCTCATATGGACCATAATAAGTAGGGGCAAGGTCCTCATCATCGCCTAAATCAACAGATCCAGTCAGGAAAGGAGCAAAGTACACAGTGCACAACAAGGTTAAACTAAATAATTATGACAATTAATTAGAGCATCATTTTGAGAAAGTTGCATAAAGATTATCAATATTTCAGAGTTAATGCTTATAAACAGGAAATACGAGAATACTGAAATAAATGAGACAGGAAATGAAACTACAACAGTCTACAAGAAATGCAACAAGATCTAGAAACTAGCTGTGTGAACTTGTTTTTGTATTTAGAATACTTAGTTGGCATGTAGGGGTTTATAAGGCTAATCAGGCACGCCATAGGCGGCTAGCAGTCAGGAATAATCGAGTATCAGGCTGATGGTACAGTCGTGTACCAAAAGCTAGCAGTCACGACAGGGGAAAGGGTAAACTACATGCCTTCTAGGTATTCTCCCACCCGACATGAAAAACAAGACATGAACTCCAATATTCAAGACATGAAATCCAGCATTTCTAACTCTAGAAGTAATCATCAAGGGTACATGTAAGACAGGGAATTAAATTATCACAATATATAAAGTTTAACTTGAAGTGCAGGTACTTGCCTGTTGTTTGGATCTGATTAATTAGGTTCTTGGGAGAAATTTCCACAGATGAGTCCAAAAGCTGAAATAGACATTACCATCATGCTCAGAAGATGTCAAATAGCTAGAAACGCCTGTCCTTGGGTCCAATTTGGAGCCAAGGGCAAAAACGGCAGTTTCGGGTCAAAACGGGGTCCGCCGTTGGGCCCGCTTTGCACCGAAAGACGTGTCCGGTCAAAGGTCTCTAAATACAACAAACTTAGTGTCAACGGGTCAGGAATGCTGATACGAACCCAACGGAACTTCCAGATTTGGATTCCGATGAGCCGAACACAAAATCGCCCGTCGAACGGGGTGAAACATGGTCTGGTTTTTCCTGGTTTTGGATCGCGGTGTGCGATCACCACAGGACGCGATGTCCCGAACCGTTTGTCCGGACACCGAGAGGGTCATACAGGCTTCACAACGCAATTTGCAGAATTGAAAAAGGAGCTACGAGGCGAAAGTTACACGCACCTAAAGGGGACCCGAAAATCAGGGTCGAGATCGTGTCCGACACGACACAGGACACTGTGTCCTGTGTCGGACACAGCGAATTAGGGTTAGGGATTCCTCGTCGGAATCCGGCGGAGGGCGGCTGCTGGGCGGCCGGGCTCGGGGCAAACGGCGGAGGACGGCGCGGCGAGGCTGGGGGCGCGTCGGCGGCGGCTCAGGGCGGCCGGAGGCGGCGCGGGGAGCCGCTCGAGTCGCTGCTGCTGCTGCTGTTTGCGTCGGGGGCCGCCGGAGCAATCGGGGGACGGAGGAGACAGGCGGCGGAGGGGCTCTGCGGGCCGACGGCGAGGAGGGGACGGCTAGGGTGGTGGGCTGCGGCGGAGCGGCGGGTGGCTAGGGTGGTGCGAGGGAGTGGGGGAGACGGCCGGCAGCAGGGGTTTAAATAGGGAGGGTAGGCGGTTGCGGGGGCCGGCCAAGGCGGGGGCGAGGGGGACGTGGGCCGCGGGGAGCGGCGCAGCGCGCGGGGGGCGGCGCTGCGCGCGGAGGCGGCCGGGGGTTTCGGGGATCGTGGGGGGACGGGGTCGCCGGCGGGTCGGGTGGTTGCGGGCGGGTCGGGTTGGCTGACCCGACCCGACCCGATACGAGCGGGTCTGGGCTGGGTAGCGGGCTGGGCCGCGGCCCAATGGGCCGGCCCGAAAAGAAAAATAAAATAAAAATAAATTAATAAATAATAATTAATAATAATAATAGATAATTAATTAGTTAAATAATTAATTAATTAGAAAATTAGTTTTTAGGCATTTAAAAATAGGTCTGAGACCCAGAAAAATCCAGAAAAATTACCCTAAGTCCAATTTTCTATTTTACACCCAAAAATGTTATTTTCATGATATTTTAATATTATTTATTGCCAATTAAAAAATCATTTATTAATTAAAAGCCTTGATTTTAATTACAGAAAATTCACAGAAAATTCCAGAAAATTGGGAAAAATTCAAAATTTAATAATTTGGAAATTTTCTGGGGGTTTACAAGTTCCGTTGGGTTCGTATCAGCGTTCCTGACCTGTTGGCACTAAGTTTGGTGAATTTGGAGACTTTTGACCCGGACACGTTTTTCGGTGCAAAGCGGGCCCAACGGCGGACCCCGTTTTGGCCCGAAACTGCCGTTTTTGCCCTTGTCTCCAAATTGGACCCAAGGACAGGCGTTTCTAGCTATTTGATATCTTCTGAGCGTGATGGTAATGTCTATTTTCAGCTTTTGGACTCATCTGTGGAAATTTCTCCCAAGAACCAAATTAAACAGATCCAAACAACAGGCAAGTACCTGCACTTCAAGTTAAATCTAATTATATTGTGATAATTAAATTCTTGCTTTTCTAGTACCCTTGATGATTACACCTAGTGTCAGAAATGCTGGATTTTCATGTCTTGGATATATTAGTCCATGTCTTGTTATCATGTCGGGTGGGAGAATACTGAAAGGCATGTAGTTTACCCTTCCCCTTGTCGTGAATAATAGCTGTTGGTACACGACTGTCCATCAGCCGGATCTCGATTATTCGTGAATAATAGCCGTTTATGACGGCCGGATTAGCCTTATAAACCCCTACATGCCAACTAAGTATTCTAAAAACAAACACAAGTTTCATACAGATAGTTTCTAGTCATGTTATGTTTCTTGCTGATTGTAGTAGTTTCATTTCCTGCTCATTTACTTCTATTCTCTCATATTCCTGTTTATAGTTGTGACTCTGAGATATTGACAATCTTTTATGCAATTTCCTTAACATGATATTCAATATTTAATTGTCATAAATATTTAGTTTAACCTTGCTGTGCACTGTGTACTTCGCTCCTTTCCTGACTGGATCTGTTGATTTTAGGCGACGATGAGGATCTTGTCCCTACTTATTATGGTCCCTATGAGGGGACAGATGATACTTATGAAGAACCAGAACCCACCCAGGAGACCCCTGCTGCTGAGTAGCTAGTTTTAGCTATCTTTTATTCTGTTTTCTATTTTATTTAATCGGGTTTGTCCCCGATTTCATTTGGAATTTCTGTATTAAACATTTGAATTGTTGTCACATTCATTCCAGTTGCATAATTTAAGTTTCTATTCTCATTTTTATCTTGCCTATGTTAAATTGTGAATGAGTTAGACTAGTTAGATGGATTGACCTAGACAGCGTACTACCGCCGACTCTGCGGCATAGGCTGGACGTACCCACGCACTCGTGCCCGAACTTCCGGGTGCGGGTTGTGACAATACCAGTCGGAGGTGAAGAGTATTTTAGTGTATATATGTGATCATACCCTTCATGTACATGTCTTATTCTTATGTTAGTGTTGGTTATACACCGTACGTATGACTAGCCAGGCCAGTACTCGTGTACAAGTTTCCAAGTCGATCACATGTTAAAGCTAGTACTTACACACTTAGTCATTAGTATTCTTGTTCATTGACATATTGTTCATTCTCGTATTTATTTTCAGTATTTCCTTCATTGCGTATCTCTTGTACATATATATGTATCTTGTATATTTACATCTATTTATTGCTACATAGTTTATATCATTGATGTAGAATTGCTGTTAGAGATGTACTTTGCTCCAATCATGACTGGATATTTTTTTCAGACTGTGACATAGAGGACTTGTTCCTGGCATACTTGGAGATTTGGATGTTATTGATTGCAGGTTAGACTATTTATTGTTGTTAGACTTGTCTTGTATTTCGTTTGTTTTCTTCGATATCTCATCGTGCTTTAGTTTATGTGATTGAGTATTCCATATTATATTATGATATCTGTGTCTCCTTATGGAGTTGGATATTCGTGAGAGATTGTTTAGATAGTATTATGACATAGACAGCGTTCTACCGTCGATGCTGTGGCGTAGGCTAGACGTACCCACGCACTCGTGCCCCAAATTCTGGGTGTGGGTCGTGACAGAGATACCGGGATATCCTCGATATCCGATACCTCAACCTATGCTATACACCCCGCCTATACCTACTAGCATATATACTAGCACGTATATATATATCTATCTATATATATATAAAAGCAACTCTAACCTCATTCCTAGGTAAAAACCCAATACCTCGTCCCGATACCCAATACCTTGAGTATCTCAAGGTATTGAGATACTCAAGCCTTACCCCTCACTAACACTAGCTAACTAACTAACTATCTATATATATACTACTATATGCTACTATATATATAACATCAATATATATATAACATAGTATTAGGCTATACCTCAATACCTTCGATACCCCTGTCACGCCCCAGTCCCAAAATACCGAGGGACTGGACGCGTGTCAATGGCTAGCAGTACGCACCGATGGACAACCCAATTTAATGGATCCATCAGGGCATACTTAAGCTGTAAAACAAGTCTACGACAATCATGGCACAACTAATCTCATCCACACAAAATATAAAGTATGATCCACAGGATAAATAAGGAATGTAAATCATCATCTAGTCTCACACAGTACTTCGGGGAACAACCCGATAAATATCTAGTACAATGGTTCAACAGACCAGAAATAAAAGACTGAAATAAATAATAAAAGCTGAGCATGGAACATGGATGCTCAGGCCAAGTCTTCAGCTAAGACCTCGTCCACGGATGGTGGTACAGCTCCTGAATCAGCTCCTGCTCCAGTCCCGTATACCTCGGGATAAATCTCGTCCTCAAATCCTGGGGACAAAATCCGGATCCAGGTCCTCAGGGGACATAGCAAGGTACAAGAAAGCTCATGCTAATAAATAAATAACAGTGCAGCAAATAAATAACTAAATGAAGCAATAGGTAAATATGTAACCAATCTAAGTGAAATGCAAGTGAGAGCAACACTAAAACTCAGGCTGAGCCACTACAAGCTCTGTGTCGGGGAGCCGGTAGCGGTAATAATCGGTAGTGGGTCTAGCTCTGCTACGAGAGTCTACGACCTCTCAATAATAGAAGATATATATAAATACAGCCTGTAGCCTGTGTGTCTCTCACCACCCAATATAACCACGCATATCATGACCATAACGTCTCATGCCCATGTCAAGCGTGATCATAGCTAAATGCAACAAGTCATAAAGTATCTAAGAATATAATGGCTATGTCCTGTATCCTATACAGAATCACCATGAATATCTCGGAAAAATCCTGTCTCATAAATAGTGTCAAGTGTCCTGGGTCATAGGGTACTTGATAAGACAAGTACGAGCATATAAAGTGTCACGGATGTCCATCTCTAGATGACCGTACCCAACACTGCGTACAGTGTCGGCACCCGACTGATAATCGGACGCTAAGTATGTCACACGGTCCTAGGTTAAGCATGTACAATAATATATATAAAGCAAGGAAAATAGATAACTAAGCTGCAGAGTTTGGGCAAGGTACACTTGCCTGATGTCCGAATACCAACAACTGTCCCTGTATCGGTGGATCCGGTAGGTACTACTCCAAAAGCTGTAATAAACATCACCACTAGTCTCAGAAGATGTCAAATAGCTAGAAATGCCTGTCCTTACGTCCAATTTGGACACAGGGGCAAAAAGATCATTTTCGGATTAAAGCGGGGTCCACATGTGGGCCACTTTGCACCGAAAAGTGTGTCAGGGTCAAAGGTCTCCAAATTCTGCAAACTCAGTGTCTACAAGTCAGGAACGATGATACGAACCCAACGGAACTTCCAGAATTGGATTCCGATGAGCCGATCTCAAAATCACCCGTCAAGTGGAGCCTGTGGGCCCACAATACGTGATTTTGTCAACGTTCTCGGAATCGGACCAAACTTGGGTCACAGGACCAACGTATTGCTACGAGTCCGATGGCGTAAGTTTTGTCTCGATCCGACGTACGTACACAAAGTTACAGCGTATTCCAGAAAGGACGGATACTTGGTGTCGTCGGCGGATACGCGTTGATTCCGGGGTGCACACACCTCCGAATCGACTTCTGCGAAATCCTACACGACCGTATCAACGTCGCGCACGGTTCGGTAAAGACCGCGTGCGACCAAGTCGTCCCGATTTGTCACGACCCGCACCCGGAAATTTGGGCATGAGTCGTGGGTACGTCCAGCCTACGCCGCAGCATCGGCGGTAGAACGCTGTCTAGGTCACAAACATAGTATATCCTGTCAATAGTCTCAACTCCATACGGAGGACAAAGATAAATAACCACAGTTCTATAATATACTCAATCACAACTAAAAACATAATGGCACGATGATAATTGAAAAGAGTTCTATTAAACCAACCACAATAAGTCCAACTCAAATCCTGGGTCTAAATGACCTCACAATCCACAATAAAATAAATACAACTCAGTCTCAGTCTAAAACAATAATGCAGAAAAGTAATCTAAGAACAGGCTGGTAAGTTCTCCTCTAGGATAGGCACCTCCTCTGGGATTTCTGGAGTGAAATCTCCCTCTATTCCTGGGCCGTAATGAGTAGGGCAAAAGTCCTCCAGGTCCTCTGAAAATGTTGGTTATCCAGTCAGGATTGGAGCGAAACACAAGCACTAACAGCAGTTTCATTTAAATTGACAAAATCTATAAACAGTGTAAGAGGTACAAGATGGAAATAAATGCTGAAAATGAGAAGTACTGGAGAAATGAAATAGACAATAGAGCATCTAGCAATGAGCAATAAATAGTGAATGCTAGAACAAGTGAATCAGAATAAAATAAACATCTAGCTAAGTGTTTGAAATATTAGTTTATTATGTGATCGGCTTGGGACTGGATCAGGCTGGTTATATATGATTAGCTATGATTCTTTTAGGTCAGGCTAACCGCATGGTTAGCTATGGTGCATATAATGGTCAGGCTAATCATATATAACAGCTATGGAGCATATAAGTGGTCAGGCTGCACCCGACGTGAGAAGTGGGGTGAGCTATGGTACATATAATGTTTGGATATGATCACACAATCTACTAATAGTTCCCCATCCCCCAGCTAGCACGATGGATTCCAATCACGACTCCTCATGATGGGGATCTAGGGTGCTAACCCGTGTATCCATAGTGTCGGAATCAAGTATGTAATACACTACAATTTATAGAAGTAATCAACCATGAAAACTGTCAGAGAATGTACTCGCCTGTGGTCCTGAGCAAGGTGTGAGGATCGATGTCCAAAGTGGGATCAAAATGACCTAATATGGAAATTCAATGTTAATTAATGAATTAAAAGAATAACATGTTTAACAATTTAAAAAAATGAGGTTTCTAGGTCATGTCTAAGGTTTACTGGTCAATACTAGTCTAACACTAGCTAATTGCGTCATCCCTAGTTATAAACACTAGGGTGTACTCATAGTACCTCAATCTGGGTTCAATTCTAGTTCTAGGGTGATTTCCAGGCTATACTAGTTGAAACTAGGTTGTGACTAGGTTTCTAGGTCCATCTCATGAGTATCTAGATACTAGGTATCATATAGCTATATAGACTATATAGTGAGTCGTAATACTATATATATGACTTATAAATATACTTGCCTAATATATATAGGATAGTGTTTATATAGTGACTTAACTTATACCTTACCCATATACTTAATACCAAGGACTCGACCTACACATCAATCAACTTAACTAGGATATCTAACTTAACACCTACACACATTGTTCTGCACACAGACACATTCAGTCTGCACACACACAGAAATCTAATTCACAGCCACACTCACTGATGCCTAACACAGTCACCTCACACAGATTTATAATTACCTATACTGCACTGAACACTAGGGACACAGGTATCTACACCTGAACTTAGTATATCAACCCACCTCCAATACCCTTGAATATTATTCACTTACCTACACTTGGCAGATAGGTTCCTGTTGAAGACCACTGACTGATACATACTGAATTTCTAACATGTACTGATACACACTCAAGGGGACCCAAAACAGAACAACTCACTGAACTTAACCCAAGAACACATGTATCTAACTCACAGGTTTCCTCCCTAATCTGATACACATCTATATACAACCAATGCACAGCCACATACACAGGATCCTGGGAAAATTTCTGAGGCACACACCAACACTTAGACACCTAGGTATCTAACACAGTACACTGAACACACATATACATAATTTAACTAACTACTGACACTAGTTCCTAACTCACAAGTTCTGAGACACATATAGGTTCTACACATTCACACAGTATACAATTTTTGCACACACCTATCTACAGTCACACAAACTGGAATCTGCACAGTAACACAGTCCCATACACTCGACTGCACTGTGCACACAGCCACCCAACTCAGTTAAGGACACAAAAACACCTAGTTTTGGGATACTCACACACAGTCATGAATATCTGCACAGTTTATACAGGTAATGCACAGCCACTCTATTGAACTAGACATCTACTCACAGCCTAGTTTAACAGATTTTTTTTTCCCAAATCAACACACTGATACATATCCTTACACACATACTGAGAAACACTTACACACACTCACACATTAACACAGGTACATATAGATAGGTTCATGCACATAATAAATTTCTGCTCACAGTTCACAAAACTGCACAGACCTGGCCCAACCCCCTTCCTGCTCTCACAAATGAACACACAGTAGTGAAACCCTCCCCAAATCAGATACACACGGGAATCAACCCGACTATACAGTAGAAAAGCCCCCAAATCTACATAACCTGCTCACAATGACATTATATATATATATATATCAACAACATAACAGATTAAAATAGATTTAAAACTAAACACAGATCCTACACTAAGACCCAACCCGAATATGCTCCAAAAGAAACCCAAAATACACAGGTTTACAAATCACCCGACTGTGTACAGTGGAAAAACCCTAAATCCTGATGTCTAGACTACACGTAGGGGATGTAATCATGTTTACACGAAGTCCCTAGGATTAGGGTTCCAGAATTTTGGGAAAAACCAAATAAAATTCACCAAAACCCTAGATCTCCTAGGTTTTACCTGCAAAATCCCAAAAATTCGAATCTACACAGCCAGGGGTTCCCTAATGGCCAATAATTGACAAAAAACAGAGATTAAATGTATAAAATGGGGTTTTACCTGCAGGGAGATGGTTCCCTATGAAAGTTCTTCCTTCCCAAGTTTCTTTGACCCAAGTTTCCCTGATTTCCTTGCTTTGGAGGAGGAGAAAATGGAAGCCCTAGGTTTAATCTCAAAAATGGGGTGGGGAATTGGTTTCTCTTGTGGAGGCTAGGGTTTCCTTTCTCTCTACGTGAAGAATAGCCTAGAAAGAGGCTTCCTTTTTATATTAAAGCAAGTTTAGGGTTTCCATGCATAATTTTTAGGTTAAACCCCCTGGCCCTCTCATGTAGAACCTAATAGACTCAGGTTAAGTCAGTCTAGGGTTTTGAGGGTTCCATCCTAATTTAAAATTCTAGGGTTTTGCTAGAATAGGGTTTACAAATTAGGGTTTGGTCATTAGGGTTTGCCCTAATGCGTTCTAGAGTTTGACCTAAAATCAAAAATCACTAAAAATAATATAATTAGTTATAAAAACTCAGCAAATAATTAAATTCATTATTAATTAATTTAGCTAAATTACACAAATGCCCCTTATATGGAAAAGTGGTAGTGACAAGTCTACCCTCCTAAAAGAAATTTCTTCCTCGAAATTGGACTGAACTAGAACAAGAATGAAATCAGAAAAGGAAATATACCTCAAGTCTGGAAGAGATACGGGTATTGCTCGCGCATCTCGTCCTCTCTCTCCCAGGTCGACTCCCCTGGAGAGTGATGTCTCCATGCTACACGAACCAAAGGAATAGTTTGGTTCCGCAACACCTTCTCTCTGCGGTCCAAGATCTCTACGGGCTGCTCAGGGTAGCTGAGCGTCGGACCAACCTCAATCTCCGAGTGATCAAGTACGTGACTAGGGTCGGCCACGTACCGTCTCAGCTGCGACACGTGGAATATATTATGCACTCCCTCCAATACAGGCGGCAAGTCTAATCTATACGCCACTGCACCTACCCTTGCAAGGATACCGAAGGGTCCGATGTAGCGTGGGCTAAGCTTTCCGCCTCTACCAAAATGAATCGTTCCACGCGTCGGGGAAATCCGTAGGAATACTAGATCGCCAACCTAAAACAAAACAGTCTCAACATGCAGTCTAAACAAACAAACATAAACCAAAAAACAACAATCTATACCTGAAACTCAAGAGGTCTACGGTGGTTGTCGGCCCAATGCCGCTGTCTGTCCTGCGCCACTCGCAGTGTGTCTCTGATGAGTTTCACCTTTTCTGCTGCATCCACGACCATTTCTGGTCCTAGCAAGGCTCTCTCTCCAACGTCGTCCCACGATAGCGGTGTACGACACCTCCATCCATAAAGAGCCTCAAACGGTGACATCTCGATGCTGGCCTGGTAGCTGTTGTTGTAAGCGAACTCTACCAGGTGCAGATGATCCTCCCAAGAACCTCCGAGATCTAGAACACAAGTGCGTAGCATATCCTCGAGAGTCTGAATAGTCCTTTCAGACTGCCCGTCTGTTTGGGGGTGATATGCGGTACTGAACTTGAGCTGAGTGCCCAAGCTAGCCTGCAGACTCCTCCAGAAGTGGGAAGTGAAACGACTATCCCGATCCGAGACGATGCTCACAGGAACTCCATGAAGCCTAACAATCTGTCGCACGTACATCTCTGCTAGCCTCTCCGTCGACGTGCCCACCTTGAAAGGTAAGAAATGGGCTGATTTGGTCAACCTGTCCACGATGACCCAAATCGCGTCTTTCCCTCCTGGAGAACGTGGAAGCCCTGAAACGAAATCCATGGTCACGTGCTCCCACTTCCATTCTGGAATCGGTAAAGGTTGAAGCAAACCACCTGACCTCTGCCGGTCTGCCTTTACCTGCTGGCACACTAGACACCGAGATACGAAGCGTGCTACCTCGCGCTTCATTCCATACCACCATACGTGCTCCCTCAAGTCTCGATACATCTTGTTGGCACCGGGATGCATCGAGTATTGAGAGAGGTGTGCCTCCTGCAAAACCTCCTCGCGCAGCTCCCCGTTTGGTACACATATCCTCGTGCCGTGCCGTAGAGAACCGTCATCTGCGATAGTGAAGTCGTCTGACAATCCCATCTGAACTTGTGCTCTGATACTCCTCAGAGTCTCATCATCGTACTGCGCAGCTCTGATCCTGTCCATCAGTTCGGACTGTATCTGCAATCCCCATATTTGAATCTCAGTACCGGGAACTAACACTTCAATCTCCAAGCTCTCCAAATCAGCCAACAAATGTCTATCAGTCGTCAAGTACATAGCCATCGATACCTGCTCAAGGCATCGGCGACTACGTTGGCCTTCCCTGGGTGGTACTGCAATGAGATGTCAAAGTCCTTCATCAACTCTAACCACCTCCTCTGCCTCATGTTCAGCTCCTTCTGTGTGAATACGTACTTCAAGCTCTTGTGGTCTGTGAAGATTTCCACACGCTCTCCGTACAGGTAATGTTTCCACAGCTTTAGAGCGAAGATAACTGCTGCCAACTGTAAGTCATGGGTAGGGTAGTTCTTTTCATGATGGCATAACTGCCTGGAAGCATAGGCAATTACCTTCCCGTGCTGTTGAAGAACACATCCCAGACCCTTCCCTGAAGCATCACTGTAAATGGTAAAACCACCTGTCCCTGCTGGCAACGTCAAAATTGGAGCTGTCGTCAACCTCTTCTTCAGCTCATCAAATGCAGCCTGGCACTCCTCCGTCCACACAAAATCTACATCTTTCCTAGTCAGTCTGGTCATAGGCGCTGCAATCTTGGAGAAGTCTTGTCCAAACCTCCTGTAGTATCCTGCTAGCCCGAGAAAACTCCTGATCTCAGCTACCGAACTGGGGGTAGCCCACGACTCCACTGCCTCGATCTTCTTTGGGTTAACCGAGATTCTGTCACCCGATACCACATGCCCAAGAAATTCGACCTTGTCAAGGAAGAATTCACACTTAGAGAGTTTCCCGTATAGCTTCTCCCTCCTGAGAGTCTCTAAGACCAATCTCAGGTGCTCTTCGTGCTCCTCCGGTGTCTTGGAATACACAAGAATATCGTCGATGAACATCACTACGAACTTGTCAAGGTACTGGTGGAACACCTTGTTCATCAAGTTCATGAATACTGCCGGTGCATTGGTTAAACCAAATGGCATCACCATGAACTCAAACTGGCCATATCTGGTCCGAAAAGCTGTCTTCGGCGTGTCTTCTCTCTTCACTTTCACCTGGTGATAGCCTGACCTCAAATCTATCTTTGAAAACACCCTCGCCCCGCTCAACTGGTCGAAAAGATCATCTATCCTCGGCAGCGGGTACTTGTTCTTGATGGTGATATTGTTCAAAGCTCTATAATCAATGCACATGTGCACCGTGCCGTCCTTCTTCGGTACGAACAATACCGGAGCTCCCCATGGTGATGAACTGGATTTGATGAAGCCTTTGTCCTGCAACTCCTCAACTTGCTTCTTCAGTTCTGCCAGCTCGCTGTTGTTGACTCTATAGACATGTTGTGAAATGGGCTCCGCTCCTGGAACCAAGTCTATAAAGAATTCAATATCTCGGTCTGGCGGCAAACCTGGCAACTCTTCTGGGAATACATCCAGGAACTCCGCTATCAGAGGATGTGGCAATTCCTCTTCTTCTGCCCTGGCTCCGCAAAATGTGCTCCTGCTCTGTTCCGCTGCTCCTCTGACTACCTCAAACTCCGGCTCTTCTGGTGGTCTAAACAATACTCTGCCTCCATAACAATCTATAGTAGCATGATGCCTACTCAACCAGTCCATTCTGAGTACAATGTCGTACTCTGGAAGTGGCATGACGAGTAAACTCACGCTCAAGTCTCGGCCTCCTACTGACACTCTCCGGTCCTTGCAGTGATCACGGACTAGGATAATACCTCCACCAGTCATGATCTTGCAAGTCCTAGCTAATGGTTCTGTGTCTAAATGATGTCGAAGTGCATATGATACAGACACAAAACTATGGGAAGCGCCAGAATCGAATAAGGTAAATGCGGGAATACAATCGAGAAGAACCGAACCTGTGATCAAGTCTCCTGCTGGCTCGATCTCCTCGACTGCCATGGCGTACGCTCGCCCCTGGGGTGCACCTCTCTGCTGCTGATGCTGGGCAAACCTCTAATTTTGCGGTGGAAGTGGTCCCCTCTGCTGTTGGCCTCCTGGTGCTGCTGGTACCCTGCCTGGTCCTCTCTGGGTGGCTGCTCCACCCTGGCCTGGACGAGTCCGAATGGTAGGGCAATCCCTCAGCTGATGTGTCGTCGATCCGCAGGACAAACATGAGCCCAATCTATGCCTGCAGATCTCTCTAGTATGTCCCATCTTCCCGCAGTACGCACACTGGATGGCGGACTGAGTCTGCCTCTGCTGCTGTTGCTGAACCTGCCCTCGGGCTGGTGCCTGGTGCTGCTGCTGAAAGGGTCTCTGCTGCTGCTGAAAGTGTGGACGCTTGCCTGGTCCCACACTACTGTTTGCTCCTTCGGAAACATCGCGTCCCCTCTTGGGCCTGAGGTCCAAGTCGTCCTCGGCTATCTGAGCATCCATCAATATGCCCTCGAAGGTGGCGGTGCGACGTCCCGACGTGCGAGACTTGATCTCCCTTGACATCCCCTTCCTGAACTTCCGGGCCCTGTCCCCCGGATCTCTAATCATCGATGGCGCGAAGCGGCTCAGGCGGGAAAACTCCGCGGCATACTCGTCGACGGACGAGCTCCCCTGGACTAAGTCATGGAACTGACTTTCCAAGGCTCCTAGGGCAACGTCAGGAAAGAATTTCTCCTTGAAGAGCTCCCTGAAATCCTCCCAAGTAAGTCCTCTGCGCAAGAGTCTCGGCTCCGTGCGAAACCATGTCAAGGCAATGTCGAACATCTGGCTGCCAGCGGCCTCGATCTTGAGCGCCTCTGGAAGCTGCGCCAAACGCAAGTTCCTCTCGATGTCCTCTAGCCAATCATCGACGTAGAGTATCCCTTCTGTCCCCTTGAACTCCCGAGGTAAATATGTAACCAATCTAAGTGAAATGCAAGTGAGAGCAACACTAAAACTCAGGCTGAGCCACTACAAGCTCTGTGTCGGGGAGCCGGTAGCGGTAATAACCGGTAGTGGGTCTAGCTCTGCTACGAGAGTCTACGACCTCTCAATAATAGAAGATATATATAAATACAGCCTGTAGCCTGTGTGTCTCTCCCCACCCAATATAACCACGCATATCATGACCATAACGTCTCATGCCCATGTCAAGCGTGATCATAGCTAAATGCAACAAGTCATAAAGTATCTAAGAATATAATGGCCATGTCCTGTATCCTATACAGAATCACCACGAATATCTCGGGAAAATCCTGTCTCATGAATAGTGTCAAGTGTCCTGGGTCATAGGGTACTTGATAAGACAAGTACGAGCATATAAAGTGTCACGGATGTCCATCTCTAGATGACCGTACCCAACACTGCGTACAGTGTCGGCACCCGACTGATAATCGGACGCTAAGTACGTCACACGGTCCTAGGTTAAGCATGTACAGTAATATATATAAAGCAAGGAAAATAGATAACTAAGCTGCAGAGTTTGGGCAAGGTACACTTGCCTGATGTCCGAATACCAACAACTGTCCCTGTATCGGTGGATCCGGTAGGTACTACTCCAAAAGCTGTAATAAACATCACCACTAGTCTCAGAAGATGTCAAATAGCTAGAAATGCCTGTCCTTACGTCCAATTTGGACACAGGGGCAAAAAGATCATTTTCGGATTAAAGCGGGGTCCACATGTGGGCCACTTTGTACCGAAAAGCGTGTCAGGGTCAAAGGTCTCCAAATTCCGCAAACTCAGTGTCTATAAGTCAGGAACGATGATACGAACCCAACGGAACTTCCAGAATTGGATTCCGATGAGCCGATCTCAAAATCACCCGTCAAGTGGAGCCTGTGGGCCCACAATACGTGATTTTGTCAACGTTCTCGGAATCGGACCAAACTTGGGTCACAGGACCAACGTATTGCTACGAGTCCGATGGCGCAAGTTTTGTCTCGATCCGACGTACGTACACAAAGTTACAGCGTATTCCAGAAAGGACGGATACTTGGTGTCGTCGGCGGATACGCGTTGATTCCGGGGTGCACACACCTCCGAATCGACTTCTGCGAAATCCTACACGACCGTATCAACGTCGCGCACGGTTCGGTAAAGACCGCGTGCGACCAAGTCGTCCCGATTTGTCATGACCCGCACCCGGAAATTTGGGCATGAGTCGTGGGTACGTCCAGCCTACTCCGCAGCATCGGCGGTAGAACGCTGTCTAGGTCACAAACATAGTATATCCTGTCAATAGTCTCAACTCCGTACGGAGGACAAAGATAAATAACCACAGTTCTATAATATACTCAATCACAACTAAAAACATAATGGCACGATGATAATTGAAAAGAGTTCTATTAAACCAACCACAATAAGTCCAACTCAAATCCTGGGTCTAAATGACCTCACAATCCACAATAAAATAAATACAACTCAGTCTCAGTCTAAAACAATAATGCAGAAAAGTAATCTAAGAACAGGCTGGTAAGTTCTCCTCTAGGATAGGCACCTCCTCTGGGATTTTTGGAGTGAAATCTCCCTCTATTCCTGGGCCGTAATGAGTAGGGCAAAAGTCCTCCAGGTCCTCTGAAAATGTTGGTTATCCAGTCAGGATTGGAGCGAAGCACAAGCACTAACAGCAGTTTCATTTAAATTGACAAAATCTATAAACAGTGTAAGAGGTACAAGATGGAAATAAATGCTGAAAATGAGAAGTACTGGAGAAATGAAATAGACAATAGAGCATCTAGTAATGAGCAATAAATAGTGAATGCTAGAACAAGTGAATCAGAATAAAATAAACATCTAGCTAAGTGTTTGAAATATTAGTTTATTATGTGATCGGCTTGGGACTGGATCAGGCTGGTTATATATGATTAGCTATGATTCTTTTAGGTCAGGCTAACCGCATGGTTAGCTATGGTGCATATAATGGTCAGGCTAATCATATATAACAGCTATGGAGCATATAAGTGGTCAGGCTGCACCCGACGTGAGAAGTGGGGTGAGCTATGGTACATATAATGTTTGGATATGATCACACAATCTACTAATAGTTCCCCATCCCCCAGCTAGCACGATGGATTCCAATCACGACTCCTCATGATGGGGATCTAGGGTGCTAACCCGTGTATCCATAGTGTCGGAATCAAGTATGTAATACACTACAATTTATAGAAGTAATCAACCATGAAAACTATCAGAGAATGTACTCGCCTGTGGTCCAGAGCAAGGTGTGAGGATCGATGTCCAAAGTGGGATCAAAATGACCTAATATGGAAATTCAATGTTAATTAATGAATTAAAAGAATAACATGTTTAACAATTTAAAAAAATGAGGTTTCTAGGTCATGTCTAAGGTTTACTGGTCAATACTAGTCTAACACTAGCTAATTGCGTTATCCCTAGTTATAAACACTAGGGTGTACTCATAGTACCTCAATCTGGGTTCAATTCTAGTTCTAGGGTGATTTCCAGGCTATACTAGTTGAAACTAGGTTGTGACTAGGTTTCTAGGTCCATCTCATGAGTATCTAGATACTAGGTATCATATAGCTATATAGACTATATAGTGAGTCGTAATACTATATATATGACTTATAAATATACTTGCCTAATATATATAGGATAGTGTTTATATAGTGACTTAACTTATACCTTACCCATATACTTAATACCAAGGACTCGACCTACACATCAATCAACTTAACTAGGATATCTAACTTAACACCTACACACACTATTCTGCACACAGACACATTCAGTCTGCACACACACAGAAATCTAATTCACAGCCACACTCACTGATGCCTAACACGATTGGCAGGGCGTACTCAGTTCCGGGGTGAAACAGGGTATTGTTTTTCCTGTTTTTGGATCGCGGTGTGCGATCACCACAAGACGCGATGCACCGAACGAGTTGCACGGGCACCGAGAGGGTTATACAGTCTACGCATAGCAATTGACAAAAACTAATTCAGAGCTGCGAGGTGAGAGAAATCAGTACCTGTACAGGGCCCCGTGAGTTCTGTTCTTCAATTGTCCGTGAGTCACTTCGATCCAGGATTCGTATCCTGGACGTGTCCGGGTTCTGCGGGGACGCTGCTGTGAATCACCAAGGCTACGAGAAGTCGGGGAACTCGACGCCGCGACACGTCCGGTCAGGGACACCGCGTGGCGGGCTCCGCTCGGTTTGGGAATTCGCACAGCGGGCGGGCTCAGTTCCGCCGGCGGGTGGGGCTGTTCCGATCGGTCGGGGACGCTGCTGCTGGAGCGGCGTGCACTGCGGCCGGTCTAGGGCTGCGCTACGGCAGACCGGAGTTGATCGGCACGAGGGTTCTCAGGTGGAGCGGGGTGCCGAGTCGACTGCGGGGGAGAGCCGCCGGTCGGGGACGCTGGATTCGGGGGAGGGTACGGTCGGTTGAGCAACCCGGCTGAAGGCGGCGGCAATGATCGGCAAGGGGAGTCGGCGGATGATGCTGGATGAGAGGGGTGACGGCACAGATCCCTAGGTCAACCTATAAAGCTGCTACAGTATACATGCGGGTAGGGTTCAGCCAACGGGTCGGGTTCTCGAAGGTGGTTTGGTTCGGCTTAGAAATCCAATAGCTCTTTTAAGCTTAAAACTCGTTTCCGGGGTCCAAATAATTCACCGAAAAATACTGTAGGTCCGGTTTTCTATGGTGCATCATAATTTATTATTTCCAGAATAATTTGACATCATTTAGTCATACTGAAAATTCTTTAAATCATAATCATCTTCGCCTTAAATTCCAGAAAATACCAAAATTCGTAATAACTCATCTTAAAAATATTCTCAAAAATTCAGGGTGTTTGCAATCTTCCATTCTAAAAAGGATTGAGTCCTCGCAATCAAAGAATAAGCTACCAAAAAGAATTATGGAAATACAAGGTTGCTTAGTTTACAACTGCCTCCTCGAACAAGTGGGGGTATCGCTGGCGCATACTATCTTCTCGCTCCCAAGTCGATTCTCCAGGGGAATGATGTTTCCATGCTATACAAACCAATCGGATTGTCTGTCCCCGCAATGTCTGCTCACTGACGTCGAGGATGCCAACTGGGTGTTCTTCGTATCTCAAGCTTGGGCCTACTGCGATCTCTGAATGATCGACTACGTGACTTGGGTCGGTCACGTACCTTCGCAACTGTGAGACATGGAATACGTCATACACTCCCTCTAAAGATGGAGGTAATGTAAGCCGATAAGCCACCTCACCAACACGCTCGAGGATGTCAAATGGCCCAATATACCTTGGGCTCAGCTTGCCTCTGCTCCCGAATCTGATAGTACCACGAGTGGGCGAAATCCTCAAGAATACGTGATCTTCTTCCTTGAACTCTAGGGGACGTCTATGCGTATCTGCCCAATGCTTCTGTCTGTCCTGAGCTGCTCGTAGGTGATTCTGAATCTGCTTTACCTTCTCCACTGTTTGTGTGACCAATTCTGGACCCAGTAGTTGACGTGCACCAGAGTCACTCCAACATATAGGTGACCTGCACTTCCTTTCGTATAAAGCTTCAAATGGTGCCATCTGGATGCTGGCCTGATAACTGTTATTATAGGAGAACTCTACTAAGTGCAAAAGATCTTCCCAAGATCCTCCAAAGTCTAGCATACATGATCTCAACATGTCCTCCAATATCTGAATGGTGCGCTCCGATTGGCCATCTGTCTGCGGGTGGTAAGCCGTGCTGAATTTGAGTCTGGTGCCTAGACTCTCTTGCATGCTTCTCCAGAAATGAGATGTAAATCTCGAATCTCGATCCGATACAATACTAACAGGCACTCCATGTAATTTAACAATTTGTCGTATATACATGTCGGCTAGTACCTCTGTGGACTGTCCAACTCTAAATGGCAAGAAGTGTGCCGATTTAGTGAGTCTATCCACGATAACCCATATTGCGTCTCTTTCGCTGGGGCTCCTCGGAAATCCTGTGACAATATCCATCGTGATGTGCTCCCACTTCCATTCTGGTATAGGAAGCGGCTGTAACATACCTGCAGTCCTCTGATGCTCGGCCTTTACTTGCTGACAGACTAAATATTTGGCCACAAACCTTACAATCTCCCTTTTCATTCCATGCCACCAGTAGTACTGTCTCAAGTCTCAATACATCTTAGTTCCTCCTGGGTGAACAGAGTACATAGAACTATGTGCTTCAGTCATTAACTCCTGTCTCAATTCTCCATTTGGGACATACAGGCGATTTCCAAACCTCAATGTCCCGTCTTCGTGAATGCGAAGTCTTGTCTGTATGCCGGCTTCTGTCCTTTCTTTGAGTCTTCGGAATCTAGCATCGGTGGGCAATGCCTCTTTAATCTTCTCCACGAGTGATGACTGAATCTCAAGATTAGCCATCAAGCCATTCTGTCCTGGTAAAACAACCTCTATCTGTAGCTCCTGTAAATCCTTCAACAACTCGGGCTGCATCGTCAAGAAATAAGCCATAGGCTTCCTACTGAGTGCGTCTGCAACCACATTCGCCTTTCCCGAATGATACTGCAGATCGATGTCAAAATCTACCATCAGTTCAAGCCAGCGTCTCTGCCTCATGTTAAGCTCCTTCTGAGTATACACATACTTCAGACTCTTGTGATTTGTAAAGATTTCTACCCTCTCTCCATAAAGATAGTGCCTCCATATCTTCAATGCAAATATCACTGCTGCTAGCTCCAGATCATGTGTTGGGTAGTTCTTTTCGTGGACCTTCAGCTGTCTTGACGCATAAGCAATGACTTTGCCATGTTGCATCAAAACACATCCTAGTCCACTGCCTGATGCATCACTATAAACAACAAATCCTCCTGACCCTGAAGGAAGAGTCAAGACAGGTGCTGTTGTTAATCTTCTCTTCAGTTCTTCGAAGGCCTTCTGGCAGTCTTCTGTCCATAGAAATTCCTGGTCCTTCCGTGTCAGCTTCGTCATCGGTTCTGCAATCCTCGAGAAACTCTCTACAAACCTTCGGTAATATCCCGCAAGTCCGAGAAAACTTCTCACCTCTGCAACTGATGTGGGTGTAGGCCAAGTCTCTATTGCCGCAACTTTCTCTGGATCTACTGAAAGTCCTTCTCCTGAGATGATGTGTCCCAAGAAAGGTACTTTGTCCATACAGAACTCACACTTACTGAGTTTAGCATATAACTTCTCCTGTCTCAAGGTCTCTAACACGATTCTGAGATGCTCCTCGTGCTCTTCATGGTTCTTGGAATATATGAGAATGTCGTCGATGAATACAACTACAAATTTATCCAAGAACTGATGAAAGACTCTGTTCATCAAGCTCATAAACACTGCTGGTGCGTTGGTTAAACCAAACGGCATCACCAAGAACTCATAATGCCCATACTTCGTCCTGAAAGCTGTCTTCGGGATGTCTTCTTTCCTCACCTTGATCTGATGATAGCCGGATCTAAGGTCAATCTTCGAAAATACCCTTGCACCACTCAACTGATCGAAGAGATCATCAATGCGTGGTAAGGGATACCTGTTCTTGATGGTTACAGCATTTAGTGCCCTATAATCAATGCACAATCGTACAGTCCCATCCTTCTTCGGCATAAATAATATGGGTGCTCCCCAAGGTAAAACACTGGGCCGAATGAAACCCTTCTCCAAAAGATCATCAACCTGTTCCTTCAATTCCACTAACTCCTTAGGTGCTAACCGATAGACTGATGAAGTGATAGGCTCTGCTTCTGGAGTTAGGTCTATTGTGAATTCTATTTCCCGATCAGGCGGTAAACCTGGAAGATCATCAGGAAATACATCCACAAATTCTGAGATGACTCTTGGGTAACCTGTCTCCTCTTCTACAGATAGTACCCTAAGAGTAGGCTGAACTCCTTGCTCTACTGTTCCTCGAGTAAACTCAAATTCTGGATGTCCAGGCGGTCTAAATATAACCCGCCTAAGTCGGCAATCAAGAGTCGCATGGTACTGACTTAACCAGTCCATACCAAGTACGACATCATAATCCGGCATGGAAAAGATCAGAAATTGAGCTCGCATTTCTCTGCCACAAACTACTATAGAACATGATCTACAGACGTCACTAACCGGAATAATTCTACCTCCCATAAGAATCCTCTTCATCTTCGGAAGGGGTGCGGTAGCTACTCTATGGGTGGCTACAAAGCTAGCTGCTATAAATGAATGCGATGCTCCAGAATCAAATAATGCTACAGCTGGTAACGAAGCTACTAGAATAGTACCTGCGATGACCTCGCCTGCTGTAGTCTCCTGCTCAACAGCTATTGGGAATGCCTATCCTCGTCCCTGAGCTGGACCTCTCTGCTGCTGAACCTGCTGGAATAAAGCTGCCTATGGTGCCAGGGGTGGTCTCTGCTGGTTCCCTCCTGGGGCTGGTGGTCTGACCCCACCAAATCCCGTCTGCTGGGCTCCTTCTGCTGGTCGTGGTGCAGGTAATGCTAGTCTTGGTGCTCCGTCTCTGCGTTCGGAACAGTCCCTGAAAAAGTGCTGGCTGGATCCGCAGCTCAAACATAGTCCCAACTTACGCCTGCATTCCTTCTCAATGTGTCCTACCTTGCCGCAGTGGTGACAAGTAGGAAGGGGTCTGTCCCTATGTGCTGCTCGATCTGGCATACCCCTCTGGGTTCGCTTTGCTGAATTCCCATGTGCTGGCCTGGATGGTGCTGACGTGATAGGCCTCTTCAGATTAGACTCCCTCCTGGTGACGCGCTCCAAGCGTCGGGCCGCTACAAGGACATCGGTATAAGAGGTAGGTGCTACCGATCCAATCACTCTCTGAAGCTCGAACTTCAGGCCGTCAAAGAACTTCTCTGCTTTTTCTTCCTCCGTCGAGATCAATGTCGGGGCAAAGCGGCTCAGGCGAATAAATTTCGCATTGTATTCCTCTACTGACATGTTGCCTTGGATAAGGCGGTTGAACCTGTCTCTGAGCTCTGACCGTGCGACTGCTGGAATATACATCTCTTGGAAGAGTCTGGAGAACTCTTCCCATATGACTCGGTCCTGTCCAAGCCTCCTCTCTTCTGCTAACCAACAGTGATGCGCATTATCAGTTAACTGCATTCTGACGGCAGTCATCCACTTCTCTCTTGGAAGTTCAGCGGCTTCCAACTGATGCTAAATGTTGGTGAGCCACTCATGAACTTCCGTTGGCCCTTCTTTACCAGAAAATGTGCGAGGCTTGAGATGACGGAAGTCGGTGATAGATCCCGTCGATGTTCTCCTCGTTGGGGGATTTGCCTGCTCCAATGCGGATACCAGGCTGGTCCTCAGATACTCGGCCTCCTGCCGATGGGCCTCCTGCTGAATCTGTTATTGTGCTTGCATCATAGCATACATCATCTAGAACATCTGTTGCCCGTCCATGGCTTGTCCTGGCGGGAATACTGGCATCTGGGGAGTGAACTGTGGTGGAGGTGGGATGTCATCTCTCCGGAACCTTGGATTAGGCTGTCCGGTTTGATCACTCTGCGATGCTTGTCCTCCATCCCCTGGTGTCACTCCGTCTCCATAAGTAACCACAGCGTCGTACGGCGTATCCAAGAGAATATCATCTCTGTTCCCGGAATTCATTACTCTGCAAAAAGATAAACTATAAGAACGCTCAGAAGAATCAATACAGGATGCAATTCAAGTAACAAATTTTGAGTTCGATATAGAGTTCAACAAATGGTTAATAATGGATGAGATCCTATGATTTATACTATCCTTAGGGCAGGCTGGTTCGGTCCCTAAGTTGAAACCGAACAATTTAGTCGTAGACCTGCATGGGCCACCACAAAAACCATGTCACGCCCCAGTCCCAAAATACCGAGGGACTGGACGTGTGTCAATGGCCAGCAGTACGCACCGATGGACAACCCAATTTAATGGATCCATCAGGGCATACTTAAGCTGTAAAACAAGTCTATGATAATCATGGCACAACTAATCTCATCCACACAAAATATAAAGTATGATCCACAGGATAAATAAGGAATATAAATCATCATCTAGTCTCACACAGTACTTCCGGGAACAATCCGATAAATATCTAGTACAATGGTTCAACAGACCAGAAATAAAAGACTGAAATAAATAATAAAAGCTGAGCATGGAACATGGATGCTCAGGCCAAGTCTTCAGCTAAGACCTCGTCCACGGATGGTGGTACAGCTCCTGAATCAGCTCCTGCTCCAGTCCCATATACCTCGGGATAAATCTCGTCCTCAAATCCTGGGGACAAAATCCGGATCCAGGTCCTCAGGGGACATAGCAAGGTACAAGAAAGCTCATGCCAATAAATAAATAACAGTGCAGCAAATAAATAACTAAATAAAGCAATAGGTAAATATGTAACCAATCTAAGTGAAATGCAAGTGAGAGCAACACTAAAACTCAGGCTGAACCACTACAAGCTCTGTGTCGGGGAGCCGGTAGCGGTAATAACCGGTAGTGGGTCTAGCTCTGCTACGAGAGTCTACGACCTCTCAATAATAGAAGATATATATAAATACAGCCTGTAGCCTGTGTGTCTCTCCCCACCCAATGTAACCACGCATATCATGACCATAACGTCTCATGCCCATGTCAAGCGTGATCATAGCTAAATACAACAAGTCATAAAGTATCTAAGAATATAATGGCCATGTCCTGTATCCTATACAGAATCACCACAAATATCTCGGGAAAATCCTGTCTCATGAATAGTGTCAAGTGTCCTGGGTCATAGGGTACTTGATAAGACAAGTACGAGCATATAAAGTGTCACGGATGTCCATCTCTAGATGACCGTACCCAACACTGCGTACAGTGTCGGCACCCGACTGATAATCGGACGCTAAGTACGTCACACGGTCCTAGGTTAAGCATGTACAGTAATATATATAAAGCAAAGAAAATAGATAACTAAGCTGCAGAGTTTGGGCAAGGTACACTTGCCTGATGTCCGAATACCAACAACTGTCCCTGTATCGGTAGATCCGGTAGGTACTACTCCAAAAGCTGTAATAAACATCACCACTAGTCTCAGAAGATGTCAAATAGCTAGAAATGCCTATCCTTACGTCCAATTTGGACACAGGGGCAAATTGGTCATTTTTGGATTAAAGCGGGGTCCACATGTGGGCCACTTTGCACCGAAAAGCGTGTCAGGGTCAAAGGTCTCCAAATTCCGCAAACTCAGTCTCTACAAGTCAGGAACGATGATACGAACCCAACGGAACTTCCAGAATTAGATTCCGATGAGCCGATCTCAAAATCACCCGTCAAGTAGAGCCTGTGGGCCCACGATACGTGATTTTGTCAACGTTCTCGGAATCGGACCAAACTTGGGTCACAGGACCAGCGTTTTGCTATGAGTCCGATGGCGTAAGTTTCGTCTCGATCCGACGTGCGTACACAAAGTTACAGCGTGTTCCAGAAAGGACGGATATTGGGTGTCGTCGGCGGATACGCGTTGATTCCGGGGTGCACACACCTCCGAATCGACTTCTGCAAAATCCTACACGACCGTATCAACGTCGCGCACGGTTCGGTAAAGATCGCGTGCGACCAAGTCGTCCCGATTGGCGGGGCGTACTCAGTTCTGGGGTGAAATAGGGAGTTATTTTTCCTGTTTTTGGATTACGGTGTGCGATCACCACAAGACGCGATGCACCGAACGAGTTGCACAGGCACCGAGAGGGTTATACAGTCTACGCATAGCAATTGACGAAAACTAATTCGGAGCTGCGAGGTGAGAGAAATCTGTACCTGTACAGGGCCCCGTGAGTTCTGTTCTTCAAGTGTCCGTGAGTCACTTCGATCCAGGATTTGTATCCTGGACGTGTCCGGGTTCTGCGGGGACGCTGCTGTGAATCACCAAGGCTACGAGAAGTCGGGGAACTCGACGCCGCGACACGTCCGGTCGGGGACACCGCATGGCGGGCTCCGCTCGGTCTGGGAATTCGCACAGCGGGCGGGCTCAGTTCCGCCGGCGGGTGGGGCTGTTCCGATCGGTCGGGGACGCTGCTGCTGGAGCGGCGTGCACTACGGCCGGTCGAGGGCTGCGCTACTGCAGACCGAAGTTGGTCGGCGCGAGGGTTCTCAGGCGGAGCGGGGTGCCGAGTCGACTGCGGGGGATAGCCGCCGGTCGGGGACGCTGGATTCGCGGGAGGGTACGGTCGGCTGAGCAACCCGGCGGAAGGCGGCGGCAATGATCGGCAAGGGGAGTCAGCGGATGATGCTGGATGAGAGGGGTGACGGCACAGATCCCTAGGTCAACCTATAAAGCTGCTACAGTATACATGCGGGTAGGGTTCAGCCAACGGGTCGGGTTCTCGAAGGTGGTTTGGTTCGGCTTAGAAATCCAATAGCTCTTTTAAGCTTAAAACTCGTTTTCGGGGTCCAAATAATTCACCAAAAAATACTGTAGGTCCGGTTTTCTATGGTGCATCATAATTTATTATTTCCAGAATAATTTGACATCATTTGGTCACACTAAAAATTCTTTAAATCACAATCATCTTCGCCTTAAATTCCAGAAAATACCAAAATTCGTAAAAACTCATCTTAAAAATATTCTCAAAAATTCAGGGTGTTTACAACCCCTATACCTCAATACCTTGGTATTTCAAGGTATTGAGATACCTTACCCTCTAACTCTAACTAACTAGCTAACTATCTATATATATATACCTATATATATATATTACTATATGTAAACATCAATACATATATATATATATATATATATATATATATATATATATATATATATATATAACCATACATATATATAACCATACATATATATATATATATACATATACTTATATCTATATCTATATGCACATATCTACATATATATATATATATATATATATATATATATATATATATATATATATATATATATATAAAGGGGGGGGGGACTAGCTGCTGCTGCGGATACTGTGAAGCGCCGCTACTGCTGCTGCTGCTGACTGCTAATGCTGTAGCTGCTGCTGCCCTCTCTTCTCCCTGCTGCTGCTGTTCTGCTTTCTCTTCTCCCTGATGCTACTGCTTTGCTTTCTCTTCTTCCTGCTGCTGCTGCTCTTCTCATCCTCTCTCCCTCATTTTATCTCACTCTCCCTCTATCACTCTATCTCACTCTCTCTCGACACACACCAACACACAGACATAAACATATACACGCACACATACTTACATACATATATATTAACACACACACACATATATATATATACACACACCCAGACATATATATATATATATACACAAACACACGCATATATATATATATATATATAACACTTACACATATATATACACAAACACATATATATATATATATATATATATATATATATATATATATATATATATATATATATATATATATATATATATATATATATATATATATACACACTCACACATATATATATATACAAATACACACATATATATATACACTTATATATCTATACATATATATATATATATATATATATATATATATATATATATATATATATATATATATATATATATATATCCACACTCACACACACACACTCATAAACACACACTCACACTCACACACTCTCACACACACTAACACACACACAAACACACTCACAACTACAGACTCAAACACACACTCACACCTACTACGCACACACAACACGCTACACACTATACATATATATACATATACACTTATATATATATATATATATATATATATACACTCATCCTCAACACTCACATACTACACACTACACACTCTCACCAACACACACACAACCACAACACACACTACCCACACACTCCCATAAACCTATAAATACATATATATATATATATATATATATATATATATATATATATATAAATATATACTCAAAAATCTTAATACACACTCCAAGAGGCTAAACCAACCTGCGCACAAGCCCGAAACCTAGAAACCAAGTCGAAATGGCCATTTGGTCATTTTGACAAACACTTGGTGTGCGGCTCGCGATACCTCGTGAAACGTACACCAAACCTACTCGAAATTGACCCAAAATTTACCCACGAGTTTTACTCGATGTCTAAAATCTCAAAAAATGCTAACTCTCCGATTCTAGGTCTGTGGCAAAATTCGAAATGCATGTGGAACCCACGACGATGGAAAAACTCCCAAATTGCCCAAAATGCCCAAATCTCTACGACACGACCTCACGTGTCCGAACGGGGACACGTACTCACCCTCAAGATACCCAAGCACGTCTACCTAGGTCTGTCTAACCTAGGACAACACACAAAATTGGGCCAATCTCGAATTTTACCCAAAATTGACACAATATTCTATGCCAAAGTCTCCAAACACATCCAAACAAGCTCCAACTTTCTCCCATGGGTAGCCCTGTCATATCCCAGTCCTAAAATACGTAGGACTAGAAATATGTAACACGCCATCCGTATATATACGAACTCCAATATATGGAAATCATATATACACGTACGTTGTACATGAATATCCAATCCACCAGTGGTAATATACTGTCACAACAAGTCACACGCAATCTATATCCCATCCACAGCACAAATAAATAGATAAATGGAAATAAATAACTGAATATCAAGGATGCATATCAAAGTATGATAGTCGAATGGAAACAAATCTACTATAAATCGACTATACAAAAACTACTAAAGAGAGAGGAGAATCAACTCTAATATAAGAATAAATGTCTCTAAAAGAGATAGCAACTAGGATCTCTAAACAACGGCAATAAATCACAGATACTCCGAAGGTAAGACCTCCTTAGTATGATAAGTAGTGTCAGGTCCAGGTCCATACTCCTGTGGATACTCCTGCTCATCTATATCTGAAAAGGTACCTGGTCCTCAGAGGGACGTAACTAGATACATATAAACATGCCAATAAAGTACTGAAAAGTAAACATCCAAATGGGTCGCCTAACCGTCTAAGTGAATGCAGTTTGAGAACAACTTTCCAACACGTGGGCTATCTGGCAAAAAATAGGATTGGCATAGTTCTTTTGGAGATCCAGGGGCCTAAAAGCATGTCGTCTTTTGAATGGCAGAGGCCACCAGTAACATATGGGGTCATCACCACCCGTCGCTCCGGTGGAGCGTCCGGGCGAACAAAAGAAAAGTGCAAAGGAGCCCAAACGCTTTACTTGTTGTTCTTTCCACCCTATGCTCTAAGTATGTCACATCTATGACACGATAATACCTCTAATAACTGCCTGGTCTACTAGCATGCAAAGTTTCTATCGACAGTTATCCCTATCCGTCGTACGACCTATACGTATTAGTGGCCAGCCGAATACGCAAGTCCGTGTCCCACATGTGACTCACACTCTTGTAAGAACAGTGTCATGGATAATGAAACATAAAATGCCTGATAATAATGGGGTGGTCTCATAAAGTCGGTCCAATGCATATACATAAATAAACAGAACACGACAACATCGTCGTTGCAACCAAGTTTCCTTGGATGCGCAGTTTATATAGCAGTTAAAATAAATGAACTAAAATAAGCAGAAATAAAATATGCATGCATTATATGGAATGTAAACCAAGGTACAATGGCAAGGTATACTTGCCTGACAAAAAATCTATATAGTGTAAGCGTCCAAATGTTAAGGACATGGGATCAGGAACTAATGGCTCCGAACAAACGTCTCTGGATGCTGAAATAGACATCACCAATATTTCCAAAATCAGCGAGACAGCTAAAAATCACTACCCTTTCGTCCAAATTGGCACAGGGGTAAAACCGTAATTTTGGGTCAAAGTAGGGTCCACATGTGGCCCACTTTGCACCGAAAAGTGTGCCAAAGATAATGGTCTCTAAATGGGACAAATTATAGGTTAAACAAACTCTAAAAGTCAGTACGAAGTCAACGGTATATCCAATTGTGGATTCTGGTAAGCCGAACACAATTTCGTCCAAAAAGTCAACCGTGAAGCCCGCCAATAGGCGACTTGGTCAACTATCTTAGAATTACATGAAAATTAGGTCACAAGACCAATGCGATACCACGAGTCCAGTGGCACAAGTTTTGTCATATTCTGA
Source organism: Iris macrosiphon (assembly GCA_036927795.1). Classification (NCBI taxonomy): domain Eukaryota; kingdom Viridiplantae; phylum Streptophyta; class Magnoliopsida; order Asparagales; family Iridaceae; genus Iris; species Iris macrosiphon. The sequence goes on along the minus strand of JAYESA010000014.1, from coordinate 104,647,033 downwards.
CGAGCGTGCACTAAATGGCGCGAGATTTTGCAAAAGTTGCGACACGGAGGATTTTCTGCGGATACGGGTTGATTTTGACGCGCACACACGTCCAAATCAGTTTTCACGAAAGCCCACACGTCTGCGTATACTGTGTGCACCTGTTGGTGCACTTGGTACACGACGGGGCGGTCCCGTTTGGCGGGGCGCGCTCCGTATCACAAATTTTGGAAGATAGAAAAAATATATTTTTGGAGTTTTCTAACTAATTTAATTTAACATACAGCAACAAATAAAATATTGTATTTGATAGGAAATAAACTAGGTTAGGTGATCTTCGCATACCAAAAAGAAAAACTATATTCGGGTCTCTGTGGTGGGAGATACGAGTCCGTAAACATAGGTAATTACCGCAGTTTTCTGCGATCCCTAAAGTTGTCATTTTTTGCCAACTTGGTCGCTATTTTTGCCTAAGTTTACGCGTTGTTCGAGGTAAAGTAATGTACAAATATTGAAGGGGGTTAGGTCGTGAATATACCGGTGAAGACGGGGTCGAGTTTAGTCGAGCGAGGGCACGGAAAACAAAGCGTGAACACAGGTATGCTGCAGTCGAATTCTGTAGTACGGAATGTTCGCAGTCGCGGTGAGCGGATGGCGGACGCTGGTTTCCGATTGTGGCGGCGATGGCTGGACTTTGGGTCGGCGGTCGTTGTTGAAGGTCAAGGTGATGATAGAGAGATTTAGGTTTAGGGTTTGGGTTTTGCGAGAGAGTATATATATATATAAGGATATAGGGAAGAACCGAAAGGGCGGAACCACGGGTCGCGGGGGTCTCGTTTGGAGTGGCTGGGCTGCTGCTGCTGTTTTTAGTTCTTAAGGGTGCGGGTGGTTTAAGGGTTTAATAGGATATAGGGTTTTGGATTTTAAGCCCAATAAGATTTTAAATCCATTTTTTTTCTTATTCTTTTTTTTTATTTCTAATTCTTTTCTTTTCTACTTCCTTTTTAATAACACTATATATATATATATATATATATATATATATATATATATATATATATATATATATATATATATAGAAAACTCTAGAAATTATAATAGTGCATACAATTAATCTGTCAGTCGTTCACTGGGTCTCCTACATGGAATAAATTAGAAAAAAATTATAATTGCTCCATAAATCCCCTAAATGCACAAACACCTAAAATAAAAATTAAATATATTCTATTTCCTCTAATTAGCTCATAATTACTATAATTAAATTAATAATTAATTTAAAAGGTAAATACGGTTTTTAGAATTAGGGGTTTTATATTCTACCCAACTTATAAAAATTTCGTCCTCAAAATTAAAACTAAGCCACGATAGAAAGTCAAGGATGGTATAAGATATAAATTAACAACATTAAATTCATACCTTGGTCTGCAAATAGGTTCGGAAAATGTTTGTGCATGTCATCCTCGCGCTCCCAAGTGGATTCTCCTGGCTCACCATGCTTCCATGCCACGTGAACCAAGGGAATAGACTGGTTCCTCAATACTTTCTCTCGACGATCAAGGATTTTCACGGGTTGCTCTTGGTATGACAAGCTCGGCCCAATGGTGATCTTAGAATGGTCGAGAACATGACTGATGTCTGCCACATACGCCTAAGCTGTGACACATGGAATACATCATGTACTCCCTCAAGTGAAGGTGGTAGCGCAAGTCGATATGCCACTTCTCCCACTCTCTCTAGCACGTCAAATGGTCCAATGTACCTTGGACTAAACTTGCCGTGCCCTCCGAATTGAATGGTGCCTCTGGTAGGTGATATTCTCAAGAAGACATGATCGCCCTCTTTAAACTCCAAGGGACGACGATGAAGGTCTGCCCATTGCTTCTGCCTGTCTTGCGCTGCTCGCAAGTGTCCTTGTATCTTCTTCACTGTCTCAACGGTGTTGACCACCAACTCTGGTCCCAGAATCTGACGTTCTCCCATGTCACTCTAACACACGGGAGACCTACACTTTCTTCCATACAATGCTTCAAACAGAGTCATCTGGATGCTCGCCTGATAGCTATTATTGTAAGAAAACTCCATAAGATGTAGGTGGTCATCCTATGATCCTCCAAAGTCTAACATACAAGCCCTCAACAAATCCTCCAGTATCTGAATAGTACGCTCGGACTGCCCATCTGTCTGTGGATGATAAGATATACTAAAATTCAGATGAGTTCCAAGACTCTCTTGCATGCTCCTCCAAAAGTGCGATGTGAAACGCGAATCCCTGTCTGATACAATGTTGACTGGTATGCCATGCAATCTCACTATCTACCTCATATATAAGTCAGCCAAAGCTTCTGTAGACTGACCAACTCTAAAAGGTAAGAAATGGGCTGACTTGGTGAGTCAGTCCACTATTATCCATACTACATCTCTCCCACTTGGACTTTTGGGAAAACCTATGACGAAGTCCATAGTGATGTGCTCCCACTTTCACTCTGGAATCGGAAGTGGTTACAATAATCCTGTTGTTCTTTGGTGCTCCACCTTTACTTGTTGACATACTAGACATTTAGCTACAAAGCAAGCTATCTCTCTTTTTATTCCATGACACCAAAAGTGCTGTCGTAAGTCACGATACATCTTGGTGCCTCTAGGATGAATAGAATATATCGATCTATAAGCTTCTGTCATCAGCTCCTGTCGAATCTCTCCATTGGGAACATATAGACGATCACCACATCGTAATGTCCCATCTTCATGAATGCACAATCCGGTATGCTCTCCGGCCTCAATCCTTTCCTTCAATCTCCTGAATCTGGCATCTGTAGGCAAAGCTGCATTGATCCTCTCTACTAGTGATGATTGTACTTGCAAGTTGGCTAGTATCCTATCTGCTCCGGGTAATATCACTTCAATGCCAAGCTCTTATAAGTCCCCCAATAATTCTCTTTGTGTTGTCAAGAAGTAAGTTGCTGGTTTCCGGCTTAAAGCGTCTGCTACCACGTTAGCCTTGCCTGGGTGATAATGTAGCTCTATCTCGAAATCTTTCATTAACTCAAGCCATCGATGTTGCCTCATATTTAACTCCTTTTGTGTGAAGAGGTACTTGAGGCTTTTGTGGTCTGTATAGATCTTCACTCGTTCCCCATATAAGTAATGTACCCATAGCTTCAGAGCAAATACAACAGCTGCAAGTTCCAAGTCATGAGTTGGATAATTCTTCTCATGCACTCGTAACTGCCTAGATGCATATGCAATCACCTTGCCATGCTGCATCAATACGCATCCCAAGCATTTCCCTGATGTGTCACTTTTGATCACATAACCTCCTGATCCTGATGTAATAGTCAATACTGGTGTTGTAGTCAGTCGCTTCTTCAACTCTTTAAAAGCGGCTTGGCACTCGTTGGTTCATATAAATTCTTGATCGTTGCAAGTCAACCGAGTCATAGGTGCTGCTATCCTTGAGAAGTTCTCCATGACTGTCGATAATATCCCGTAAGTCCAAGAAAACTTCTCACCTCTGATGCTGATTTAGGAACTGGCCATGTCTCGACTGCCGAGATCTTTTCTGGATCAACAGAAATACCATCTCCCATAACAACATATCCATGAAATGAAACTCTGTCCAAAAAGAACTCACATTTACTGAGCTTCGCATATAACTGCTCTCTCCTCAAGGTCTCTAGAATAATCCGTAGGTGCTTCTCGTGCTCCTCGTGGCTCTTCGAATAGACAAGTATATCATCTATGAAGACGACCATGAACTGGTCCAAATACTGGTGGAAGACTCGATTCATTAAGTCTATAAAGATAGCTGGAGCATTGGTCAATCCAAATGGCATAACCAAAAACTCGTAGTGTCCATACCTTGTTCTGAATATGGTCTTCGGAATATCCTGCTTCCGTACCTTCACTTGGTGATATCCCGATCTCAAATCTATCTTCGAAAATACCTTTGCTCCACTGAGCTGATCAAATAAGTCATCAATGCGTGGCAATGGGTATTTATTCTTCACAGTCACTGCATTTAAGGCTCTGTAGTCAATGCACATACACACTGACCCATCCTTCTTTGGTACAAATAACACTAGTGCTCCCCAGGGTGATGCACTTGGTCGGATGAAACCTTTCTCAACTAGTTCTTTCAACTGTGCCTTCAGTTCATCCATCTCCTTCTTCGCCAATCTGTAAACATATGATGCTATGGGTGTTGCTCCAGGTGTTAATTCAATTAAAAACTCTACGTCTCTGTCTGGGGGTAGTCCTGTCAATTCCTTTGGAAAGGCGTCTTGGAATTCTAAAATAATGGGGTGATAAATAATATCATCCATTGCGAGCTGCATACCATCAAGGATTTCTGTGGATCCTCTTGCAAACTCAAGTTCAGGTTGGCCTGGTACCTTAAAAAGAATGCTTCCTCCAAAACATTCGAAGAAAGCGTGGTACTTGCTTAGCCAGTCCATTCCAAGCACAATATCAAAAGTTAGCATAGGAAGGACTAAGAGTCGGGCGTTCATCTCTCTGCCATGTATCACTATAGGACACAATCTACAAATTTGACTATCAGGTACAACTCCTCCTCCGGTAAAAATTCTAACACAACTAGGTAAAAGTGTAGAGGCAATGTTGTGTTTGGCAATAAAACTAGATGATATGAATGAGTGGGTGGCTCCCGTATCAAACAATTCACAGCAGGAAAAGTAAAAGTAAGAGTAATACCTGCTATAACATCCACCTCCTGATCCATGTCATCCACTTCTAATGCAAAAGCTCATCCGTTCCTCTGCGGTTGCCCATATCTGGCCCTCGTGAACTGATCCTCCTGAGTAGGTAGCGGTGGTCCTCTCTGAAATCCTCCTGCTGCTGGGGGTCGAGGTGCTCCCGGTCCAGCCATCTGCTGAGCTAGCTTCGGTGCTGGAAGCGCTAGCCTCTGTGTTGGCGCTGGAAGTATCAACGTTTGCTGCATCGGACAGTCCCTCACCATATGTTGTCTGGAACCACATCTCATACATTGCCCTAAGCGAGTTTGAAAGTCTCTCATAATATGTTCGCGTCTCCCACAATAAGTACATAGGGGCTTCTCCGGAATCTGGTATGGTCCTGCTCTCTGCTGGTACTGCTGTTGCTGAGCAAAAGGATGTCTGATAGGTCCTCCTTGTTGCGTCCTTGCTGGTCCCTGCTGTGTCCTTGCTGGTCCTTGTTGTGTCCTCAACTGACCTCCTTTTGCTCTGCCGATAGTCTCTTGCAATCTGGCTTCTGTCAGTAACTCGGCATAAGAGATCCGGGACTGTGAGCTAGTATAGTGTTGGAGCTCATGAGTCAGCCCGCGGTAAAATCTCTTAGCCTTGGCCAAGTCATCCGGTATTAGGACAGCACCATATTTACTAAGACGACTAAACTCAGTATCATATTCGTCAGTTGTTTTGTTCCCCTGCTCCAAGTGAAGAAATTGATCGTACAATGCATCTCTCACGGTGTCCGAGAAGTACTTCCTCTCAAAGAACTCCAAGAATTGCTCCCAAGTCTGGTATGTACCCAACTGGCGTTCCATTGATTCCCACCAGTGATGGGCATTACCATGTAGAAGCGTCCTTACACCTGTCATCCATAGGTCTGTAGATAATTGCGATGCTTCCAATAGCTTCTGAGTGTGGGTGATCAAATTTGTAGTCTCCTCTGGGCTTTTAGTGCCTTTGTACGGCTTGGGACCCATCTGTATAAAGTCCTTTACTGAACCAACTCTAGCTCGAGGTACTGGAACTAGTGCTTGAGCTGGTACAGTAGCCTGTGCAGCCATCCTCTCAAGTGCTGCCAAAAATTATTGCCTCTGCTCTGCTGCTTGCTGCCTCTGCTCTACAGCTAGCGTAGCGGCCTGTTATCTCTGTTCCTGCATTATCATCTAAAAGAATTGGAACAGTTGTGTCTGGCCATCCTGCGGTGCTGATGAAGCTGGAAGGTTCCCATTAGGTGAAGCGGGAAGATCAGATGGAACTGGATTGTGAGTCTGTCCATCTGGCCCCAGAAGTCTAGGAATCGCCGAGGTCCCTCCTTGAGTCTGACCATTGACTCCTGAAGGTGTGTCGCCATCGGCGGCAGTACATCCATTTTGCATATCCATCTCTCTGCAGGTAATGTACGAAACGATTAGAAGCAGTACATGAATTAAATATGATGCAAGCATTTAAATAGGATAGTTGAATGGAAGGATGAGTTTTAGTCAAGCGTGGATGAGATCCTATACTCTATTCCTATACGCAGGCTTGTTCGGTACAGTTACGTAACCGAGACAATATATTCTTGACCTGTATGGGCCACCACAAAAATATGTCACGCCCCAGTCCCAAAATACGTAGTACTAGGAATACGTAACACGCCAGCCGTATGTATATGAACTCCAATATATGGAAACCATATACACACGTACGATGTACATGAATATCCAATCCACCAGTGGTAATATACTGTCACAATAAGTTACACGCAATCTATATCCCATCCACAGCACAAATAAATAGATAAATAAAAATAAATAACTGAATATCAAGGATGCGTATCAAAGTATGATAGTCGGATGGAAACAAATCCACTGCAAATCGACTATACTAAAACTACTAAAGAGAGAAGAGAATCAACTCTAATATAAGAATAAATATCTCTAAAAGAGATAGCAACTAGGATCTCTAAACAGCGGCAATAAATTATAGATACTCCGAAGGTAAGACCTCCTCAGTCTGATAAGTAGCGTCAGGTCTAGGTCCATACTCCTGTGGATACTCCTGCTCATCGATATCTGGAAAGGTACCAGGTCATCAGAAGGAAGTAACAAGATGCATATAAATATGACAATAAAGTACTAAAAAGTAAACATCCATATGGATCGCCTAACCGTCTAAGTGAATGTTGTTTGAGAATAATTTTCTAACACGTGGGCTATCTGGCCATAAATGGGATTGGCATGGTTCTCTTGGAGATCCAGGGGCCTAAAAGCATGTCGTCTTTTGAACGGCAGAGGCCGCCAGTAACATATGGGGTCATCACCACCTGTCGCTCTGGCGGAGCGTCCGGACGAACAAAAAGAAAGTGCAAAGGAGCCCAAATGCTTTACTTGTTGTTCTCCCCACCCTATGCTCTAAGCATGTCACATCCATGACACGATAATACCTCTAATAACTGCCAGGTCTACTAGCATGCAAAATTTCTATCGGCAATTATCCCTATCCGTCGCACGACCTATACGTATCAGTGGCCAGCCGAATACGGAAGTCCGTGTCCTATATGTGACTCACACTCGTATAAGAACAGTGTCATAGCCAATAAAATATAAAATATCTCATAATAATGCGGTGGTATCATAAAGTAGGTCCAATGCATATGCACCCAAGTTTTCTTCGACGCGCAGTTTATATAGCAGTTAAAATAAATGAACTAAAATAAGCAAAAATAAAATATGCATGCATCATATGGAATTTAAACAAGGTACAATGTCAAGGTATACTTGCCTGGCAAGAAATCTGTATAGTGTAAGCGGCCAAATATCAAGGACACAGGATCAGGAACTACTAGCTCTGAATAAACATCTCCGGATGTTGAAATAGACATCACCAACGTTTTTGGAATCAGCGAGATAGCTAGAAATCACTACCCATTTGTCCAATTTGGACACAGTGTGGCCCACTTTGCACTGAAAAGCATGCCAAGGATAACGGTCTCTAAATAGGACAAATTATAGGTCAAACAAACTCTAAAAGTCAGTACGAACTCAATGGTATGTCCAATTATGGATTCCGGTTTGCCCAAAAAGTCAACCGTGGGGCCCGCCAATAGGCGACTTGGTCAACTATCTCAGAATTGCGTGAAAATTGGGTCACAGTACCAGCACGATACCACGAGTCCATTGGCATAAGTTTTGTCATATTCTGATGAGAGTGTACTAAATGGTGCGGGATTTTACAAAAGTCGTGATACGGAAGATTTTTTGCGGATAATGGCTAATTTCGACGCGCACACGCGTCCAAATCAGTTTCTGCGAAAGCCCACACGTCTGGGTATACTGTGCGCACCTTTTGGTACACTTGGTACACGACGGGACGGTCCCGTTTGACGGGACGTGCTCCGTATCACAAATTTTGGAAGATAAAAAATGTATATTTTTGGGGTTTTCTAACTGATTTAATTTAACATACAGCAATAAATAAAATATTATATTTTATAGGAAATAAACTAGGTTAGGTGATCTTCGCATACCAAAAAGAAAAACTAGATTCGGGTCTTTGTGGTGGGAGATACGAGTCCTTGAACATAGGTAGTTATCGTAGTTTTCTGCGATCCCAAAAGTTGTTATTTTTTGCCAACTTGGTCACTGTTTTCACCTAGGTTTACACATTATTCGAGGTAAACTAATGTACAGATATTGAAGGGGGTTAGGTCATGAACATACCGGTGAAGACGGGGTCGAGTTTGGTCGAGCTAATGCACGGAAAATAGAGCGTGAACATAGGTACGCTACAGTCGAATTCTGTAGTGCGGAATGTTCGCGGTCGCGGCGAGCGGATGGTGGACGCTGGTTTCCGGCGGTGGCGGCGGTGGCTAGACTCTGGGTCGGCGGTCGCTACTGAAGGTCAAGGTGATGATAGAGAGATTTAGGTTTAGGGTTTGGGTTTTGCGAGAGAGTATATATATATATATATATATATATATATATATATATATATATATATATATATATATATATATATAAGGATATAGGGAAGAACCGAAGGGGCAGAACCGCGGGTAGCGGGGGTCTCGTTTGGAGCGGCTGGGCTGCTGCTGCTGTTATTAGTTCTTAAGGGTGCGGGTGGTTTAAGGGTTTAATAGGATATAGGGTTTTGGATTTTAAGCCCAATAAGATTTTAAATCCATTTTTTTTTCTTATTCTTTTTTTTCATTTCTAATTCTTTTCTTTTCTATTTCCTTTTTAATAACACTATATATATATATATATATATATATATATATATATATATATATATATATATATATATATATATATATATATATATATATATATATATAACTCTAGAAATTATAATAGTGCATACAATTAATCTGTCAGTCGTCCACAGGGTCTCCTACATGGAACAAATTAGAACAAATTTATAATTGCTCCATAAATCCCCTAAATACACAAACACTTAAAATAAAAATTAAATAAATTATATTTCCTCTAATTAGCTCATAATTACTATAATTAAATTAATAATTAATTAAAAAGGTAAATACGGTTTTTAGAATTAGGGGTTTTACAAGCCCTAAGGTCTATGAAGGTTCTAAACTACTAATTATACTATATTAAAGCAATCACTAAGAGAAAAGTTTGGGTTTACCTCTTAGGAGTTGGAATCCCAAGGCCAAAGTCTCCAAAAATCTCCAAATTTACCACACCAAGCCTCCAAATTAAGCTTCTATACCAAATCTAATCTCTACACACCTAGGTTAGGGGAAAATGAAGGGTTAGGGTTTGTATTAGAGAGGGAAGTAAGTGAAGGAAGAGAAGGAAAGATGAAGAACTTACTTGGAATTGAAGTAGAAAATGGAAGAAGTGAAGAAAGAGAGTGGAGAGGAGAATGAAGAAGAAAAAGAAATAAAATGGAGGGGGGGAAGGGGCCGGCCATGTATAGAAATAGGTTTAGGGTTAGGGTTTGTGTTAAACACAATGACTAAAATGCCCTCCACAAAGTCATCTTAATTAGGGTTTGGGTTTGGGGTTCCAAATGCACTCTAATTAATCCCTAATCACTCCTACTAACTAATTAAAATATAAATAACTATTCTAAACCAATAAATGAGTCTGACAATGGTGTTGGTTGGGTCTGGCAAGGGTCCACTAGGGTCTGACATGGGTCCAGACTAGCCAAAATCCTAAAATAACTAATAAAAAAATAAATACAATCAACTAATTAAATATTAATACAAATATTTATGATCAATACATATTTACCAAATTAAAATAAATGAATAAAATACCCTGCCCGGAAAATGGGGTAGTGACATTATTACTATATATGTCTCATTTAAACATGTTTGCATGTATTACATTTGAGACTATTGTGTTGTGCTTAGACTATTGGACTTGTATTGTATTATGACTATGTGTTTCATTTCTTCTATTCTATATCGTGCCATATTTTCCTTTAGTTTTATATTATGATTGAGTATCGATTATCAAGTTATCATATTATCCTCCATTTGGAGTAGAGATATCATTGACAGGTACATTATATATATTGTGTGAGATATTTAGATAGTATTATTGACCTAGACAGCGTTCTAACGTCGATATTGCGGCGTAGGCTGGACGTACCCATGTACTCGTACCCTCACACCGGGTGAGAGTCGTGACAACTTGGGCTAACACATCATATGTGTCCACTCAAGAATTGCCAGACATTGAAATACTCACATGCGGTTTGTCCTAATATGGAATAAGTGGACTAATCGCAACAATAATCTCCATATTTTAATATGTGATTGAGCGTTCTACATAGTTATTGTATATCAAACATTAGAATAAGACTTGAATTTTCTCGCATGAGGTAAAGATATGGAGACTAAAACTGCTAGAAATATCCTAAATTATTGTCCGATTGGTTGACTAGAAGCCACTTCGGTCGGCCTTCTCCTTGTCACTTGGACAATCCCCAAAATATTTAGTGCATTTAATGTACTCTAATGTGATATGTGCGTACAAGGTCGACCCAAGGGGTTGGATTGTCCTAGCCGGAGCTAAATTAGGCCGCCTCTTGCCTTTGACTTTAAAAGAAGATATTAAAAAAAATTGATGACAAGTGGGATTGGCAGCGACGTCGAAGTATCTGGTTATGATGGCGTCGTGGAGCTCGGATTCCAAGTTCCTCTCCTTGAGCTACTTGAGGCTTTCTCAATGAGAACTCAAAATATAGACATGGTGGATTGCTAGTTCAACTAACAGAGAGGAGTTAGGGTTGACCGTGGATTCTCTATTGATAGAGAGATAGGGACTTAGAGGTCTGGGGGGTCGATGGCTTGTCCAGCTTACCTTAGGGCTGGCCCTGTGTGCGTATAGCCTGACGATTAGCTTGTCTTTCTCTTCATGGTACATACGGATCCTACATATTAAATCCCAAAATGAAAACAAGAAAGAATGTAAGGTAAGGTAAGGTAAGAGGTAAGGTAAGGTAACGAAAGAGAGATCTTTCGTCTATCTAGGATCAGTCTTGGAATAAGTCTGACAAGACTTCGGACTTAAAAAACCTTCCGGCTTAGCATGACCCTAGTAAAAATGGGAGTCGCAGGTGAACCTACCAAAACGAGCCCACAATACGAATCAAACAACAACAAAAATTTACACCGAATAGAATAATTCAATTCTCCGGACCGCCCCGCTCCACCACCCTCACTCCCGGCCCTAACAAAGTCAGGCAACAACAACCATCTTGTCCTCCCTATCCATCCTGCTTAGCATTGAAGGCCTTGTCGGATCCTACGTACCATACAAAAACTTCAATTCGGTTCAAACTTTAAAAAAAAGTAATTATTACACCATGCATATTCCTATCTCATTCATATTCATACAACAAACTGCAAACTACTACACGAGTGTACTTGTAAATGTGGAATGTAATTTTCTGAGCTGCGTCATCACTGGATCTCTTTGTATATTTGTAGGTGGCGGTGAATATGAGTGCTCACGGGATCCTTGGGATTCCAATCCCTCCTATTTATTCCCACACTTTGATATCTTCTTCCAATTGTCCCCTCTATCATTAATACACCAATATGTCTACTCTCTTCTCTCTATCTTCTCCTATTGCTTGCGTGCATGCCCTTTCTGGTAGGGAATACTAAACAATGACAGGCGGTCTTCTTCTTCCATGACCTTTCCAGAACATATTGACAGAGACTGTTATTTCAATGGGAAGCTAATGGAAAGTTCCAAGTCAAAATGGTTTTCAGAAACACGCAAAGAAAATATGTTTTTACGAAACATGCACTTGGACGTGTTTGGCAATGACGGACTAATGAAGAAACAAATGGTTGGGGATTGAAACCTCTCTTACTTCAATAGACGTGCTTAATTTATGAATATTTAGCAATATATACTCCAAATTCCAAAAGCTTTAAGACAAGTGAATCTATATTTCCTGTCACTCCTAAAGTGCTGCTCATAGTAACTTGGATTTTGATGTGCTTGATCAATTCTCGGATTTTTTAAACAACAAAGGATCATATGCATCTCAATACGCCTGTTTTTGCTGAAAGAATGAAAAAGAAAGGACGTCGACCTACTAGGCTTGTATTCGAAGCGGACCAGATGTTTATATTATCGTATTTATTTTCTAATAACAAATATGATATGCATATATTGTTCTAATAGGAAAACCAATAACCATGTCAGTAAAAAAAATGACAATAGGATAGTTTCTTAATATGAAATCAAATCTATCCCCTGTAACATAGGATAATTTTATAATATAAGACCACCAGGATGGTTGTATAGCACTCATATATATATATATATATATATATATATATATATATATATATATATATAATCTAACGGTCAAAAATAGTTGGATCTTATTTTTTATCCGTTCAGATTAAATCCTTAAACCATTCAATTTATCAAGAAAATTTTGATCTAATCTAACGGTCAAAAATACAATCTAACAGTTCCTATTTCTGCAACACTTCGTTACCTTAAAATATATTATGCATGGATAAAAATATAATTTACTCATCTACAAATTCAAATTTGAAAACTTATCTAAAACTATTTGTAACCTCCTCTTACCTCCTCCTATTCTTATTTGAAAAATAATCTAAAATTGTCCGTAACCTCCTCTTATCTCCTCATGTTCTTAATTAGATCTCTACACACACTATAAAAATCGACCTTCCTTTAAATTCATCATCACTCATCACCGTTATCATCCAAAAGAAACCCTTAATTCAACACCAAATCCTAACCTTATTTTCCACCAATAGTGTGAAATAAACAAACCGACCACAAGTTTATCGTCGACAAGATCCCGTGCAAGAAATTGGGCAGCAAAACAACTTGGAAGTCCACTCTGACAACAAACGGCTGAAGAAGCCCCAACGCTATCCTCCTAGCAACACCGTCCTCCGCACGCGAGATCCGGAAGTACCATACAAGTACCGAACTTCAAGGACATCCAGACCGTTCGTCGGATCCGTAAAGAGACGACTTGAGTTGAGTGATTCTATTCTATGTTTTTGTTGATCTAGATTTTAGCTTTCACTGGATTGTTGTGTGGGTTTGTAAAAAGTGTGTTAGTCTAACAAAAATATAAATATTTCTATCAAAATTATTCTTATTTTTTGGATCTTTAATTTTTGTTGTTAAGTTGCTGACTTGTGGTTTATTGACTTCTATGTGATTCTTTACCAAATTTTCTCTTTCAAAGGATGATAAATAGTAATAATTAAATTGAAATATATCTATAGATACGAAGATCGTGTTGTATTGTAAATTTTTTTCTTTTTATGCGGTCATATTTTTTACTTACTAGAAATTGTACACACGTAACACGTGTCGTCGAATCTCTCCTATATAAATATGTTGATACATGCATATTATTTTATAATATGCTCCTTTATAGATGGTGTCACAAGAAACTTCAGACACAATTTTGGAATCTTGAACATGACTGTTCTTGAAACTGTAGTTAGAGAATGCGGTAACAGATGCTGCCTCTTGTTGTTTCTGTCCTCAAATTTGGTTACTTTTATGTGCTCTTTTCATGTCACAAGAAGCATGAGAGGAAGTTATGGAGTTTAAATTCTCTTCTTGCCCAGGTATATATATATATATATATATAATATATATATATATATATATATATATATATATATATATATATATATTATTCCCTTGCACATTTGTAAAACTTTTTGACCGACTACATCTACTTTCCTAGTTGTACGTTAGCTATTATTTGTTTGAGACTGTTGTCAATAGTTCGGTAGATCAAATTATTTGTTGTTTGTCATTTAAGATGAAGTATTTTTTTTCATTTCAAATGAGAATTAAATTACCCTTCAACGAGAGAGAGAGAGAGAGAGAATAGAAGTAGTAGTAGAAGTAGAAGTAGAAGTACAAGTAGGATCCAAATTTCGTTAGATGCACTTTACTTAGTTTAGGCTCTTGATAAAAAGCACTACAACAAAAGATTCAGACTAGTCCAAATTTTTACCATTGATAATTATAAGGTTGTCAATTTCAAAAATTACTCACCGGGCTGTCCATTTCCAATTAATTTTTATTATAATCAGGACTGTCAAAATTTTGAAGGACTGTAAAAATTTTGAGAGACCTACAAATTGGAAGTACTCTCAAAATTTTGACAGTCCTAACAATTGGAAGGACTTTCAAAATTTTGACAGTCCTAACAATTGGTAGGACTATCAAAATTTTGACAGTCCTAACAATTGGTAGGACTATCAAAATTTTGACAGTCCGGAGGGATGGACTAAGCGAGGTGACACGAGGGCGGTGCTGCGTGGAGGCCGGAAGGGGGGATGAGACGGAGCCGAAGGAGGAGGAGGCAGCGGCGGGAGGCGGGGAAGGAGGCGGAGGCACACGCGCGGGGGCGACGGCGAGGCGGAGGCGCTCGCGCTCGCCTCCGCTGCTGTTGTTGTTACTGCCGCTTCTGTTGTTGTTGTCGCCGCCGTCGTCGGCGCGAGGCGTATCCGCAGTCCCTCGCGAGCGCATGTCTCCCGCACGCTGCTTCTTCTTCATCACCTTCGTAACGGAGCTGACGGGAAGGTATTTGAGGTGCGGCTTGGCGGCGGAGACACGATCGATGGCGAGGTCAATGACACGGAGAGGCAAAAAATCGCGAGAGTAGAAAGGAGGAGAGGCCGAAGGAGGGTGGGGGTGGAGGAGGAGCAGGAGGAGGGAGGTGAAGAGGGTGGACAGTCCTATTAAAATTTGGACTAGCCTGAGTAAAAAAAAATTCTAACTGAACTAACACAAATACTGGAGTAGTCCCGAGTCGTTTTTTTAGTGCCTTTATCAAGAGCCTTAATTTAATCCCCTCAAGTGCAATTGCAAATTTGCATGTCCTGTTGTCTAGACTTGCACTCAAATCTTTCAAACCGAGGATTCGGTTCCCAAATAATTAGTAAAGACAAGTTAGGATGCTTTATTTAGACATTGCCCATCATTGTACTCTTTAGCAAATTTGTTCTAATTGTATGAATAATGCCGAAAATAATGCAACTCCCCCTTCATGGCACAAGATAGGTGAAGTGCATGTTATATCTTATTTATGCTTCCTGTTTCCTACGGCAACAAAAAGATGTCTCTATTTTGTTTCCGCTCACATCCAAACAAAAACATGTCTTTTCTAATTTGCCAATTGGAAGCAACACAAGATGCACAAAATCAGATAACTTTGAGCCATAAACTTTAATGAGAGTGACAACCAAGTTGGATATTACACTATTATTACTTTATAGACTTAGGTTGTAATGCATTTAGACAATGCACATTGCATAATTAGGATAAAGTAAAGTTAGTGTTTGTAAACTCCATGAATTTTTTGAATTTTCAGATTTCGTATCAATTAAAATTTTCTTCATTATCATTATTAAATTATTGATATTGTTTAAAATATTATTTTTTTCATAATAAAAAAAATTATTGCCTTATGTAAATTTTACATTATAACCTAATATTAATTTATAGTTATTTCTTATGTTCATGAGTAATTCGTGTCTAGCAGATCATTATTACTGGATATGCACACAAAACACTATGCACGAGAAAGTCTTTGCGCACATACAAATCCATGTGTATGTTGGCCCTGATTAACCTGATTAAAGAATTATTGATTAACATGTTTAATACTGTTTACTTGCTAAATTTTGTTTTGGTAATTATCGTTGGATCTGATTAAAGGATTATTGCTTAAGCTCTATTCACCCACCTCTAGAGTTGCTTTTAGGGCCTATAAGTAGTATCAGAGCAGGACTCTTGAATAGGACCTACATCATTGAGAAGATCGATGACAACCCTCAAATTCATCTACGCCAACAATGGTGAAGATCAATCAACAAATTTGACGGAACCAACTACACGTTCTGGAAGACACGCATGAGCTTTTATCTTAAATCACTTAATTTTAATTTATGGTGTATTGTTATTGATGGTTACAAAAAGCCTGTTAAGATTAGTGTTGATGGTATTCTTGTAGATAAAACATGACAGGTATACTGAGCTTGAAAAGAAACAATCAAGTCTCGATACAAAGGCTATTAAATATTTTATTTTGTACAGTAGATAGAATTGAGTTTAATAAAGTCTCTACATGTGCCACATCTCACGAGGTTTGGAAACTTTGAAGTCACTCATGAAGGAACTTCACAAGTGAAAGAATCCAAAATAAGTAGATTGATACAAGAATATAAGGCCTTCAAAATGAAGCGTTATGAGACCATTACACAAATTTTTACATGTTTTCTTGATATTGTTAATAATTTTTCTTCTTTTGGAAAGAATTACAACAATCATGAGAATATACACAAGCTGTTACGGGAACTTACCAAGAACTGGAACCCTAAAGTAATGACGATCATTGAAGAAAATGATCTCATATTGATCACTCTTGAGATAGTAATGAGAAAGTTGATGACGCATGAACTTGATCTAAAAGAGCAAGAAGAATCAACGTCCAATGAGAAGTCTATAGCATGCAAAGCACATCACAAGAAGGACTCTGAAAGTGAACCTGAAGACGATGGTTCAGGTGATGATGACTTGCTCCTAATCTCTAGGAACTTCAGAAAGTTAATTCTTGAAGTTTGAGAAATCGAGCCGAAAGAAGAAGGACTACAACGATGAAGATCATGTCTGTTACAAATGTAAGAAGATATGACACATCAAGAAAGAGTGTCATACAACAAAGAAGGAGAACCGCTACGAACGTAATAGCAAAAGATCGTCATCTCGCAAATATGCTAACCTGAGCATATGGCATGAAAGCGAGGTAAGCGATTCAGAGGAAGAATAAGAAGAAGAAGAAGAAGAAGAAGAAGAAGAAGAAAGCCCTCATAATGCGGCTAACCTATGCCTATTGGCTTTGTCAAATGAGGTAACGACTAATCCGCTTTACAAAGAATTTTCTTACGATGAACTTTCTGATGCTTTTAATGAACTCATTGAAGATAGTAAAAAGCTTAGAGATAAATAGAAGCTAGCTAGGAAAGAGATTCAATCTCACAAGCTTGAGAATGAAAGACTCACTTCCTTATTAAATAAAGTATCATCTTCTAGTGACACAAATAAGATTTTTTCTTTGAAATTAAGTTTGCATAATGCTCTCAAACGTATTGAAAAAAATGCATAAGAGTATGTAAAACTTAATGAACTCTATGAGTCAGAAAAGAAAAAATACAACATAGTTGCACAAAGAGTAGATGCACTCATTGCAAAGTATAATAAAGTTTATGTCACATCTAAAAAGTTAAAGATCAGATTGGAAAAACCGGTAGTTCAACCTACTACGCAATCTAACACGAGACATGTGCCTAAACATAAGGTCAATCACAAGACACATAAGACAGAAGCAAGCAAGGCTAAAGCTTTAAATAACCATGCTTTCTATTATAAGTATCCACGTACATTATATCACAATACTACACGTGTTCATAATGTTGCACCCAGCTCTAATATCCATGATACATGCCATTATTATGATATTAAAGGACACATTTTACCTCAGTGTAGATTTAGAAAGCTTGTTGATATGAATATTTATATGTGGGTTTCAAGGAATAACAATGCAGGACCCTCAAAAGAAATGGATACCAAGGGTCACATCTTCAACTTGTGTTGTAGGTGGACCAACCCTCTCATGCTAAAAGTAAGTAGATCCTCGATAGCGGTTGCTCATGATATAAGAACGGTGATGCTTACCTATATGCAACACAATCAATGAAGAAAGAAGGATATGTCTCCTTTGGTAACAATCTCAAAGATTATATCATTGGTAATGCTGATGTTGGTGTCTCTCCTTTTTAAGTTATAAAGAATGTTTGTTTAGTAAAAGAGTAGAAACATAACTGTTAAGCATAGTCATCTGGCTGACTACGGTAATGGTATTAACTTTGTAAAAAATAAATGTTCTATCTATGATAGATCTAGTAATAAAGTTATTATGAAGGTATTAGAGATGATAATATTTATTTTTTTATCTATCAGAAGATACTAACAATACAAGAAGATGCATTTATGCCAACAAAGATAAAAGTTGGCTATGGCATATGCGACTATGACATGCAAACATGGACACAATTATAAAATTATCTTCGAAGAAATTGGTAAGAGGCTTACCAGATATATTGTTTAAAAAAGAAATGGTTTGTGTTGATTGCGAAAAAAATAAATAAATCAGATCCTATTTTTAAATCCATAAATGTTATAAGTACCTCTAGACCTCTTCAATTATTGCATATGGATTTATTTGGACCTAGCAGAGTCACCAGTCTTGACGGTAAGCTATATACTTTTGAATTGTTGATAATTTTTCTAGATATATATGATTTTTTTTTTTGCAAGCAAAAATCTCAATTTATAATATTTTGCAAAAAGGTTCAAAACAAAAAACGGCTTCATGATTACTCATATCTGAAGTGACCATGGAGGCGAATTCGAAAATGCATATTTCAAAAGTTTTTGTGATTCAAATAATTTTTCTCATGAGTTTTCTTGTCCTAGAACTCCTCAACAAAATGGTGTTGTGGAGCGAAAGAATAGAATGATTGGCGATATGGCTAGAGTTATGTTAAATCAGTACAATATTTTAAAATATTTTTTGACAGAAGTTGTAAGTACATCATGCCATATTTTGAATATGGTTCTAATTCGACCTATGTCGAAGAAAACTCACTATGAGCTTTGGTTTGGTAGAGTTCATACCATTAGCTATTCTAAGATTTTTGCATGTAGATGTTTTATTTTAAATACCATGAATAATTTAGGCACATTTGATTCTAAAGATGATGAAGAAAATTTTCTTCGTTATGCATCTAAGAGTAAAGGTTTTCGGTTTTTTAATAAGCGTTCTTTGATTTTTGAGGAATTTATAAATGTTACATTCGATGAGCTTCATAGCCAAGTACCAAGTGACAGAAATGATGAAGATATCGGTATAACATCTAATAAAGAATTATCTCCTACAGATACAACAACTAGTACAAGCTATCTGGAGAGTTTGCCAAAGAAAATACGATTCACGGGCCGATTATCCAGAAGACTAGATAATATGTGATGTATCAAAGGGAGTAAGTATACGTTCAGATAGCAAAAATGTCATTGCAAATATTGCTTTTATTTCTCAAATAGAACCTGAGAATGTAAATAGAGCTTTTACTGATGTATTTTGGATTTCTGCTATACAAGAGGAACTAAACCAATTTGAACGAAATCAAATTTAGGAACTTGTTCCTTGACCTAATTATTATTTGGTCATTGGTACCAAATGGATATTCCGAAATAAACTCGGTGAGGATGGACAAGTCACACGTAACAAAGCATGTCTCGTAGCTCAAGGCTTCATCTGTTTTAAGGTATAAATCTTACTTTCCTCTTCTATTTATTTCTATGGCCCCAAGGTTGTTTAATAGGGGAAGTAGAAAGAAAAGAAGGGCAGAAGAATCCTCTTCATCTCATCGTCCTCAAGAGGAAGCTCCTCGTTCTTTGTTCAGCTCACATATGCTCGATGAGGGCAGTTTTGATGGTTTTCTTTTTAGAAACCTAGAAACTTCGGCTGAATGGTTTGATGACTTCAAAAAGAGGAATGTCTGTCTTGGCAATCTAATTAATTTTACTATCTTCCATAAATATTTGGCTAACTTTAGATCTTTCTCTCTCTCTCTCTCTCTCTCTCTCTCTCTTGAAGAACTCATGCAAACTAGACATCGTATTTATTTAAATATAATTCACATGTTCTACTATAATTTAACATATGGACATAGTACTATCCATTCTAGTTAATGTGGCATTAACATTGAATTTGATGATGAAGATTTAAAAAATATTCTCCACGTCCCAACTGAGGGTGACCCCATAATCGATATCACTAAATTTCAATTTCAATACAACATGACACTTGATTCATTCAAGGACTCTTTATGTGCACCTCATCCTCGTCCACCCGGACCTCTTTGTGCAGCACACATAAATCAACACTTCTATGAATTGCATCACATGATATTCTCTGTCATTCAACCAATGAGATTACTTATTTATAGATGACAACTCTTTATCATTTGCATTTTATCGTCATATTTAGAGTCTCCCAAAGACTATGATATATATTATGGTTCTATGTCGCAAGAAAGGGCGTAACCTATATTATGCTATGAACTTGTCCATCATCTTTGAGCATTTTCATATTCCTTTGGATGAATGTCTATTTCTTGATGAGCCTCCTTATCTCTTTAGAGCTCGTAGGACTAAGCCTACTTTTCCTCCTCCTCCTCCTCCCCTTCCTCCCCCTCCTCCTACTACTTTTGATGATGCCTCATTCTCCTCTAGCTCTCATGGCTATCATGCTGCACTTACTACATCTGCTCCTCCTACTACCTTGGACTCTATCCAGGAATTGTTGCACGAGCATTTTTGGTTCCAAGACGAGATGATTACTACTTGTTTTTACGATCCGGACGCGATACTAGTCACTTATTTTCGAGATCAGGACTACAACACTACTATCCATGCCCAGGCCATATCTAACTCTCCGGAAGACCTTCAATACAGCCAATCTCAGCACCCAGCTGGATCATTTCTGATGGCATGTAATTCGTCACACACTGGCTACCAGACTGATAATCTATTTGTGATAAAATATTTTGACCCTACTACATCCTACTATGATCCCAATTGCTTAGTTGAGGATGCTCCGACTAGTGACGATTATTAGTTATTGTAACGCTTCGGGCTTATATTTTAGTTTGGATATGATGACGATGATGATGTTCTAGCTTTAGTTCTAGTTTTTATTTTCATTTAGTAAGGACTATGGAGTATCACTACTTTGCACTTTGGATATTTCTAGTTGTCTTTGAACTATGTCACTTAGTTTCTCAATTTGGTTTTGGATTTTAGCTATTTTTCAATGATATCTATGTTGGTTTGTTTCTGTATGTTGATTCGATATTGGACTGTGATATTTTATACTCTGTCTATGTTGCTTCACTTTTGTGTTTCGTTATTTTATATATTGCTTCACTGTTTACGGGGGGGGGGGGGGGCATCTATTTCGATGAAATAACTAAGGGGGAGAACATGATGATACTTTAGTTGGTAGCTAGATACTTCAGTTGGTAGCTAGAAAGGGGAGAACGGAACAAGATCAAGTTTTAAAGTTTCTCGCATACATTACAGGGGAGCCATCTCCACCATCTCCAATGCTCGTATCGGAGTTTATTACCGTATTAGTTACAGTTTGTCAATTATCAAAATGGGAGAAATTGTTGGCACAATTGGTCATGGTCAACTTAATTTTGATAGTTGAACTAAACCTTAATTCGATATGCTACAATATTGCAACTGAAGATCATTGTACTATATTGCTGCTACCACATCAAAAAAAGAATGCTGAAAGTTTATGTCTATTTTTTTAATTTATTATGTATTTGGACGTTTATTTGAGTCTAGGACTGTTGTGAATCGAGTCGCACTTGGCAACTAGATGGCACCCAAGTCCACTCAAATAAACCTACCTAAAAATAGTACAAACCCAATACGCAAGTCCACTCAAAACAACCTAAATCCTGAACCCAATATTCTAGAAACTGACCAACAGAACTTGGACCGAAATCTGAGCGAACTTTGTCAATCCAAAACCATAAACCCTAATTCAACTCAGTCTTCTCGAAGAACAGGCTCCAAAGTTCGGATTTTTGAACGTTAAGGGACAGAACTCGGCCCAAACTCGGTCTACAAAAGCCTAAAAATAGCTATAAAATCCTTACCATTCTCACTCACTCATTATCACTTTCATCTATTCATTTAAGCCACTCTCTGAACTTAAACCTTCTCCATCTACAAACAACAACTTTTCTAAGACCTCTAAGTGTCAGTGCAGGATCGATTAGAAATTTTTTGAGTTGTAGTTACTTGGAATATTCCAAGTTTTTGTCTTCAAATTCAAGTGTGAAGTCGCCGTGTTATTCGGATCAAAGCACGTGGTGGTTGTAAGAAGTCGGCAAGCCTTCGAATCAAAGCTTGTGTAGTACGCTATTTGCATAATAGTAGATTAACACCGAGCAAGAGTTTTTGGGACTGGATTAGTCCTCCATGAGACATACCAGTATACATCGTAGTGTTTGCATTTGTGACTTCTACTCTTCACTTGTTTATACTATTTACTTGCTAAATTTTGTGTTGGTAATTATCGCTGGATTTAATTAGAGGATTTTTGCTTAAACTCTATTTACCCCTCTCTGGAGTTGCTTTCAGGGATTGCGCACACATTTTTCATCGTCTTGAACACAGCAGCACGAAGAACATGGAAAATTTCCAAAAATTGCTTTGATCATAAAATACTCAATTTGAGTTGATATTTAATATTTCAAAGGTCAAAATCTTATGAAATTAAATTATCTACAATAATGTAGAATTAGTTTACATAAATTCTTAAATTTGAGAGATCAATTCCACAAAAAACCCAAAACATAATTTTAAAACTTTGATATACTCAAAACCATTCATCAAAATCAAAAATATCAAATACTAAAGTTGAAGACAATATAAAGATACACATTTTTTATCAAAAATAATTTTAAATTACAAACAAATAAATTAAATATGACAAAAATTATGGTGTCTCCACTTTTAGCAAGGTGTACTCGCCTTGGTGGCTATCTAGACTAGCCTTCTACTCTCCATCAAAGGAGTTAGAAGATCACTTCCTAAATTCTAGTTCTAATGTTAGGGCTTGTGGAAGAAGGGTTGAAGAGAGAATGTAGAAGGAAGGAGAGAGAGAGAGAGAGAGAGAGAGAGAAAAAAAATGAGAGAAAAATGAAAGAGGGGAGTGAATATATATATATATATATATATATATATATATATATATATATATATATATATATATATATATATAACCATGTCTTGAATCCATGTTGTAATGAATACAATACAAAATAAAACCTGCGTCATAACATGGATCAGTATTCCATCATCGAAGTAGTGAACCACACCTACAACTAGACAAGGACAAGGGTGGCACACTACTCCGAGATGAGATATTACCCTATGCCATGGTCTAGTAAAAAAATAATCATCAGGAATCCAAAATAAGATACTCAGTAAGATACGCAATCACCAACACAGGGATATGGGCACAAACAACACATACAAGATATCGTATCAAAATATGGTATAAGAACACTACTATAAAATATACGTAAATAATGAATAAGGATACGTATATTAGGAACATGTAGTGACATCTCTATCCTTCTTAAAAAAATTATATCCTCCAAATTTTGCTAAATTAGTCGAGCTGATCACCAATACTAAAACTCAAGAAAATATGGCTAGCTCATTATCATAACAAAACCTGGCATACAAACAAATACTGAAAGCGAAAGTAACAAAAATAAATGCATGACCCTGCTGTTGTGGCCTCTTATGACCCAACTGTTGATTCCTCTGCTAGAACATATGAGCCTGAGTCGGCAACGCTGGGTAAAGGCCTTACTGCTAGTGCTGGCCCTTGATACAGAACTTCCCCTAGAGCTGGCCACACGAAAAACTATAAAACTGGTCCTCCTAGTCTCTTCATCTGCGGGCAAGTAGCTATCCTGTGGTTTGAACCCCATACCTGAAGCACTACCCACTTGCTATCCTGCATGTATCTCGAGTGTAACCTCATTTGCCATAAAAGGTACAACCTATGGGCTCCACCTAGCGCTTCTGCTGTTGTTGCCTCGGTTGCTACTGCCAAGCTGGTGTCATCACAACTAATGTCGTTGGCTCCCGTAGCATTGAATCACAAATACGAACGCCATGTACTGGTGTTGACGTCCGGTGTACTGCTCCTCTGCCTGTGCTCTAGGAATGAGACCTTTTCTGGCCTGCAGTTCTAGCTGATAACTTTTGGATAGTAATCTCGTGCCTTATAGCTGCCACCAACACGGGATCAAAATTCTGGTCGTTATAACCCTCTACTAGATACAAAATCCTAAGATAAAGTACATACGAAAATCTCATAGCCCTCTTCAGCTTCATAGCTGTCACTAGCCACACCCAGATGATCGGGGCACGAGTACGTGGGTACGTCTAACCTACGTCGCAGTATCGGCGGTAGAATGTTGTCTAGGTCATTAATATAAATTATACTAATATACTAGTTCTATCATGTACTCAATCATAATATTCTAAGGAAGAATAAATAAAGAAGATAATCCAATAATAATCTAAAAGAAATTAAACTAATACATGACACTGAGATAGAGAAATACTAGCCTAGATCTCACCAGAGGTAACTTCTAGGTCCACAGTGCAAAAGTAGTCTCGATCATATCATTACTCTGAACTCGGGAACAGGGAGCACAACAAAGCCTAAAAATAGTATCCAGTCAAGATGGAACGAGTAAAACCCAATAGCAGTTCCAATATATGATAGAAGCTATAAAACAATAATAACAATGAAATAAATGATGGATTAGTAAAACTAAGGACAATACATGGTAAAACTAAGAAACAGGTAAAGGAAAAATAATATAACATGTAACAACACATATGGAGTAAAATTGAGAAGAACTACACTAACTAGTATTTTGAAATATTAGTTTGATATGTGATCGGTTTGGACAAAACACGGTTTATAATAAAGAGGAGCTAGCTCAACCATACGCGAAGTGTATAATCAGTTAGTTGCCACGGTCTACACTACCACACGGGCTCTAAGGTATGATCACATATCCAACTAATACTTTTTATGCCCCCGAATAGTACAATGGATCCAAATCACAACAGGTTATGACATGGTAATCACTATGCAATGTCTATCATGCGAGCAAGATGATCACGGTCTATATAATCACGGAGAATATCAAGGTAATCACTGAGGCATAACATCTCATGACGGAGATCTAAGTATACCAATCTGTGTACCATCGTGTCAGGAATCAAATATAACATCACTAAGAACTTATAAAATTAAATCAATCAACTACGAAATCTATCAGAGGATGTACTCCCCTAAAATATTGTGTGGAATATCAAACAATGTCGTTTCGGAGCCTCGAAGACCTAAATATGAATTTCTATGTCAAAATAGTGTTTTGAAATAATAAACATGCATAACTAGGTTGAAACTAGGTCTCTAGGTCAACACTAGGTCAAACTAGGTCAACTATCTAATTTGGGATCCAAGTTGTCCATTTGGTTGACCCATCTAGTCAAACTAGTCAAAACTAGATATTCTAGGTCAATACCCTTCTAAACTAGGTTCCTAGGTTATACTAGTTAATACTAGGTATACTAGCTAATATTAACTAATAATAGCTAATACACTATACTATATATCTTGGTATTACCCAATATGTTAACATAATGTCTTGGTACTCATTGGTACATGATACCATGGTACCACTCTAATGTCATGTGATACCTAGTCATCACTAATCACCCTACCCACAATACCTAGTACTACCATCAATAACCTACTAATAACTTAACATACACAATTATGTATCACACACAAAGGTTGATACTAAATACTAACTATATCCCAAAACCTCACTCAAATACCCCACTAGCCTACAACACCCTACCTTAATACACTATACTATCAACAATAGACAATACTCAAATCCTAACATCACCTCTAGTGAGTGACACCCACACACTGTCATGACCCGCACCCGGTTTAGGGGCACGAGTGCGTGGGTACGTCCAGCCTACGCCGCAGCATCAGCGGTAGAACGCTGTCAAGGTCATGATACTATCTAAACAATCTCACACGAGCATCCAACTCCAAAAGGAGACACGGATAACAATATAAAAGAACAACATACTCAATCACATGACTACAGCACAATAAGAAATCGAAGAAATAAAATAAAATACAACACAATTCTAATGTAATTAAATCTAACTCAACAATAAATCCAAGTCTCAACAAAATGCCGGAGACAAATCCGGTACCAAAAATTACTGAAGGAAACTAACTAGATATCTCGTAATTCTGGCTAGACCTTTCGGAATCACGACTGAACTACTAAATCCAAGACTGCAGCTACTCACCCAGTGGTCCACAAGTGTCAGATACCAGTCCACTAGGCATAGTCTGGAAAATGTTTTCCAGTCAGGAAGGAGCAAAGTACATTTCTAAATAGCAGTTCTATATCAATGATATAAACTATGTATCAGTATATAGATGGAAATATACAGGATGCATGTTTATGTACGAGAAATGTACGATAAAGGATATACTGGAAATACTGTAAGTAAATGCAGGAAAGGAAACAATATGTCGATGAGCAAGAATACTATGACTAAGTGTGTGAGTACTAGCTTTAACATGTGATCGGCTTGGAAACTTGATCAGGCTAGTTACATATGATTAGCTATGATTCATGTAAGGTCAGGCTAACCGTTGGTTAGCTATGATGCAAGTAGAGGTCAGGGTAATCACATGTAACAGCTATGAAGCATGTAAATGGTCAGGCCGTACCCGACGTGAGATGTGGGGTGAGCTATGATGCATATAGAGTTGGGTATGATCACATATCTACACTAAAATACTCCCCACCCCCGACTGGTATAGTAGATCCAATCATGGTACGCTATGGCACGAGATTCCATAGGGAGGTAGCAAATCTTCCCAGAAATCAGTGTCTGTACATGTACAAGATATCAATGAAGCAAGACTTGTACAAGCTACACCATCAACAAGGAATAACATCTCATGACGAGATCCGTATACACCAATCCGTGTAACCAACGTGTCAAAATATGGATATTTACACTAGATACAATGAACATAGGAGATATCATTAATTAGAAGCTAATCAGAGAATGTACTCGCCTTGGGTCCTTAGCTGGTAATACCAATATCCTGTCCCAGAGTATTGTCTGGAGGATCCAACAGTCCTACAGACATATAATAAAATAATACAACATTTGCATCAGATGCTACACTAACACAACTCAAATACACAACTCAGGGGCTATGCCAGGTATGGCACTGGTCAATCTAGGGTCAGTGTGTGACAAATTATATGGGCATCGCGTCTGCGATTGCTGGGCAAGACAGACGATCAAAATGGTACGGGGCTTGCCAGTACGTCAGCGTACGCATGGCAGTCAACAAACAGTTCACAGGATTATAGGTCAGGTGTAGTTACGGGTTGTCCGTATCCACACTCGGGTCATCTAGTAGAGATATATAAATATACATATCTTTAACTAACATATATACTTACAATATATATATATACACCAAATTAAATACATATACAATATATATATATATATATATATATATATGTACCATTTAATTCCATGTATAATATATATACTAGTTAAACAATATATATGTACCAAATATACCAATTAAAAATGCTAAGTGTATATACAAATACCTATATACATATATCAATTAGTAATTACATACATATACTAAATATATATATATACATATATACCAATTATATATATTGAAAATATATTAAGTATATACAAAATATATATATATACATATACCAATTAATTACATACATATATTACATTAAATACATACTATACATTACATTAAATACATACTATACATTACATTGAATACATACTATACGTTACATTATATACATACTATACATTACATTAAATACATACTATACATTACATTGAATACATACTATACATTATATTGAATACAAACTATACATTACATTATATACATACTATACATTACATTAAATACATACTATACGTTACATTAAATACATCCTATACATTACATTGAATACATACTATACATTACATTGAATACATACTATACATTACATTATATATTAAGGAGGGAAGAAGGAGAGGGACTCACCGGGGTGGTGGTTCCGCTCGCCGGAGGGGAGAGGCTGAGCTGGCTGGACCCCAGGCCGGAGTCGAGGGGACTAGCCGGAGGTCATGGTGGTGAACGGGAAGGAGGAGGCAGGGGCTTCGGGTGGCAGTCGGAGTGCAGTCCGGTGAGGGCTCGGGTGAATGTCGATGGTGAAGGTGCTGCTCGTGGCTGGGGCTGCCGTGGCCCAGTGGTCGGCTCCGGCTGACAGGCGGTTCAGGGATCAGGAAGAGTCGGCTCGGCAAGGAGGGATCGAGCACAGCGGTGCAGCTCCGGCGTGCTGGGCTCGGGTCGAGGTCGGGGATCTCGTCGGGAAGACGAAGTCGAGGGTGGTGGTGTAGGCGTTGCTACTTGTCGTCGGCGGACGGTATCGAGGTGAGGAGGAGGAGGGTGCAGGAGGAGACGGGGAAGAAGCAGTAGCAGCTGAGGTTGGCTCAATCCGATGGGAGGTGGTGGTCGTAGTGGAGAGTGGTGGTGCTGGTGGTGGCTGCAGTCAGAAAGGGAAACTCCAGGCGGTGGAGCGGCAGCTCTGCGGAGAGCGGGGTCGACTGACCCGAGCTGTGGAGTCGAGGCTCGACGGACTGCGTGGTCGAGGAAGAAGAGGGGGAGTTGGCCGGGGAGTTGCGGGAAGAGGTGGTGGTGATGAACGGAGTAGACAAGGAGCAGGGTAGGGCTCGGCCGGGGGTGAGCAGGTGATGACGATGGCGTCGGCGAAGGAGCTAGGAGGGAGGCCGGGGAGAATGGGAGAGCAGGGGGTCGGAGTTGCAGGCCGGGGCTGAGGGATGAGGCTGTGCGGGTCGAACGGCTCTCGACGGCCTGACCGGAGCTCTGCCGGGTGATCGGGTGGTAGGGGAAGAAGTGGTTTGTTTTGGTGTTGGTGATGGTTTGTGTTGTGTGAAAATTTATATGGAGGATGGGTTTTTTTTCTATGTGGGAGGAGGTGATGTGACCCCCTAGGAATTAGGGCCGGCCAACCTAGGGATGGGGTTGCCTTGGGAAAGGGGTTGAGGGAACATATAAGGGGGTTCTGTGGTGGGGATGGCTCCATTTAAAATGGAAGGCCTAGATTCAACATGAATAAAAATGCAACAAAAAGGAGGAGAGAGAGATTATGTTGACTAGTCAAGATAGTAGGTTGGTTTCCTTCATTTGGGTTAAACAAATAGGATGGTGACACATCATTAAAATTTGTAATTAGGTCCCCAACAATTGGAAAATTGCACAGAAGTGGATTTTCTTGATTTAATTAATTAAAATTAGATACACTTGGCGTTCAAGAATTAATTAGGAGTACATGGGACCAAAATCAGGTCGGGTCATCAATATCATTACTGAAGAAAACTTAGAGCAGAATATTACCCTAATTTGGGTCGTACGAAAAATAGGTCAAGATTGCCTCCAATTTTGATTGGAACGCACAACGATACAAAATTAGAATTTATTTAGAATTTAAATAAACGTCCGCGACGATTATTGTGCGGCTAAAATGAAGCACAAGATAGCATAATTATGAGTTACAAAAGATGACAGAATGGAAGGCGGGCACGTCTAGGGCAATGTTGTAAAATTTGTTGGAAGGCAAAAGCTAGGGTAGCGCTCCAAATATCGAAGCAACGGCAGCGCGCAACAATTAAATAAATTATGGTAATTAATTACTATCTCAATAATTAAATCCTAAATAATGCAATTAACACGTAATCCTATAATTCGGACAGGTGTTCGTCTAGTGGCTTCTAGGTCAAGTCTGCCAGCTCAAACATTAATGAACACTGAATATAATATAATATATTTAATACACATCTCATAAAATTATTTAATTTAAATACACAAAATATTAAATACAGAAAAAGTCAAAAATACCCCTGTTTTTAGAATGTGGTAGTGACAAGTCTACCCTCCTTAAAAGAATTTTGTCCTCGAAATTTAAAGTCCTCATAGTAGTGTTTATTCATTATATTATTTTTTTCATCAACGGTTAAATTCACCAACCCATATAATCCTGAAATAATCTACCTTGTCAATTCACAATCTTCAAAAAATTTGAAATTACTGTATTCCTGAAATATCCTCGAAAATAAAAATCATTTTTCATTTCCTCACAATTTTCTCCGAATTTAAATTAAAAATTAATACTCGGAATTTGACATCCCATCCTCTAATTCACTCAATGCACATTAAAACTTCCATCTAAAATACAATCCATAAATCCAACCCTTCAATTTAGTTAATCCACTATATTCATAAAATTTGAAATGTCATCCGAAAAGTTTGAATTTAACCACCAATCCGTTAATGATTTTTACTCCTCAATTTAAATCCAATCAATACATATTCAAAATTTAAATCCTCATCCCGAGAATTGAATTCGACACTATCCCATTAACGATTTTTATTTCCTGATTTCCTTTTTCCTCAGAATACTCAACAATGCGATACTTACGGAATCTTCCAATGCAACATTCCGCAATATAAAATTTTAAATTACTATCTTGCAATCAAATAGATATAATGATAATTTCCCAAATTTTCTCAATTTTAATCACCAATTCTATTATATCATAACCTTCCTAAAATTAATAAATCCTCAATTTTGCCACGTTAATTTCTTAACTCTCTATTTAAGTTAATGTTTATCTTCAAGTTTCAATCATCCTCAATCTTCGTAAAATCAATGATCCATCAATTCTGTTATATTAACTCCTTAACTCTTTATTTAAATGAATGCTTATCCTTAAATTTTTAATCATCTTGTCCCTTTTGTCAAGTCATAACCTCTTCATAGATCTTTGTTATGGTCAAAACCCCAATGATCATGGTCTAAGAAAAATTTTACCTACAGTCATACAACCTGTAATCTAAGAAAAAATGTACGGTCATGTGTCTTTTGTCATTGTACTGCAGCCTCTGTCAGGGTGTGCTACTCACTACATTCTAACAAGAAAATCATGCATACGAACTACAGTACTAGGGAAATCAATCAATTAAGAGACGGAAAAAGGAACATTAGGAAAGAAAAGAAAGAACCTGCTAACACAATCATAGGTCAATGATGCATGTAAAGTTTGATACCTCTATCTCTTTAGTACCATACTCTCTGTCAGTTCCCGTTCCTACTATAATTGCTCATATTAGTTGTTCTTATCACTCGAGTGCACACCAAGTGTAACACACCATACTAAGTACCGTTCTCTCTAATACAACTCTAGATGGATACCCAAGTCTGTCTACGGTGCCATCTCAATCATGCTCAAGTCAACAGATCCTTACACATGTATATCATCTACTCATATACTAATATATATCTCATCCACCATAAAATTTTGTCCTCATAATAAAATCATCAAAATTTAATCTTTGAAAAACAAGAACGTATACTTCCTCAAGGGTTAAATATTCAATATTGAAATCAAACTTTAATCACTTCTAGAATCCTTATAGCCTTGACCATGTTTATTGAATCAAATTTGGAATCCTCAAATTTTTAATGACACAATCTCAACTCCTCAATAATTCTCAAAATTTAAATTCATTTCCACTCTTTAATTTATAAATCCATAATTATACATATAAGTGCTCACGGTCTCTAATACTCGAGGTGCACTCAATACATCTATTGTCTACAACTCTCAACTGGGTACTAAAATTGTACTGCCCGAATCACTTGCACTATTACCTCCAAATGATCAAGGTTATCATCACATGTATTTTCTTTCATGATTTTTAATCTATATCAACTGGTATATCATCTAATTATCATCACGCAGAGTGCTTTCTGTTATTAGCATCATTCTCGACTAATCCTCGATATGGAATCATTAGTACTCTTGGTATGATATCACTAGCTTCATTATTGGGTCATCTCATCAAACTTATTAGAATTCATGATTATCTGTACCTTATATAACATTCATGTCTCTTTACTCTCATGGGCAAGTATATGGTTCTTCATCTCGATTGATGTATATGTATTTCCCTTTAACCTTTTATAGCCTGTTAAACTAATCCGTGATACGCTTTACCATTTTCATTACCAATTCCGATATTTCTCTTCTCATGACATCTCATTATAACTCCTCATGCATATAAATTTCTTTACCTTTAACACACCCGATATCAATCATCAAATTGAACGTCATGCTCCATTAATCCTTAACACAATTCCTTGATACCTAATTGTTTACATAGATCACTCAATTACATAATCATGATTATCCAGGACGGGTATACTGGCTCTGATACTAACTCTGGGAACTATCACTGATACTCTATACTCTCCTTCTACTTATAGTACTATAATGACACTTATCCTAGAACTATTGCCACAAGGTACTATGCTATGGGTTAACTCTAGATTAAGGCCTACTGCTCACATGTCCAACTAGGAAACACTTACAAGTCACTAGCAACACTCAGTCAATACTAATACTCAAGACACAGACATAATTATAAGTCACTAATTATCATATATACTTAACAAGGAATCCTCAAAGAATGAAAGCTCAAAAGGAACTGGGTTGAGGACTAAAAGTATTTCTACTGCTGGCAACAAAAAGAAATGATGGAAAAAGTCCTGTATAACAGAAATAGATAAGTGTTGAGATGATACTTTAAGAACAATTTTAAGACACAACCTGATAATCATACACGTCGGTCAGAAATCATGACGCTGAGAATCCTCGCCATGCCAGTAAGCATAGGTGCGATAAACGACAGGTTCCGTAACTAAAGTACGCAACCCTATAATCATGTCATCTAGAATCTTTGCCACGCCAACCGGTATGGCTGTGATAAACTCTAGGTTACATGACCAAAGTAGACATTTTACCTTTCTTACTGTTTTTATCAATATATATCATCAGATGATATCGTAAAGTTTAGTCCGTAAAATTCATCTCGATATGAAATCAAACTCTGCCAAGATCCTAATTTAATAACTGATCAACAATAATCAAATTCAATATCAATGATTGAGGACGGACGGAAACAAGGGCGAAGGATTTAAAATTAGAAATTTCAATAAGATTCTCAAGGGGTCGTCCCAGGAATCTTTCAAGAATTTTGTGATTGAGTATCCTCTCTCATCCTAGTATCCTATGTCCTAGATTCTATATCAGGCACGCAGTAGTACAACTAATACGTCGCACTACCACGACATCGCACAACTTGCGAAGTCTGACCTGCATGGGCCACCACTAAAAACGTGTCACGACCCACACCCGGTTTAGGGGCACGAGTGCGCGGGTACGTCCAGCCTACACCACAGCATCGGTGGTAGAACGCTGTCAAGGTCATGATACTATCTAAACAATCTCACACGAGCATCCAACTCCATAAGGAGACATGGATAACAATATAAAAGAACAACATACTCAATCACATGACTACAACACGATAAGAAATCAAAGAAATAAAATAAAATACAACACAAGTCTAATGTAATTAAATCTAACTCAACAATAAATCCAAGTCTCAACAAAATGCCGGAGACAAATCCGGTACCAAAAATTACTGAAGGAAACTAACTAGATATCTAGTAATTCCGGCTAGACCTTCCAGAATCACGACTTAACTACTAAATCCAAGACTGCAGCTACTCACCCAGTGGTCCACAAGTGTCGGATACCAGTTCTCTAGGCATAGTCTGGAAAATGTTTTCCAGTCAGGAAGGAACAAAGTACATTTCTAAATAGCAGTTCTATATCAATGATATAAACTATGTAGCAGTATAAAGATAGAAATATACAGGATGCATGTATATGTACGAAAAATGTACGATAAAGGATATACTGGAAATACTGTAAGTAAATACAGGAAAGAAAATAATATATCAATGAGCAAGAATACTATGACTAAGTGTGTGAGTACTAGCTTTAACATGTGATCGGCTTTGGAACTTGATCAGGCTAGTTACATATGAATAGCTATGATTCATGTAAGGTCAGGCTAACCGTTGGTTAGCTATGATGCATGTAGAGGTCAGGCTAATCACATGTAACAGCTATGAAGAATGTAAATGGTCAGGTCGCACCCGACGTAAGATGTGGGGTGAGCTATGATGCATGTAGAGTTGGGTATAATCACATATCTACACTAAAATACTCCCCACCCCCGACTGGTATAGTAGATCCAATCATGGTACGCTATGGCACGGGATTCCCTTGGGAGGTAGCAAATCTCCCCAGAAATTAGTGTCTGTACATGTACAAGATATCAATGAAGCACGACTTGTACAAGCTACACCATCAATAAGGAATAACATCTCATGACGAAATCCGTATAGACCAATCCGTGTAACCAGCATGTCAAAATATGGATATTTATACTAGATACAATGAACATAGGAGATATCATTAATTAGAAGCAAATCAGAGAATATACTCGCCTTGGGTCCTTAGCTGGTAATACCAATGTCCTGTCCCAGAGTATTGTCTAGAGGATCCAACAGTCCTATAGACATATAATAAAACAATACAACATTTGCATCAGATGCTACACTAACACAACTCAAATACACAACTCAGGGGCTATGCCAGGTATGGCACTGGTCAATCTAGGGTCAGTGTGCGTCAAATTGCACGAGCATCGCGTCTGCGATTGCTGGGCAAGACAGACGATCAAAATGGTACGGGGCTTGCCAGTACATCAGCGTACGCATGGCAGTCAACAAACAGTTTACAGGATTATAGGTCAGGTGTAGTTATGGGGTGTCCGTATCCACACTCGGGTCATCTAGTAGAGATATATAAATATACATATCTTTAACTAACATATATACTTACAATATATATATATATATATATATACACCAAATTAAATTCATATACAATATATATATATATATATGTACCATTTAATTCCATGTATAATATATATACTAGTTAAACAATATATATGTACCAAATATACCAATTAAAAATGCTAAGTTTATATACATATATCAATTAGTAATTACATACATATACTAAATATATATATACATATATACCAATTATATATATTGAAAATATATTAAGTATATACAAAATATATATATATACATATACCAATTAATTACATACATACATTACATTAAATACATACTATACATTACATTAAATACATACTATACATTACATTGAATACATAGTATACATTATATTATATACATACTATACATTACTAATACATACTATACATTACATTGAATACATACTATACATTACATTGAATACATACTATACTTTATATTATATACATACTATACATTACATTAAATACATACTATATATTACATTGAATACATACTATACATAACATTGAATACATACTATACATTACATTAAATACATACTATACATTACATTATATATTAAGGAGGGAAGAAGGAGAGGGACTCACCGGGGTGGTGGTTCCGCTCGCCGGAGGGGAGAGGCTGAGATGGCTGGACCCCAGGCCGGAGTCGAGGGGACTAGCCGGAGGTCACGGTGGTGAACGGGAAGGAGGAGGCAGGGGCTTCGGGTGGAAGTCGGAGTGCAGTCCGGTGAGGGCTCTGGTGAATGTCGATGGTGAAGGTGCTGCTCGTGGCTAGGGCTGTCGTGGCCCAATGGTCGGCTCCGGCTGACAGGCGGTTCAGGGATCAGGGAGAGTCGACTCGGCAAGGAGGGATCGAGCACAGCTGTGCTGCTCCGGCGTGCTGGGCTCGGGTCGAGGTCGGGGATCTCGTCGGGAAGACGAAGTCGAGGGTGTTGGTGTAGGCGCTGCTACTTGTCGTCGGCGGACGGGATCGAGGTGAGGAGGATGAGGGTGCAGGAGGAGACGGGGAAGAAGCAGTAGCAGCCGATGTTGGCTCGATCCGATGGGAGGTGGTGGTCGTAGTGGAGAGTGGTGGTGCTTGTGGTGGCTGCAGTCTGAAAAGAAAACTCCAGGCGGTGGAGCGGCAGCTCTGCGGGGAGCGGGGTCGACTGACCCGAGCTGTGGAGTCGAGGCTCGACGGACTGCGTGGTCGAGGAAGAAGAGGGGGAGTTGGCCGGGGAGTTGCGGGAAGAGGTGGTGGTGATGAACGGAGTAGACAAGGAGCGGGGTCTGGCTCGGCCGGGGGTGAGCAGGTGATGACGATGGCGTCGGTGAAGGAGCTAGGAGGGAGGCCGGGGAGAATGGGAGAGCAGGGGGTCGGAGTTGCAGGCCGGGGCTGAGGGATGAGGCTGAGCGGGTCGAATGGCTCTCAGCGGGCTGACCGGAGCTCGGCCGGGTGATCGGGTGGTAGGGGAAGAAGTGGTTTGTTTTGGTGTTGGTGATGGTTTGTGTTGTGTAAAAATTTATATGGAGGGTGGGTTTTTTTTCTATGTGGGAGGAGGTGATGTGACCCCCTAGGAATTAGGGCCGGCCAACCTAGGGATAGGGTTGCCTTGGGAAAGGGGTTGAGGGAACATGTAAGGGGGTTGTGTGGTGGGGATGGCTCCATTTAAAATGGAAGGCCTAGATTCAACATGAATAAAAATGCAACAAAAAGGAGGAGAGAGAGATATGTTGACTAGTCAAGATAGGGGGTTGGTTTCCTTCATTTTGGTTAAACCAATAGGATGGTGACACATTATTGAAATTTGCAATTAGGTCCCCAAGAATTGGAAAATTGCACAGAAGTGGCTTTTCTTGATTTATTTAATTAAAATTAGATACACTTGGCGTTCAAGAATTAATTAGG
This sequence comes from Iris macrosiphon, assembly GCA_036927795.1. Classification (NCBI taxonomy): domain Eukaryota; kingdom Viridiplantae; phylum Streptophyta; class Magnoliopsida; order Asparagales; family Iridaceae; genus Iris; species Iris macrosiphon. The sequence continues at coordinate 104,610,265 of JAYESA010000014.1, read as the reverse complement.
AGTACATGGGACCAAAATCAGGTCAGGTCATCAATATCATTACTGAAGAAGACTCAGAGCAGAATATTATCCTAATTTGGGTCGTACGAAAAATAGGTCAAGATTGCCTCCAATTTTGATTGGAACGCACAACGATACAAAATTAGAATTTATTTAGAATTTAAATAAATGTCCGCGATGATTATTGTGCGGCTAAAATGAAGCACAAGATAGTATAATTATGAGTTATAAAAGATGACAGAATGGAAGGCGGCCACGTCTAGGGCAATATTGTGAAATTTGTTGGAAGACAAAAGCTAGGGTAGCGCTCCAAATATCGAAGCAACGGCAGCGCGCAACAATTAAATAAATTACGGTAATTAATTACTATCTCAATAATTAAATCCTAAATAATGCAATTAACACGTAATCCTATAATTCGGACAGGTGTTCGTCTAGTGGCTTCTAGGTCAAGTCTGCCAGCTCAAACATTAATGAACACTGAATATAATATAATATATTTAATACACATCTCATAAAATTATTTAATTTAAATACACGAAATATTAAATACAGAAAAAGTAAAAAATACCCCTGTTTTCAGAATGTGGTAGTGACACACACACAAACCCTTAAAATATCCTAACTGTGCATCAACCCATCTAATAATCCCTCACACTCCCAACTACAACACTGAGAACCCGATTCCCCCCATATGCATTTGCTGCCAGAGCCTTGGCAAGTAGCTGCTGCTATCTCCTATACTTACTGCAGACCTGAACTTCCCCTCTCATGCCCACTGGATAAGCGCTTTGGTACACCCTCCACATCAACAACTGCACTCAAATGCTAAGCCTAAATTCTGCACCTGACTGCAGACTTCGCACTACAACTGCAGTAAACTCCATCCCCTAAACTTGCTTCTACTGCTACTACCATAAGTGCTCCCGCCAAAATTACACAATAGTGACCCCTCATCCACTACTCCACTACTGAACCTGAGTACTAACCATACTCCAACTGCTAAACAAAAACTTCCCACTGCACATTGCCTTACCCGACCACCCATGTAAACCCGAGCTCTTAACCCCTTCACTTGACATACAATGCAGGTACAGGACTGCTCAACTTACTGTGCCCGTGTTCATTAAACTAATGCACCAGTGTGCACTGGCACACACCTTGATATTATTGTACTGTGTCTGGCAGTACCCGACCCCATACAAGCTGCTGCTGAATACAACCATCCCCTTGCTATATATACAACACATCCTAGTATGGTACCACAACACATTATCTTTCCCCTATCTCTTGACCTCACTTCCTTCCCCCTCCACTCTCTACCAAGCACACACTAAACACTCTACACTCACACACTAACAATAATACTAACACTAGGTATGCACCACATTAGTATCACACCAACTTCAATGATATTCTCATGATATACTCCCGAAATACTCCAATACACCACTAAATCAACATGAACACAATTAATATATAAAATATAACTAAAATTAATTAAAATTGAGCAAATCTAATGAATTTATATGAAATTTACACAATAGAACATAATTACAAAGGAAATACCAATCCTATGCTACCATATCATGGCATATCATAATACGCACTCCCCGTATCCACTTTTGGACACAAAGATACCAACACACCATCAAATAAACTCCAATAGTTCTCATAAGGACACAAATCATACTCTACATGGATTCAATTGGGATTTTCACCAATTTGAGCCGTAAAGCAATAATTCACATAACATAATCATAGATCTACCAAATTTAGGGCTCTTAGTTCCTAGATCCACCATTGGGAAGTCAATTTAAACCAAGGGACGGTTCCTACATGTCCATGGGGTGTTCCTAACAATGAATTTGATGAAAATGAGAGAATTACCAAGTGTTTTTACTGCTCCTTTAGAGAATTTTAAATTTGGACACGGAAGAGAAGAGTCAGACATAATCCACCAAGACTTGGACTCATTTCAAGCTCCTCCTAGTGCTCCAAGTTTCCTTGCTCTCAAATAAAAAAAGAATGAATAGAATTGGTGAAAGAATGAAATGGAAGTTCAAATTCTAGATATAATAATTGGTAGGAAATAACTTGGTGTTGCTTGGAAAATAAATAGGAATAAATGGATGGAAATTAAAATTCAAATCTCTTCATGACAAGGTTGGCCACTATATGGGATTGTAATTGGTACTAATTACTAATTGTGACATTCCATCATCCAATTTAAATTCAAATTAGAGAGAAAAAAAGAATCTAATCTAATTAATTGGGAATCTCTACAACTAATAGAGAATATTCCTTCCATGATAACTAACTAATTTAATTAGACTAATCTATTATCATTAATTATTACTAACTAGCCACTAACAATTAACAAATTAATTATAACAATACAAATAAATTATATACTAACCACTAAAATAATTTAATATAAAAATATTAGCAACATATAAAATTATCAAACTACCCCCAGGGTGAAAAGTGGTAGTTACAATCCTACCCCCTTTAAAAAAATTTGCTTTTGAAATTTAAGGAATACCTAGGCTAGAGAAGGTTGATCGGTCTTGCAAGAGATGACAACCTTTAGTATTGAAAACTTCAATAAGAACCTTTACTACCCCGGAAGAAATATGAAGAAGAGAACAATATATATATATATATATATATATATATATATATATATATATATATATATATATATATATATATATATATATAGCTCAAGGTAGAAATGTTAGAGTTTCCTATACCCCTCGACATATGAACAAGAAGTTTATAACTATCCCTATCTTAGTTTCTAGAAGAAAGGAACAAGAAGTATAGATGGGACTCCTAGAGATATAAGAATTACCTATTGATGTTGCCTAGATAGTTATCGAGTCTATCCTTTTATATATCTATGTAGTCATCTATAAGAATACCTTATATATTTACAAGTAACTATTGGTATCATAATACTCTAAGTCTTAATTTTAACTCTAATACTTTCTTACCTTAACCTTACCTTAATATATTATCCTTACCTTATTCTATTTCACATCTCCCTTGATACAAGGATACTTGCCTAGTACTTGGTACTCACTTTGATACTGTTATTTATGCCTATGTATAATGATACATAATTTAATACTTAACTCAAATGAACATTACATAATTGGTACCCTCACATACCTATGGCACATAACCCAAGTATATACTACACCTAGGATACACTTTTATATACTCATATAATCCATCCGTATGCATCAATATCTAATTAGACACCCAATAATGTAATTGCATATAGATAATTATCTTACCTTAATTTATCAATCTTATAGTCATTTATATACCCCTGTTGATAGATATCTATGTATTTCTTACTCTGATACTCAATGACACTTGACTTTGATACTAGACTTGGTACCATCACTAGTCATTTACTCTTGACTCTCAAATACTCCACACTCATGTATCTTATTGATACACACTCATCACTCTAGGATACTATCCATAAGTACCTAAACACATGCTTGACACTATCTACATAAGACACTATGACACTCTTGTCATACCCTCATTCCAAGGTACTCAATATCTCTTTTTTATCTACTACACTAGCCACTAGAATACTAATATTCTAAATATTCATAATACCTGAGATACCCCGTCTCTGGGTACAAATACTTCTCATATCTTGGTATCCTGATACTAACCAATACTCTTAACACTTAATAATTACTCTAGTATAGTCACATGTACCTTGGTATCAATATAGCATATATAATACTTTCTACCCACTATGACACTAACGAACTTATCACTATGATATCATACTGGTAACGTTCTACCCATCATATAGTTCATTGATATATATCTATTCCATACTCCAATACACTTGCAAATATACCCACACCTACTGAACTTAGTACCACTCAGGTTACCCCTCTTTTCTCACTGTCTCGAACACTTGCGCTCATACTTTCCATGATACTCCCTTATACCCTACTTCTATATTACTTATTACACTTAATGGTTACTATCTCACACAATAATACTCACTGATAATAGACTGCCACAATATACCTATCATATATTACTCATCATCACCTTGATACACCATGAATACTTGCAATCTCTAGACGCATAGATACTAAATTCATACTATACTTAATACTCACAACGGTGATCATCAACACACACACACACACTCTACCACTTTCACTCTTTACACTAGCTCACTCACTAGATCAACTTATTACCCTCACTAGCACCCATGCTCACATATACTAGTTATTCACTTATGTGATACACATGTCTCACTTACATGCTCACAGACAAACACATAATTCTATACCCTACTGATATATATATATATATATATATATATATATATATATATATATATATATATATATATATATATATATATATATTCTCACCTACTATACTTGAAACTACCAACTGTACACTAATTTATGGTACGCCAAACATACCTTCTCTGACCAATCTTGACGCTTCTCAACCCATGGCATTGGTATTTCTATTACCCCCACTTCCTGGTACTCATAAAACTCCACTACTGGTACTTTCCCTTCACCATTCATGCACTCACTCACATATCAGTCACTGTGCACTTGTGCACACAATTCTGGATACTCTACTTCCTTCCTTCATATATCGCTCTCTAACATATCAACACCCTCAAGTACTAGGTGATATACCCTCACTAGACGTATACATGTGTACACACATCTACCCATACTAATGCATAATACTCTACATAATACAAGTCTTATTGCTTAGCATAACACAACTCTTACACTATCACACTCTTCTATACACTTATGGGTACCACTTCATTATGGCATACTCACTAGTACATCTTATGGATCCACATTCTCTTTATCATGACACCATCATGTATCAAACACCAATAAAATATCAAAGCTCCATTGATACCCAACACAAATTTATGATACTCAATTGATACATGGATCACCCAATTATATGAATCTATATCTATCTAAAACATGCATAATGGTGTGATACCAACACCCATAATCACAAACTGATACTCTAATCTCCCTCATAAATCTTTTATTTTTAATACCAAATACTAATTATACTCTGAAACCTACCATAAAATTATTGTTACAAATGATACTACATAATGAGTGGTTATAGACATATACACTGATACCTAATGCTCATATACCCAACTAGGAACCACTCACAGACTCACAAGCTATACTGACTAACAATCAATACTGATGCTCAAACTTAACACAATCTGACTACAGGTTACCAAGCTACTGCACTATCCAAGGACTCTCATGAACTAATAAAGTGAAGCTCTATAAGGAACTGAACTAGAGGAACTATGGTATCGTTATCCTCAGCTGGCAGGGTGATGGAACAAAATTCAATGATAATAAGAGTGGAATGATAGAGATGATATGTTAAGAACCAACTTAAAATATAATCTGATAATCATATTATCATGATCCGCACCTAGAAAATTGGGCATGAGTCATAGGTACGTCCAGCCTACGCCGCAGAATTGGCGATAGAATGCTGTCTAGGTCACAACTATCTATATCTCACAATAACCTGTTAAGATAACCTCTCCAAAAGGAGGACAATATTACAATATATACATAAACTTAATCACAATAACTAGGAGAAGAGTAAAAGCACGATAAGATATCAACAAAAGAAACAAAGAACCAAAGAGAGCAAGTACAATATCCAAAATATACAGTCCAAGTCTAAGAGTCTACAATATCTCACAGTAATAGCAAAATAAATAATACAGTCATCCAAAACTAACTGAAAACAAACCCAGTAAAACCCACCTAGCTATACTAGGGCGTTAGCGACGTCTCCTCAGCTGGGACGGGCTCCTCCTCTATCTCAGGGTCGCAACAATCGTCGACACCGGGCCCATAGTAAGTCGTGCAAAAGTCCTCAGGATCCTTTAGAAAAATATATCCAGTCAGGATTGGAGCAAAGTACATAACTCTGAAAGCAACTACAAATACATAATAAGGTGTATATGACGACTAGCAATAGAAAAGAATACAAGATGCACAGGAAAGTAAATACATGGTAGAACTGATAAAGTAACTGTAATGTAAAACTGGGAAACAATACAAGTAGTATAGAAGTAACTGCATGTGAGAAAATAGGAATACTAGCTAAGTGCCTTTAGCACAAGTTCGTTATGTGATCGGCTTGGGTTGCACATGATTTATTCTACGATAACTCCGTTATGCGTGAGTTGCATAACCGACATACACATGAATACTATTTGGATTTGATCACATAACCAACTTCTACTCCCCTTCTCCACTAAATACTCTAAGATCCAACCACGACACGCTACGTACATGATAAATAACTCGCGCACATGAAAGCGAGAGCACACGAAGCACATGAGAATCAATACCCGAAGCACATGATGAAATACACGTGATAGAGTACCCGCTGAACACGGTAAGGGGGATAACATCTCATGATGGGATCCAACTAGTACCAGCTCATAAAATAATGTATCAAAATTAAGTATTAACAGTTCTAGAACAGGTGATATATACGCTATCATGAAATAGAAACAATCAGAGGTAGGTACTCTCCTGACGTCCTTAGCAACTGGTGAGGATCGAGATCCGGACTGGCGTCGCAAAGACCTATTGCGAAAAGTAAGATTAAACGGGGTTCTAAAGAGTTAAACAGATATAAAATAACTAAAAACAAGCTTCTAGGGTTGTTCGAGGTCAAACGGGTCAAACCGGAGAAATCTGTGTCAAAAGTCAACCCGGGTCCAAAAAGTCAACTCTAGGCCGAAACTAGGTCAAATGTTGACTTTGGCGGTCAATCGGGGCAATTACGGTCAGGTCAAACTAGGGTGCTCCTAAAATTCTAGGTCAAAACTAGCTCATTAAGCTAGTAAAGCCTCAAACTCGCCTCTTTGAGATACCGAGATACCCTCGGTATCCGATATATCATCCTACGCTATACACCCCGCCTATACCCTCTATTATATATCCTAACACATGTATATATATATATATATATATATATATATATATATATATATATATATATATATATATATATATATTAAGCATCACTTACCCCATACATGGACAAAAATCCAATACCTCGCCCCGATACCCAATACCTTGAGTATCTCAAGGTATTTAGATACTCTAGCCTTACCCTTCTCTAACTCTAACTAAATAGCTAACTATCTATATATATACACTTATATATATACTACTATATGTAAACATCAATATATATATAATATATATATATATATATATATATATATATATATATATATATATATATATATATATATATATATATATATATATATATATATACAATACCTCAATACCTCATCTTCGATACCTCAACTTACCTTCAATACCTCAAGGTATTGAAATCCAATACCTTACCTCACCCTTCTCTCTCACTAATTAAACATTTAACTATATATATATATATATATATATATATATATATATATATATATATATATATATATATATATATATATATATATATTACCCGTCTATATAAATACCTATCCATCTATCTCAAAATATATATATATATATATATACCTATACTAGTATACATATATAAATATATATATATATATATATATATATATATATATATATATATATATATATATATATATATATATATACTAATCCGATACCTATTTACCTATTACCTATCTCAACCTATCTATCTAGATACCTATCCATCTATCTATACTAACTATATATCTATATATATAACTAATCTCTCTCTCTCAACTCTAGCTAAAGGGGGGGGGGCATTGTTGCTGTTGTTGTTGCTTCTACTACCTCTTGCTGCTGCTGCTACTACTACCTACTGCTGCTGCTGCTACTGACTGCTGCTACTGCTGCTGCTACTCTCCCTTTCCCTATCTCTCTAACTCACTCTCTCTCGATCTCTTTTAACTCACTTTCTCTTCCTCTCTTCCCTTCTTCCTTTCTCTCTATCTCACTCACTCACACACTACACACACACACACACACATATATATATATATATATAAACACACACTCACCCATACATACACTCACATATATATATATATATATATATATATATATATATAAACTCTCTCTCTCTCTCTCACACACACACACACACACACACACACACACATATATATATATATATATATATATATATATATATATATATATATCAACTCTCACACATACATATGAACACAAACCCGAAACCTAGAAATCAAGTCAAATTGGTCATTTGGTTATTTCGACGAACACTTGGAGTGCGGCTTGCGATACCTCGCGAAATGCACGCCAAACCTAATCGAAATTGACCCAAAATTTATCCACGAGTTCTAATCGATGTCTAGAACTTCACAAAAATGCTAACTCTTCGATTCTAGGTCCATGGCAAAATTTCACATTCACGTGGAACCCACGGAGAAGGAAAACACCCAAATCGCCCGAAATGTCCAAAACTCTGCGATACAACCTCGCGTGTACAAACGGGGACACGAACCTACCCTCAAGACACCCAAGTACATCTACCTAGGTCCGTCTAACCTAGGACAATACCCCAAATGGGCCAATCTTGGATTTTACCCGAAATTGACACAAAACCCTATGTCAAAGTCTCCAAACCTATCCAAACAAGTTCTAACTTCCTCCTATGGGTAGTCCTAAGATCTAGGAAGGTTCTAAACAACTAATTACACTATATTAGAGTAATCACTAAGAGGAAAGTTAGGGTTTACCTCTTGGGAGTTGAAATCCCAAGGCCAAAGTCTCCAAAAACCCCCAAATTCACCACACCAAGCCTCCAAGCCTCCAAACCAAGCTTCTACATCAAATCTAGGCTCTACACACCTAGGTTAGAAAGAATGGAAGATTAGGATTTGCATTAATGAGAGAAGTAAATGAAGGAAGAGAGGGAAGGTGAAAATACTTACTTGAAAATGGAAGAAGTAAAGGAAGGAAGTAAGGAAAGAGAATGGAGAGTGGAAAAATGAAGAAGGAAATGGAAAGGAAGGGGGGCGGCCATGTAGGAAAATATAGGGTTAGGGTTTGAGCCTAACACAAAGACCACAATACCCTCAACTTAAGTCTTCCAAACTATGATTTTAGGTTTAGGGTTTCTTAAACCATTCTAACTAATCCAAAATAACCCAGCTAGATAATTAAAGAAAATAAAATAACTATTCTACACTAATAAATAAGTTTGACAAGGGTGTTAGTTGGGTCTGACAAGGGTCCACTAGGGTTTGACATGGGTCCAGACTAGCCAAAACCCTAAAACAACTAATAAAAATAAATACACCCAACTAATTAAATATAAATACAAATATTTATGATCAATACACAATTTACCAAATTAAAATAAAAAGAAAATCCTATTTTTAGAATTGGGTAGTGACAAGCCTACCCTCGTTAAAATAATTTCGTCCTCGAAATTAAAAGACGAAACTAGGACTGGAATGCAAGGAAAAGAAAGAACCATACCTCAAGGCTCGAAAAGATAAGGGTATCGCTCGCGCATTTCATCCTCCCTCTCCTAGGTCGACTCACCTGGAGAGTGATGCCTCCACGCGACGCAAACCAAAGGAATATTCTGGTTCCTCAACACCTTCTCCCGCCGATCCAGAATCTCTATCGGCTGCTCTGGATAGCTAAGAGTAGGGCCCACCACAATCTCTGAGTGATCCAATACGTGACTGGGATCCGCCATGTACCGTCTCAACTGTGACACGTAGAACACATCATGAACTCCCTCTAGCGTAGGTGGCAAATCTAGCCTATACGCCACAGCGCCGACCCTCTCAAGGATGCTGAAGGGTCTGACGAAACGTGGGCTAAGCTTCTCACCTCCACCGAAGCTTATAGTGTGCCGCGTCGGACAAATCCTCAGGAATACTACATCATCAACCTAGCACAAACAAGGTCTCAGCACTTAATCTAAAATAAGCAATCACAAGCAAACACAAAAACAAAATCTAAATTCGAAGCTATACCTCAAACTCCAAAGGTCTCCAGTGGCTATCGGCCCAATGTCGCTGCCTGTCCTGCGCCACCCGAAGTCTATCTCTAATGAGCTTGACCTTCTCCGTCGTATCCACCACCATCTCCGGGCCAATCAAAACTCTCTCGCCTATATCATCTCATGATAACGGAGTGCGACACCTCCGTCCATACAATACCTCGAATGGTGACATCTCGATACTGGCTTGGTAGCTGTTGTTGTAAGCAAACTCTACAAAGTGCAAGTGATCCTCCCATGAGCCTCTGAAATTGAGAACACAAGTGTGAAGCATGTCCTCGAGGGTCTGAATGGTCCTCTCTGACTGACCGTCTGTTTGTGGGTAATATACAGTACTAAACTTAAGCTGAGTGTCCAAGCTAGCCTACAGACTGCTCCAGAAATACGAAATAAAGCGACTGTCCCAGTCTGATACTATGCTCACAGGAACTCTATGCAGTCTGACTATCTGGCGCACATACATCTCTACTAGTCTCTCCGTAGACGTACCCACTTTGAATGGTAAAAAGTGGGCCAATTTGGTCAACATGTCTACGATGACCCAAATCGCATCCTTTCCTCCTGGAGAACGGAGAATCCCAGAAACAAAATCCATGGTCACATACTCCTATTTCTACTCCGAAATGGGTAACGGATGGAGCAACCCTCCTGGTCTCTGCCTCTCAGCCTTCACCTGTTGGCACACTAAGCAACGGGATATGAAGCGTGCTACCTCCTGCTTTATTCCGTACCACCATACATGCTCTCTCAGATCTCTATACATCTTGTTGGCACCTGGATGCATAGAGTACTGGGATCGATGCACCTCCTGAAGAAACTCCTCACGCAATGACCTACTCAACACACACAACCTGGTACCGTGCCGCAATGAACCATCATCATCAATGGTGAAGTCATTTGATAATCCAATATGAACCTGCGCCCTGATGCTCCTCAGGGACTCATCCTCAAACTGTGTAGCCCTGATCCGGTCTATCAACTCTGACTAAATCTGCAGTCTCCACATCTGCATCTCAACTCCAGGCACTATCACCTCATTGCCCAAGCTCTCTAGATCTGCTAGAAGATAATGATCTGTAGTCAGGCACATAGCTACCGGATACTTACTCAGCATATTCGCAACTACGTTCACCTTTTCTGGATGGTACTGTAATAATATATCGAAGTCTTTCATCAACTCCAACCATCTCCTCTGCCTCATGTTCAGCTCTTTTTAGGTAAACACATACTTCAATCTCTTATGGTCAGTGAAGATCTCCATACGCTCTCCGTATAAATAGTATTTTCACAACTTCAGAGCAAAGATGACCGCTGCCAACTCTAAATCATGGGTATGGTAGTTCTTCTCATGAGGACGTAATTGCCTGGAAGCATTGGCAATCACCCTCCCATTTTGCTGTAACACACAACCCAGTCCATTCCCCGATGCATCACTATAGATAGTGAATCCTCCAGACCCTGATGGCAACGTCAATACTGGAGCTGTCGTCAACCTCCTTTTCAGCTCATCAAAGGCGACATGGCACTCCTCTGACCAAACAAACTCTATGTCCTTTCGGGTCAGCCTAGACAACAGCTCTGCAATCCAGGAAAAATTATGAACAAATCTCCTATAGTAACCTGCCAGCCCCAGGAAACTTCCTGACCTCTGCTAATGAACTCGAAGCACTCCATGCCTCAACCGCCATGATCTTCCTCGGATCCACCGATATTCCCTCTTTTGTCACCACATAACCAAGTAATTCAATCTTGTCAAGGAAGAACTCGCACTTCGAAAGCTTTCCATAAAGCTTCTCCTTTCTGAGAGTCTCCAGCACTATCCTCAGATGCTCCTCATGCTCCTCTGGGGTCTTCGAATACACCAAGATGTCATCTATAAACACCACCACAAACCTGTCTAAATGTTGATGGAATACCTTGTTCATCAGATTCATGAACACTGTCGGGGCATTAGTCAACCCAAACGGCATCACCATAAACTCATACTGTCCATACCTGGTCCGAAAAGCCATCTTCAAAATATCCTCCCTCTTGACCTTCACCTGATGGTAGCCTGTCCTCAGATCAATCCTGGAAAACCCCTCGCTCCGCTTAACTTGTCAAAGAGATCATCAATACGCGACAGCGGATACTTGTTCTTGATTGTGAGGTTATTCAGAGCCCTGTAGTCGATACACATCCGTATCGACCTATCCTTCTTCGGCATAAAAAGTACCGGAGCACCCCACGGAGAAGAACTAGATCTAATAAATCCCTTATCCTGAAGCTCATCCACCTGCTTCTTCAACTCTACCAGCTCACTGTTGCTGACTCTAAAGACGTGCTAGGATATCGGCTCCACGCATGGCACCAAATCTATAGAGAACTCCACATCTCTGTCCGGAGGTAACCCTGGCAACTCTTCTGGAAAGACATCTATGAGCTCCGCTATCAATGGATGTGGCAATCTCTGCTCTACCACCAGGGCTCCGCAGAAGACTCCCTCGCTCTGCTCCGCTGCTCCTTTGGCAAACTCAAACTCTGGCTCTCCCGACGGACTAAACAATACTCTGCTTCCACGATAATCTATACTAGCATGGTGCATACTCAACCAATCCATCTAGAGTACAATGTCGTAGCTCAGAAGTGGCATTACGAGTAGGCACATACTCAACTTCCGGCCTCCCAAGGTAACTCTTCGGTCTCTGCAGACATCACTGACTAGGATCACTAATAGAAAAATTCAAATTAGCGACGTTTAAAAATGTCGCTAATCATATTTAGCGACGTAATTAGCGACGTTTTAAAGAAGTCGGAACAAAGCAAGTCGCTAAAAAAAAAATATCGCTATGCCGATATTTTTTAGCGACTTAAATGTGTCGCTAAAATTAGCGACATTTAGCGACGCAGCGTCACTAAATAGCGACATTAATTAACGTCGCTAAATATTGCTAATTAGCGACTTATATAGCGAAGTTACAATAACGTCTTTAATGACCTGGCAATACTACCATGTCAGCAATTTGCGACGTACAACGACGTTTTTAGCGACGTTTTTAGCGACGTGTTTAGCGACGTCATTAGCGACTTGCAGTAACGTCGCAACTTAGCGACACATTTAGCAACGTGAAGTAACGTCGCTAAACGTTGCTAAAAACGTCGCTAATTTTACAGAAAAAATAAAAAAATACTGAATTGTCTCCAAACTATTATTCCTGTAGTTTATTAAATCACAATCTGTACAAATAGACCCGGAGCAACCGTCCGTTGAATTTTTGGGTCTGCCAACCCCCTTGGGTTGAATACTCAACACTGGTAAAATAACATATTTAATATGAATAATATAAATAAAATTTGAAGAAAAGAAAGCATCCAACAAATCTCATCGTAAAGAATACGACAAATATATATCCATACAATCTCATCCTAAATAATAATAAAAATACAAATATCCAGCAACTAGCTATACTACTGCGGATCTGCGGGAGGCTGACCACCGGCACGCATGAAGGATAAGAACAGCTCATATTGGTCCCATGGAATCGACACCGATATCGATGGAGAAGGCAGTGACGTCGGTGGAGTCTGTGTCGATGTAGGTGCACTAGGAGGCCGTACCCGCTCCAAGTCTGTGAGTCATTGGTTGTAAGAATCCATGGTAGATAACAGCCTCGTACTGCTATGAACCATTGAATCCTGCAATCATCGTTAGCCTCTCTCCCATCGATAGTTGTGATGCCTGCAGCTCCATGATGTTGCGGTATATCGAGGCTCTAATATCATTTGTCAAATCCCGGAGCTCCGTGATGCTGCGGTCGAGCATATCGAATCATGCGATGAGTGTCGGATCATCCGCCAGCGGCTGGGACCTAGGCTGCTCCTTCATCCTTTGCAGCAACTCGTCACGGAGAGACACAATCTGACGGTCAACGGCCTCCTGGACTCTGGCCGACGACTGCGAGGACTGTGTGGAATGCGCAGCTGTCGGGGAGGCCCTAGATGACTGCGTCACAACCAGGGCACCATAGGATCCCGTACCATAGTACGTACCCCTCTGAAGACCACCAGTTTTGGTCACCCACAGGTCATCTGTCGACGGAGCTGGAGCGGGCTGCGAGGATGTACTAGCCTCTCCAGGTGTAGGTGCACTAGCAGTCGCCCGCTCACGAAGCCTAAGATACTCGGCCTAGAAAGGTTTGGAAACTCGATAATTGCCTAAGTTATATTCAAATTAACACAAAGTAAAGTAATACTTACATAGGTCTGCGAGGCCCTCTCATCAATGAGATTTTCGTCCTTGCGATGGGTAGCCAAGAAGACAGTCACCATGTTTGCATCCTCACCCCTCTGTACCTGTTAAAAATATATTATCTAGTACTAAACTTAAATATTTTTTTCTACTACCATTTTATGGTACTTACATTAAAATAATATATTTTAAAAGAAAAATATACCAAACGACGAAAATATTCCGTCATCGGAATCGAGCCACCACACCACTTGGCAGCATTCCGCCTAGCCGCCTTGGCCTTCTCAGACCTTTCCTTGTAGCTCGGATCGTCGAATCTAGCCCTCATCGCAGTCCACTGCTCAGGCGTGATCCAACCTTGGATCAATTTTCCAGCACGATCACGAGCCTTCTGGTCATCCAGAGCATCTCGGATAAGCTTGGAGGTAACGGTAGGAAAGAGTCGCTCGATCAACTCGGCCCGGTACGGAGGATAGAAATATGTTTGCTACAATAAATAATTTAGTAAGTGAGCATCACGGATAAGTTATATAATATGCATAAATTAGAGGATTTATTTAATATACTTTTACTTGGAAGTGCGCAAACCAGAATGCCTTTCTCTCCTCCGGAGCCTCAGAGTAGTTGATCCAAGGACCACCGTAGTTGTTCCTCAGAAATTGGCCCAGGCGTCTCTGAACCGACGATGGACGGTATCTATACAGAGATCATTATTTTGATCAAAAAAGTCAATATACGATGAATAAAGAAATACATAATATATATTATGCTAAACCATCTAATTGACTTACTTTGTACCGTCGGTCCAAATCTCTGTCCTCGTCTCCTCCGGAGGTGCGCATGGAGGATCTTGTTGATGCTGGGACAACGTGGGCACGACCTCCTCGATATGCTCATCTGTCCCCATGGTTCCATCAGCAGGAGGAACGCTGGACAAGGGAGTACTATCACTCCTGGAACTACTCGTTCCAACAGTCAGAGATATGAGTGATCGATATACTGGAGTTCTGGGCGACGATGATCCGGAACCAACAGTAGGCAGTACCGGAGGAGCACTCTGTCTACCTCGGGACCTGTCGAATCCTCCGCGTCGTCCTGTCATACCTGATAACAACATATGATGAATATAGAAAAACATAAATATATAGTACATTCTACAGTCAAAATGTGATGCATATCTCAAAGCATTCTACAGTCAAAATATAATACATATATTCGTTAAAATAGTATATTCTACAGTCAAAATATAGTTACATTCTACAGGCAATATATTTTATTTTCAATCATCTTCAGAAAATTTATCTTGTTCGCCTTCTTCGTTCTCTCCTCGTCTTCACTTTTATCTACTTTATCTTCGTCTTTCTCTTCGAATAATTATACATCTTTTATATTATTACTCGTGTAATGACTAACTTCCGTTGAGTCCACATCTACAATATTTGTTACAAGAGGTAGATCGTCCTCCTAATAAGCTATTTTGTCAATGTCAAAGTTATTTCTAGCTTTAGTCTTGCATACTGTCCACTAATCCGACCTCGTTGTCCCCCGTCTAGGATAAGTTGTGAAGTACACGAGCTGAGCCTGACTTGATAGGACAAATAGTTCGTAGCCTTGATATCTACGCTTGTAGTTTATATCCACAAGGCCATGCTTGTCAATTTTCCAACCTTTCACACTTTAATAGCACGATATTAGCAGGTTCTGTGCCATAATTATATGTCAACTCCACAATCTCTCGTAAGATGCCAAAGAAATCATTGCCTGGATCGACGTCTTTGTAGTTCAAAGATTTGATACACAAACAACTATTTTTTGTGGAATCAAGATCCAGAAAGCTGTCTCTGATAGGAGCATTTGTTGACTTGAACCTGAACCCATTCACACAGAAACTTGGCCATATTTTAATGGCAGTAATTGATCCCTTGGCTAGAGTTCTAATAGATTCAGTATCGGGTGTTATTAGACGATCGATCTAAATACCAAAGTAGCGATAGTAAGTTATTTGTTTTGCAAGTGCAGAAATAAAAAGTAATTACCAAGCATCTTACATATGCGCTTAACCAAGAAGGAAAATGGCATCTCATTTCTTGTTCTACTTCTTCGTCTGTTATGTAGGGTCTAACCGACCTCAACTCATCATTATATGTGCTGAAAAATAATGAAGCAACTGCTGATTAGTAGCATAATAATATCTTATACTATTATATTGAGATGATATAAACGTAGACGTATTAATTACTTACCCCTCTAGCTTCTCCACTTCATCCTCGGGCAAGAAGTCTTTAGGCAACTTTGCACCCTCGGGCAAGATCTCTATAATCAAATTAATCAGTCGATTATAACATTCTTGCGACATGTTAAAATTGGACTTGATGCTCAATAATCTTGTAACCACCTCCAACGGTGAATGATCCTCACAACCAGGATATAGTGGAGTCCTTGCATTCTCCAGCAACTCCATAAACTTTGCAGTATCGGCATTCGGTGCCTCCTCACCTGCATCATAATTGTCCGGATTGCAACTAGGTCCCGTCGCATCATAATTGTTCGGATTAAAACTAGACCCCGCCGCATCATAAACCATGTTCACCCACCCATCGTCATAAGCATCGTGGTCGTGGACATCCTTATACGGCTCCACATAATGCTCCGACTCCGATGCTAGAGACAAAAGTTCCCCGTGCGCGGTCCACTGATAGTAATTCGGCGTGAAGCCCTTCGAGTACAAATGATATGTGACTTCCACTTCTGGATGATATTTCCTGTTGCGACATCTCACATACAGACACTTAATTTTGGTATCGTCCATGTACTGAGGGAACGCCTTGGCGAACTGCAGGAACTGCTGTACACCCTCAATGAATTTATTCCGCACACCGCACATATCATCAGGATGACGGTTGTACATCCACGAACGATGACGCAGATAGTAATTCATATCCATTTCTAGATACTTCTACAAAATGACAGTATGTATCATATAAATTATTACATACGGTGTGGTTCGCTAAAGAAGAAGCTGACAATTAGTTGGCTAGGTAATCTATATTTGAAGTCACATAGAAGAAGTAAAGTAGGATATATATGATTATAATTGTGCATCACTGTCAAGAATAGTCCTACGGCCCTAATGTAGCTCTGTCCCTGCTTATACGTGGAAACTGAGCCCCATATCCATAATCGACCTTTCCTTCTTGCCCCAAATAGGTGAAGCGATCATACATAAACCGGAGACAATCAACTCCGATAACTGATCAGATCAATATGGTCCATGTGATCGTTTGACTTATCAGGGCGCCTACAATAGAAATATGGTCTAAACCCATAGAGAATTTGTTGTGCTTATACATGGATGTATGCTTGTGTCTTATGTGTACAACCGGTGCCACACTACAATACCGAAGGAGTAACAAGGTCAGCTACGCATTACGGGATACACTGGCATGATGAAAATGCATGAAATAAAACTTTAACAATCATTCGGTTAAGTACCAAGTCAATCGGGAAATCAAATAAACTCCTGAGCCTATTAAACTAATTCATACTTCCAGAACCAGTATACCTGCGGTATGCCATTTTGGCAGTATATCCAGGTTGGTGCTCACTAAGGCCAAAATGTACCAATTCTCAATCATCTCTAACAATCGTTCCATGACAATCAATTACCATCCAACAATCAATTTCAGACTAGACCCAATCACCACAACGATGAATACAAGACGATAATGAGATAATCAATAACTATGATACGAGAAATTAGCAGATAAATACGACTATAAGTAAATGTAAGCACTATACAATTTTAGATTGTGAACGAAGCATGCTATCGTGTGTAAAATAGTAAGGAGAAGCTATACGCTATAATACTGATTCTAGGGCTCGGGATTCCTCGCCATTTTCATCACGCTTTTATCCAAAATCAACAATGTATCATATGGGTAAGTTCATAAATGATCTAAGCTAGCTATAGGAACAAGTTTCATCTGATTCCGACATGTATTAAGAAAGTTGGAACAATTTACCCTTAAGTTGTCATTTACACACGTGACCATTTTCAGCACGCTTTATCTCAACAAGATGTCACAGAAACCCTAACCCTAACCCTAACCCCAGGTGAAAAATCCTAACCCTAACCCCAGCTCAAAAACCCTAACCCTAACCCCAGATCAAAAACCTTAACCCAAACCCCAGGTCAAAAACCCTAACCCTAACCCTAACCCTAACCCCAGGTAAAAAACCTTAACCCTAGGTCACGTGTATGTGTCGTGTCAGTGTGTGTGTCATGTTTGTGTCAGTCTGTCACGTGTGTGTGTCGTGTCAGTGTCTGTGAGAGAGAGAGAGAGAGAGAGGGTACCTAGAGAAGGAGGAGGAGGAGGAGGAGGAAGGGGGGAGAGGACGCTACCTTAGGGGGGTCGTCGGGAGGGAGAAGGGTGCTGCGGGTTTCGAACTTGGGAGAGGGAGAGGGAGACCGAGAGCGAGAGATCGAAAGAAATGGAGGGAAGCAGCCCTAATTGAAACAAATTTAGCAATATTTTAGCAACGTCACTAATGACGTCGCTAACTTAGCGACGTTTGTGACCTAAATTGACGTCGCTAATGACGTCGCTAAATTTCCAAAAGACATACGTCGCTAAATATCGCTAAATAAAATATTTTAGCAACGTTTAGCGACCTAAATTAAACTTACAGCGACCAATCTTTTAAAAACTTAATAAAAGTCGCTAAATATCGCTAAATGTCGCCAATTAGCGACGTCTAGCGACGGTTTTTAATAGAGTCGCTAAATTAGCGACGTTTTATTTATCGTCACTAAAAACGTCGCTAAACCCGCTTATTCTAATAATGGATGATGCCACCCCCGGTCGTGATCTTGCAGAGTCTAGCTAAAGGTTCAACAACAATATGGTGTCTAATAACAAAAGATACAGACACAAAGCTATGGGAAGCACCAAAATAAATAAAGCAAGTGCTGGAATGGAATCAAGAAGAACAGAACCTGAGATCACATCACTAACGGGCTTGGCCTCCTCTATTGTCAGGGCAAAAGCTCGCCCTTGCTATCCTCCTCGGTACTGGTGCTGGTGCTGGGCAAACCTCTGCTGCTCAGTCTGTAATGGCTGTCCTCTCTGCTGTACTGCAGGTGCTCTGGCTGGTCCCCTCTGAGCGGCTCCTTCACCCTGAGCTGTACGAGCGAGTATTGAAGGGCAATCCCTCAACTGGTGATCTGCCGTACCATATAACAATCATCTGCCAGCCTCTTCCTGCAAATGTCCCATCCGTGCCCCAGTTTCCTACAGAAAGGGCAAGTGATGGGTTGCCTCGGACCCTGCTATTATCCCTGCCTCTACTGCTGAGGCGCCTGCTGGAAAGACGCACGACCCTGACCCTGGTGCTGCTGATTATGCTAGAACGGCCTCGTCTACTCGAAATGGGGCCTCTTGGCTGGGCCCATACTGTTGCTTGCTCCGGAAGCATCTCTACTCCTCTAGGACTTCAGCTCCAAGTCATCCTCAGCCCTCTGAGCATCACTCACAATCTGCTCGAAGGTCACCTCGAGGTCACTCCTAGTCAAGGACTTGATCGCCATGACTAAACCCTTACAGAACTTCCACGCCTTCGCTGCCTCGCTCAAGCCCTCTACAAATCTGCCCAGACGGCAGAACTCTGTTGTATACTCGTCCACCAGCATGCTCCCCTAGACGAGTGCCTCAAACTGGCTCTCCAAGGCACTAAGAGCCACATCAGAAAAGAACTTTTCCTTGAAAAGCTTTTTGAAAGCCTCCCAAGTAAGTTCCGGTACCGCTATCCTCGTGTCAGTACGGTACCAAATATTGGCAAGATCGAACATTTGGCTGCCCGCTGCCTCTATCTGCATCCTGTCTGGGATCAGTGCCAGCCTGAAAATCCCTTCGATATGCTCGATCCTGTCATCCGCATACAGGATCGCCTCTGTACCCCAGAACACCTTGGGTCGCATCCTCTGGAAGTCAATGATGTTACCCGACCTAGGATATTGTGCCTGCTCTGCCTATGGCTGGATCTGAGCCACTCTGTCTATTGCCGTCATGGCCACCTGGTGAGCATTCGCAATGCCCAACCTTATCACGTCTACCTGTTGGTGCTGTGCGTCTATCATCTACCTGAAGAACGCGAACAACTGGGCAGCGTCTACCGGTGCAGGAGGTGGTGGAGGAGGTACCACCAGAACAACAGGGGTAGCTCTTGGATCGATAGGCAGAGGAGAATCTTCGAGAGAAGCAGGTGCTCCCTCAACCGCAAAAGTGGTGAGTGGAGCGGTAGCAGCTACCTAAAGTTGAGCAGGACAAGAGGTAGCAGACCTCTCGGTGGCAGCTGCTGCAACGGTGCGGTGAGACCGTGTCTTCGGAGGCATCCTAAACACAGATCAAAAGAAGTCAATACGGTGCAAGATACGATATCATCAAGGAAGGACAGTAATATTTCAACAGAAAAATAATTTCAGAAAAATTAAAGATAGCAAAAGATCAGGAAGGGTCCTAGTTATGATTGAGCACACTCTCTCTTAGCCTATATCCTATATCCTATCGTAGGTAGACGTAGAAACTAGACCTGCATGGGGGCACCACCAAAAATGTTGTCATGACCCACACCCAAAAAATCGGACATGAGTCTTGGGTACGTCCAGCCTACGTCCCAGAATCGGTGGTAGAATGCTGTCTAGATCACAACTATCTATATCTCACAATAACCTGTCAAGATAACCTCTCCAAAAGGAGGACAACATTACAATATATACATAAACTCAATCACAATAACTAGGGAAAGAGTAAAAGCATGATAAGATATCAACAAAAGAAACAAAGAACCAAAGAGAGCAAGTACAATATCCGAAATATACTGTCCAAGTCTAAGAGTCTACAATATCTCACAGTAGTAGCAAAATAAATAATACAATCATCCAAAACCAACTAGGAACAAACCCAGTGAAACCCACCTAGCTAAATTAAGGCGCTAGGGGCATCTCCTTAGTTGGACGGGCTCCTCCTCTATCTCAGGGTCGCAATAATCGTCGATACCTGGCCCGTAGTAAGTTGGGCAAAAGTTCTCAGGATCCTCTGAAAAAATATATCCAGTTAGGATTGGAGCAAAGTACATAACTTTGAAAGCAACTCCAAATACATGATAAGGTGTATATGACTAGCAATAGAAAAGAATACAAGATGCACAGGAAAGTAAATACATGGTAGAACTGATAAAGTAACTGTAATATAAAACTGGGGAATAATACAAGTAGTATAGAAGTAACTGCATGTGAGAAAATAGGAATACTAGCTAAGTGCCTTTAGCACAAGTTCGTTATTTGATCGGCTTGGGTTGCACATGATTTATTCTACGATAATTCCGTTATGCGTGAGTTGCATAACCGACATACACATAAATACTATTTGGATTTGATCACATAATCAACTTCTACTCCCCTCCCCTACTAAATACTCTTGGATCCAACCACAACACACTACGTACATGATAAATAACTCGTGCACATGAAAGCAAGAGCACACGAAGCACATGAGAATCAATACCCGAAGCATATGATGAAATACACGTGATAGAGTACCCGCTGAACACGGTAAGGGGGATAATATCTTATAACGGGATCCAACTAGTACCAACTCATAAAATAATGTGTCAAAATCAAGTATTAACAGTTCTAGAACAGGTGATATATACACTATCATGAAATAGAAAAAATCAGAGGTAGGTACTCGCCTGACGTCCTGAGCAACCTGTGAGGATCGAGATCCGGACTGGCATCGCAAAGACCTATTACGAAAAGCAAGGTTAAACGGGGTTCTAAAGAGTTAAATAGATATAAAATAAATAAAAACAAGCTTCTAGGATTGTTCTAGGTCAAACGGGTCAAACCGGTAAATCTGGGTCAAAAGCCAACCCGGGATCCAAAAAGTCAACTCTAGGCCGAAACTAGGTCAAATGTTGACTTTGGCGGTCAACCGGGGCAATTACGGTAAACTCTAGGTTAAACTAGGGTGCCCCTAAAATTTTAGGTCAAAACTAGCTCATTAAGCTAGTAAACCGTCAAACTCGCCTCTTTGAGATATCGGGATACCCTCGGTATTCGATATATCAACCTACGCTATACACCCCACCTATACCCTCTGATATATACCCTAACACGTATATATATATATATATATATATATATATATATATATATATATATATAAAAGTATCACTTACCCCATACACGGGCAAAAATCCAATACCTCGCCCCGAAACCCAATACCTTGAGTATCTCAAGGTATTGAGATACTCTAGCCTTACCCTTCTCTAACTCTAACTAACTAGCTAACTAACTATATATATACTTATATATATACTACTATATGTAAACATCAGTATATATATATATATATATATATATATATATATATATATATATAGGCAATACCTCAATACCTCATCTCCGATACCTCAACTTACCTTCAATACCTCGAGGTATTGAAATCCAATACCTTACCTCACCCTTCTCTCTCACTAATTATACATTTAACTATACCTATATATATATATATATATATAATATATATTTATATCTATATATAGATATCTATATACCTATCTATCTATTACCATTCTATATAAATACCTATCCATCTATCTCAATATATATATATATATATATATATATATATATATATATATATATATATATATATATATATATATATATATATATATATATATATATATATATATACACTAATCCGATACCTATTTACCTATTACCTATCTATCTAGATACCTATCCATCTATCTATACTAACTATATATCTATATATATAACTAATCTCTCTCTCAACTCTAGCTAAAGGGGGGGTTATTATTGTTGTTGCTGTTGCTGCTACTACCTGCTGCTGCTGCTGCTGCTACTACCTGTTGTTGCTGCTGCTACTGCTAACTGTTGATGCTGCTTCCAACTGCTGCTACTACCAATTGCTGCTACTGTTGCTGCTGCTCTCCCTCTCCCTATCTCTCTATCTTACTCTCTCTTGATGTCTCTCAACTCACTTTCTTTTCCTCTCTTCCCTTCTTCCTTTCTCTCTATCTCACTCACATACTACACACACACACACACACACACACACACATATATATATATATATATATATATATATATATATATATATAAACATACACACTCACCCATACATACACTCACACACACACACACACACACACACACACACACACACATATATATATATATATATATATATATATATATATATATATATATATATATATATAAACATACACACTCACCCATACATACACTCACACACACACACACACACACACACACACACACACACACATATATATATATATATAACTTTCTCACACACACACATACACACACACACACACACAAACACACACACACACACACACATATATATATATATATATATATATATATATATATATATCAACTCTCACACATACATATGCACATAACTACACACAACCACACACACAAATACACATATACACACGCACTCACCCATATATATATATATATATATATATATATATATATATATAATATAACTCAAAAACCCTAATACACACTCTCCAAGGCTAAACTAACCCGCGCAAAAGCCTGAAACCTAGAAACCAAGTCAAAATGGCCATTTCGTCATTTCGACGAACACTTGGAGTGCGGCTTGCGATATCTCGCAAAACGTACGCCAAACCTAATCTGAATCGACCTAAAATTTATCCACGTGTTCTAATCGATGTCTAGAACCTCACAAAAATACCAACTCTCTGATTCTAGGTCCATGGCAAAATTCCACATGCACGTGGAACCACAGAGAAGGAAAACCCCTAAATTGCCTGAAATGCCCAAAACTCCGCGATACGACCTCGCGTGTCCGAACGGGGACACGAACCTACCCTCAAGACACCCAAGCATGTCTACCTAGGTCTGTTTAACCTAGGGCAACACCCAAAATGGGCCAATCTCAGATTTTATCCGAAATTGACACAAAATCCTAGGTCAAAGTCTCCAAACCTATCCAAACAAGTTCTAACTTCTTTCTATGGGTAGCCCTAAGGTCTAGGAAGGTTCTAAACAACTAATTATACTATATTAGAGTAATCACTACGAGGAAAGTTAGGGTTTACCTCTTGGGAGTTGAAATCCCAAGGCCAAAGTCTCCAAAAATTCTAATTTCACCACACCAAGCCTCCAAACCTCCAAACCAAGCTTCTACACCAAATCTAGGCTCTACACACCTAGGTTAGAAAGAATGGAAGATTAAGATTTGCATTAATGAGAGAAATAAATGAAGGAAGAGAGGGAAGGTAAAAATACTTACTTGGAAATGGAAGAAGTAAAGGAAGGAAGTAAGAAAAGAGAATGGAGAGTGGAAAAATGAAGAAGAAGGAAATGAAAAGGAAGCGGGGGGTGGGGGGCATGTTGGAAAATATAGGGTTAGGGTTAAGACTTCCAAACTAGGGTTTTAGGTTTAGGTTTTCTTAAACCCTTCTAACTAATCCAAAACAATCCAGCTAGATAATTAAAGAAAATAAAATAACTATTCTACACCAATAAATAAGTCTGACAAGGGTGTTGGTTGGGTCTGACAAGGGTCCACTAGGTTCTGACATGGGTCCAGACTAGCCAAAACCCTAAAATAACTAATAAAAATAAATACATCCAACTAATTAAATATAAATACAAATATTTATGATTAATACACAATTTACCAAATTAAAATAAAAACAAAATCATATTTTTAGAATTGGGTAGTGACACATATACGTGTATTCAAAATTATGTTATCCAGAATTTTTGTTATGCCAGTAAGCATAGCTACGATAAACTATAGAGTCCATAACTAAGGTATATAGCTCTATAATCATGTTATCTAGAATTCTCGCCATGCCAACTAGTATAACTGTGCCACGCCAACTAGTATAGCGGCAATAAACTCTAAATTCCATGACTAAGTAATGTACATCCAAAATTAGGTCTCTATATTTCGCTACGCCAACTAATATGGCTGCAATAAACCCTAAATTCCATAACTAAGGCATATGGTTACCTTTCTCATTGTTCTCATCCCAATATGTCATCAGAATATACCTCAATTCAGTACATAAAATTCATCTCGATACAATAATCAAATTCAACAACGAACGAAAATAAGTGAAAATATATTTCAAAATAGAGTTTATAGTAAGATTCTCAAGGGTCATCTCAGGAATCTTTCAAGAAATCATAATATGTGATTGAGTATTATACTTCTAATAATCCATCAATCATATTCTATTGCAAGCTCGCAGCAGTACGACTAAGCCATAATCCTACCACGATATCACACTAATTACGAAGATGAGACCTGCATGGGCCATCATAAAAATATGTCATGACCCGTACCCGGATGATCGGGGCACGAGTACGTGGGTACGTCCAACCTACGTCGCAATATTGGTGGTAGAATACTATTTATGTCATCAATATAAATCTTATTTATACTAGTTTTATCATGTACTCAATCACAATATTCTAAGGAAGAAAGAATAAAAAAGATAGTCCAACAATAATGTAAAAGAAATAAAACTAAGACATTATACTGATATAGAGAAATACTAGCCTAGATATCACCAGAGGTCACTTCTAGGTCCACAGTGCAAAGAAGTCTCGATTATAGCATCACTCTGAACTTGGGAACATGGAGCACAACAAAGCCTAAAAATATTATCCAGTCAGGATGGAACGAGTACAACCCAATAGCAGTTCCAATATATGACAGAAGCTATAAAACAGTAATAGAAATGAAATAAATGATGGAATAGTAAAACTGAGAATAATATTTGGTAAATACTAAGAAACAGGTAAAGGAGAAACAATATGATAGGAAACAACATATATGAATTAAAATGGAGAAGAACTACCCTATCTGGTATTTTGAAATATTAGTACGATATGTGATCGGCTTGGGCCTACCACGGTCTTTAGTAAAAGGAGCTAGCTCAACCATACGTGAAGTATATGATCAGCTAGCTGCCACGGTCTACTCTACCACACGGGCTATAATGTATGATCAAATATCCAACTAATACTTTCTCTAACTCCGACTAGTACAATGGATCCAAATCACGACAAGTTATGACACGGTTATCACTATTTATATTCTATAATTCGAGCACTATGATCACGGTCTATATAATTATGAAAAATATCAAAGTAATCATAAAGGAGTAACATCTCTTGACGGGATCCAATTATACCAATCCGTATACTATCGTGTCAGAAATTAAATATAACATTACTAAAAACTTGTAACATAGAAGATATCAAATACGAAAACTATCAAAGAATGTACTCGTCTGAAATCCAGTGCAAAATATTAAATAGTGCCCGTATCGGAGCCTCGAAGACCTAAATATCAATTTTTATGTCAAAATAGTATTTTAGAATCATAAACATGCATAACTAGGTTGAAACTAGGTCTCTAGGTCAACACTAGGTCAAACTTTGTCAACTATCTAATTTGGAATCCAAGTTGTCCATTTTGTTGATCTATCTAGTCGAACTAGTCAAAACTAGATATTCTAGGTCAATATGTTGCTAAACTAGGTTTCTAGGTTATACTAGTTAATACTAGGTATACTAGGTAATATTAACCTATATATATATATATATATATATATATATATATATATATATATATATATATATATATATATATATATATATAACCTCTAATATATCACTAACTTATAGTATTCCAGTCTATATACTTATTACCTATCTATTAACTTAGTATTATCTCATTACTCTAACCTCCGTATCCAAAAATTCTAGCTTAAATATTATTATTAGGTTAATTTGGGGCTATTGGGATTTTTCACAATTTTTGGTTAATTAAAAACTAGTAACAGTAATTTTCTAGGGATTTTAAGAATTTTTTTAGTTTCAAACATAATTAAAAATATCCCAAACTTTATTCTCATTTCTAAATAATAAAATATATTTTCTAAAAATTTTTGAAAATTTTCTGAGTAATTTTAGTATTTATTGGGAGTTATTTAGGCTAATAACTAATTTTTTAGGACTTCTAGAATTTATTGTGCAAGCCAAGGAACATAGAATGGACCCAAGTAATTTTTTAGGGTTTATAATATTATATATATTTTGGAATTTTTTTCAGAATTTTTGAAATATTTTTCATATTTATTTTTAGTTAAATAGTTAAAACTAATTTTTAGAGATTCTAATAATTATAGTAGGAAACCTGTGAACATAAAACTGTCCCCAAGTATTTTTCTAAGTTCAAAATATATTTTTTATAATTTTTTCAAATTTTTATGATTATTTGTATTATTTATTTCGAGTTATTTAGATTTAAAATGACTTAAATAATGTTTTGATAAAGTCAAATCAAAAATAAATAATATAAACAAACCACCCAACCATTTTCTGACACGTGTCCAGCCTATTCCTTTTCTATCAACCGCATACCAACATATATATATATATATATATATATATATATATATATATATATATATATATATATATATATATATATATTATAATAACCTTAATTAGCCGATTAATTTTATAGAGAGAAGGGGTTGGGGGATTGTCATCCAGGGTTCTTCGATCTTCCAGAAACTATTACTCATAGATCCAGACTCCAAACGTGTCCCTGTTTTTTGTGTTGAAACTATATTGAGGTTAGTTTCACGAATATATAAACTTTTTTCACAAAATAATGAATATTAAATTCTGGAAAATTCGTACAGCACTGTATTTCTGAAAATAGATGCGTCTCGGTATTTTTGTGATTTCGGGAGAACCAGAAATCAGAATCATAAACCATTTAAAGTTTCAGAAAGCTAACATGACAAATTTTAATATATGTTTTTTCCAGAATTTAATTTGAATGATTTCTATAATGTTAATTCTGTAGAACTTCTAGGTTAGCAATCAACCACCGTTGCACACTACAATTTTGTATATGCATTAGTTTTCAAACGAATTTGAATCCGGATGAGCCGTAAATTCTAGAATATTTGTGACACTGAAATCTACAAAAAATTATATGTGAAAGTCAATTTTGTATCGGTTGACTTTTTGGTTAATAAGATCGCCTCGATTTGTGAGCCATAAGTCTCAAATTGATAAAATCGGGTTCTTTGGACAAAATTTAGGAATTTACCTAAAAATAAGAATAATAAGTTTAAATAGGATTTTAGAGTAATTTTTCTAGAATTAAATAAATTAAAATAAATTATCTCTTGACATGGTAACATATCATACATAGGCTATTTTGACTTTGACTTTTATTCCAGTTCGTACCAACTAAGGAACATAGACGAGTATATTCTCTGATAATTTTTATTATTTGATATTTTCTATAATGCTTGTTTATAGTAGTGTTTTACTTGATTCCTGACACGATGGATACACAGCTTGGTATTGTATGGATTCATTTTCGTGAGATACGTATTTTCAGGCCTATTGACTTTTTCTGGACTAATGAATTACTGGACTAATGTATTTTTTGGCCTGTTGACATCTTCTGAACTATTGAGATTATTCATGTTTGGACTTGGATCCATGAGTACTAGTCGGACGAGAAAATACTTAGGAGACGCATGAACATTCTCTTTCTATCCTATAGTCTTACTGGAATAATAGCAGCCACACACGACACGTGTGATTTGCCATATTACCCTCTAGCCATTCACATATCAACTTGGTATTTCAAAACCCTAGTTAGATACAGTCATTCTGGATTAATCTATACTTACCGATTGTACACTTGTATGACAGGTTTTCTAGTTCACATATCTGTCTGTCTTTACATGCTTCTCTATTTTTCTCTCTTGTCTTTCATTATTTTTTTATTTAACTGTTCCTCTATGATGTATCATATTCCATTATTATATGCTCATCAAGTATTTTATAACTATTTACTGTTCATAGTACTTGTCAATTAACTTAAACTGCTATTGGGTTATACTCGTTCCATCCTGACAGGGTAAATAATTTTAGGTGACTTGCTATCTTGCTCATTGAATTTTTTTGTAGATCGAGATACTTTTGGAGGCCAATATTAGAATTTATATAATTTAGCAACTTCTTTGGATTTGATGTTTAGCGGCTTTGTTTACGAGTTATAATTTAATTATAAATTGAGAATCTTGTAAAACTATATAAATATTGTGAATGAGAAATATATTTAAATTTGTAATTAAATATTATCTATTTGGATTGATGGACCATTGTTACACGTACTCGTATTCAAAAAGCGGGTACGGGTCATGACAAGTTTTTATGGTGGCCCATGCAGGTTCGATTTCATAAATAGTGTGAACTCGTGGTAGTACTTAAGTTAGTCATACTACTGTGAGCCTGCGACTAGTAATAAGATTTTAGGAGAAAGTGCTCATTCATAACTTATGATTGATTTAAATTTAGTAGAATGACTAGGACTACGTATACAATAGGAAGGCCTTATTTCAATTTTATTGCTGGGGTAGTTAAGTTGTTAAAATGGCTACGTGATTAAGGTAGGTATAAATGTTGAATATTGAGGTAAACTCTAGTAGATAAATTTGAAAAAAATTAAGTGTTATATATTATAGTATTTTGATAAGTAGGAGTGACCCAAGGTGGGGGTAGAATTCTCGATTGGCGAATTATTTCTTTGGAGTTAATCAACTATTGAAGATAAGAATTATTATTATTTTGTGCTTTGAGGTTTAAATTTCTATCTAGTTTGATGATTATGATTTTTTTTTTGCTAAAATAAGGTTCAATGCTTGTTTTAAAAAAAATAGTTTTCAACGTAAATGATGATAAAGATGAGAAGTTGGAGATTTATTAAATTTTAGATTTTTGTATATTGATATAGTGGATTTAAGTTTAAGTTTGAATAATTTAAATTTTGAAGATTTGATTTAATATTTTAGAGTATTGGTTATTTAATTTATTATTTTGAAGAATTTAAAATGATTAACATTAGAGCTATTGGCATACATGATGTGGATTTAAAGTTTATATCTTAAAGTTTTGAAATTAAATTTGAAGTTTTTAGAATTCTGAGGAGTTAAGATTTAATTATTTGAAAATTTTTGAGGATTAAAATACAATTCAAAAAATATAGTCATAGCTATAAAGATTTCTGGAAGTGATTAAAATATTATTTTATTAAATGAATTTTTAATTTTTTTAGGAAAGTATGATACATTTTATTTAATTTTGTGAAGATTTAAAATTTAAGAATTTTATTTTAAGGATAAAATTATAAGGTGGGTAGAAGTTGTCATGTTCGATTATTTAAAAAAATTGAGGATATTGTTGAATGTTTTTGAAATTGAAGATAATCTTGAATGTTTTGAGATAAATTTTGAGAAATTCAAGGATAATGTTGAGAATTTGAGTCTTAGGAGTTTAATATAATATTGAGATTTAGTTTATGGGTTGAGTTAGACCAAAAGAATAACAATACAAAGATTGATTTTATAACTTTTTGAATTCTACTTTTAAGTACTTAATTTGAATCCAATTTTTTTTTTAGAGATATGACTGATGGAGTAGATTTGGAATTCAAATATTGAGGATGAGACTTTGAATTTTTTAAATTTATTCATGAAATATATATTAGTAGGATTTACTTTGAATATTTGATTTAACTTTTAAATTTTTAGGATTGAATCATTAATCGATATTCTGAGGATGATCATTAATTTAAATACCGATAATTTGTATACGTAATTGCAGTGAGGATAAAACAAATTATTGCTATGGGGACAAATCAAATTATTATGAGAAATAAATACAATATAAGATTCCATATTTTAAGGATGGAATTGATTTTCTTTTTAAACTTCAAGATTAGATTTAAATTTTAAGTTTAGATAATGAGATTAAATTTGAAGAATTTAATTATTAAATTTTTGAAGACATGTATAAATGAGATTTAAATTTTAAAGAAATAATGTTGGTTATAAATAAGATTTAAATGTTAAATAAATAATGTTAGATTGTATTTAAGAGTTATGACTTGTAAATCTGATTTAAGAGAAAAATTCTATTAGATTTTAAATTTTGAAAATAAATTCAAAATTCAAAAATTTACTTTAAATTTTTAATTTTGAGGATGAAGTTAATTTTTAAGGACTTTGTTAAATAACAATAGTGGTTTCACTACATTATTATATTGCTTAAATTTTGATGGTGGTAGAAAAAAATTATTAACGATTTTAAATTTTGAGGATAAACAATAATTTAAATAAAGAGTTGAGAATTTAATATGGCAGAATTGACAATTTTGTTAAGTTATAGATTTTTATGAAGATTATGTTATGATTGGAATATTTATTAAATTTTGAGAAATTTAAGAAGATTATCATTATATTTATTTGACTACAAGATATAAATTTAAAATTTATATATTGAATGTTGCATTTGAAGATTTTCTAAGTACTATATTGTTTGAGTATTGTGTGAAAAAAGAATCGAGGAGTAAGATCATTAATGGATTAGTGTTTAAATTAAAAATTTTGGGATAAGATTTTAAATTTTACAAATATGCATTGATTGGATTTAAATTAGAAGATTGGATATTAAGTTTTTTGAGTATTTAGTTATTAACTTAAATTTTTGGAAAAGATTGTCACAAGAATAAAATTTGATTTTAAATTTGAAAATTTTCAGGAATATGATATTTATAGAATTTTAAAAAATGTATGAAATAACAATATGGATTTACTTCATGATTATATGGTTTATTGAATTTAAATTTTGATGGTAAAAAAAACTATTGAGGATTTTAAATTTTGAGGAGAATTTTTTTTTAGGGGGTAGACTTTTAACCTCCGTATCGAAAAATTCTAGCTTAAATGTTGTTATTAGGTTAATTTGGGACTATTGGAATTTTTTCACAATTTTTTGTTAATTAAAAACTATTATCAGTAATTTTTAGGGCTTTTAAAATTTTATTTTAGTTTCAAACATAATTAAAAATGTTATAAACTTTTATTTTAGGTTATAAATAGTCAAATATATTTTCTAGAATTTTCTGAGAATTTTTTGAGTATTTTTAGTATTTATTGAGAGTTATTTAGGCTAATAACTAATTTTTTAGGACTTTTAGAATTTATTGTGCAAGCCAAGGAACCTAGAATGGACCCACGTAATTTTCTAAGGTTTATAATATTATTATATATTTTTTAGAATTTTTTTGCAATTTTTAGAGCTTCTAGTAATTATAGTAAGAAACCTATGAACATAAAACTATTCCAATATTTTTCTAGGGTTTGTGGGTTCAAAATATATTTTCTGTAATTTTTTCAGTTTTTTATGATATATATATATATATATATATATATATATATATATATATATATATATATATTATAATAACCTTAATTAGCCGATTAATTTTAAAGAGGGAGAAGGGGTTGGGGGATTGTCATTTAGGGTTCTTCGATCTTCCAAAAACCATTACTCATAGCTCCGGACTCCAAACGCGTTTCTGTTTCTTGAATTGGACCGTATTGAGGTTATTTTTCTGGATATATAATTTATTTCACAAAATTATGAATATTAAATTCTGAAAAATTCGTAGAGCACAGCATGTCCGAAAATAAACGCGTCTCGGTATTTTCGCGATTTTGAGAGAATCAGGAGTCAGAATCATGAACCGTTTAATGTTTCATAAATCTGACATGACAAATTTTAACATATGTTTTTTCTAGAATTTAATTCAAATTATTTCTATACTGGTAATTTTGTAGAACTTCTAGGTTAGCAATCAACCATCGTTGCACAATACGAATTTGTATGTGCAATAGTTTCCAAACGAATTCGAATCTGGATGAGCCATAAATTTTCGTAAGTTTGTGACGTGGAAATCTGCAAGAAATCATGCATGAAATTCAAGTTTGTGACGTGGAAATCTACAAGAAATCATGCATAAAATTTTAGCAAGCTTCCAAACGGTTGACTTTTCGGTCAACAAGATCACCTCGATTTGCGTGCAATGAGTCTCGAGTTGATAAAATCTGGTTCTTTGGACAAAATTTCATAATTTACCTAAAAAATAAGAATAATAAGATTAAAATATAATTTTTGAGTAATTTTTCTAGAATTAAATAATTAAAATAAATTATCTCTTGACATGGTAACATATCATACATAGGCTATTTGGACTTTGACTTGGATTCCGATGTGTACCAGCTAAGGACCACAGGCGAGTATATTCTCTGATAGTTTTTATTATTTGATATTTTCTATGATGCATATTTATAGTAGTATTTTACCTGATTCCTGACACGATGGATACACGAATTGGTATTGTATGGATTCATTTTCATGAGATACATATTTTTAGGCATATTAACTTTTTCTGGAATAATGAATTACTAAACTAATGTATTTTCTGGCCTGTTGACATCTTCTGGACTATTGAGATTATTCGTGTTTGGGCTTGGATCCATGAGTACTAGTCGGGCGAAAAAATACCTAGAAGACACGTGAACATTCCCTTTCTATCCTATGGTCTTATTGGAATAATAGCAGCCACATACGACACGTGTGGTTTGTCGGATATTACCCCCTAGTCGTTCACATATCAACTTGGTATTTTAAAATACTAGTTGGATACAGTCATTCTGGATTAATCTACACTTGCTGATTGTACACTTGCATGACAGATTTTTTTAGTTCATATATTGTCTGTCTTTACATGCTTATTTGTTTTTCTTTCATGTCTTTCATTATTTCTTTATTTAACTGTTCTTCTATGATGTATCTACCATATTCCATTATTATATGCTCATCAAGTATTTTATAACTATTTACTGTTCATAGTATTTGTCAATTAACTGGAACTGCTATTGGGTTGTACTCGTTCCATCCAGATTGGGTAAAAAAATTTAGGTGACTTGCTATCTTGCTCATTGGATTTTGTTAGAGATCGAGATGCTTTTGGAGGCCAATATTAGAATTTAGATAGTTTAGCAACTTCTTTGGATTTGATGTTTAGCGGATTTGTTCTCGAGTTATGATTTAATTTTAAATTAAGAATCTTGTAAAACTATGTAAATGTTGTGAATGAGCAATATATTTAAATTTATGATTAAATATTATTTGGATTAATGGACCATTGTTATCATAGACTGCGTACTACCGTCGATGCTACGGCGTAGGATGGGCTTGGCCACGTACTCGTATCCAAAAAGCGGGTGCGGGTCGTGATAATTACCTTGCCCAACCACATACCTAGACCAATACCTTGGTATTACCCAATACCTTAACATAATGTCTTAGTACTCATTGGTACATAATACCATGGTACCACTCTAATGTCATGTGATACCTAGTTATCACTAATAACCATACTCACAATACCTAGTACTACCTTCAATAACCTAATAAAAACTTAACATATACAATTGGGTATCACACACAAAGGTTGATACTCAATACTAACTATATCCCAAAACCTCATTCGCATACCCCACTAGCCTACAACACCCTACACTAGTACCTTATACTTATCAACACTAGACAATACTCAAATCCTAACATTTCCTCTAGTGAGTGACACATACACACACATACCCTTGAAATATCCTAACTGTGCATCAACCCAGGTAATAACCCCTCACACTCCCAACTGCAACACTGAGAACCCGATTCCACCCATCTGTATTGGCTGTCGGAGCCTTGGTAAGTAGTTGCTGCTATCTCCTATACTTACTGCAGACCTGAACTTCCCCTCTCATGCCCACTGCACAGGCCCCTTGGTATACCCTCCACATCAACAACTGCACTCAAATTCTAGGCCTAAAGTATGTACATGAATGCAGACTTCACACAGCAACTGCAGTAAACCCTATTCCCTAAACTTGCTTCTACTGCTACTTCCATAAGTGCTCCCCCAAAAATTGCACATAAGTGACCCCTAAACCACTACTCCACTACTGAACTAGAGTACTAACCATACTCCAACTACTCAAGCACAACTTCACCCTACACATTGCCTTACCCGACCCCTCATCTAATCGACACAGGCCTGCACCAAAACCTGATGTAAAGCTTACTGCAGGTCCTACTGATACCCAAACTCTTAACCCCTTCACTTAATAAATAATACAGGTACATGACTTCTCAATTGACTGTGCCCATGTTCATTAAACTAGTGCACCATTATGCACTGGCACACACCTTGCTATTGATGCACTGTTCCTGGCAGTGCCCGACCCGATACTGTTTGAAGCTAAACAAAACCACCCCCTTTGTTATGTATACAACACATCCTAGTATGGTAACACAACACATTATCTTTCCCCCATCTCTTGACCTCACTTCCTTCCCTCTCCACTCTCCACCAAGCACACACTAAACACTCACATACTAACAATAATACGAACACTAGGTGTGCACCACATGAATATCACACCAACTTCCATGATATTCTCATGATACACTCCACAAACACTCCAATACACCACTAAATTCCCATGAACATAATTAACATATAAAATATAACTATAATTAAGTAAAATTGAGAAAATCTAATGAATCTATATGAAATTTGCACAATATAACATAATTACAAAGGAAATATCAATCCTACACCACAGTATCATGGCATAACATGATACGCACTCCCTGTATCAACTTTTGGGCACAAGGATACCAAAACACCATCAAATAAACCCCAATAGTTCTTATGAGGACACAAATCACACTCTATATGGACACAATTAGGATTTTTTCCAATTTGAGCCCCAAACCAATAATTCACTGACCCAATCATAGATCTACCAAATTGAGGGCTCCTAGTGCCTAGATCCACCATTAGGAAGTTAATTATATCCATGCGACAGTTCCTACATATCCATGGGATATTCTTAACCATGAATTTGATAAAAATGAGAGAATTACCTACTATTTTTGTGCCTTCTTTGGAGAATTCTGAATTTGGACACGGAAGAAATGAGTCTGACACAATCCACCAAGACTTGGACTCCTCTCAAGCTCCTCCTAGGGCTCCAAGTTTCCTTACTCTCTAATGGAAGAAGAATGAGTAGAATTGGTGAAAGAATAAAATGGGAGTTCAAATTTTAAATCTAATATTTGGAGAAAAATGAATTGGTGTTGCTTGGAAAAGAAGTAGAAATTAATGGAGAAAAATTGAAGTTCAAATCTCCATGACAAGGTTGGCCACCATATGGACTTGTAATTGGTTTTAATTACTAATTATGCAATTCCATCATCCAATTTAAATTCAAATTAGAGAGAACAAGGAATCTATTCTAACTAATTGGGAATCTCTATATTTAATAGAAAATATTCCTTCCATGATAACTAACTAATTTAATTAGACTAATTTATGGTCATTAATTAGTACTAACTAGCCACTAACAATTAACAAATTAATTATAGCAATACAAAATAATTCTATACTAACCACTAACATAATTTAATATAAAAATATTAGCAACATATAAAATTACCAAAATACCCTTAGGATAAAAAGTGGTAGTTACAGTAGCCACCATTGCTAGAGCAAACATGTTCAACCTGCAAAACTCTGCTGCATATTCGTCCACTATCATGTCGGCCTGCTTGAGGCTAATGAATCTCTGTTGTAGTTCATATTGTGCCACCACGCCAAAATACTTGGCCCTGCACCTGGTCCTGAAGCAGTCCCATGGGATAGGTTGCCTCAAGACAATCTTCATAGATGCCCACCAGGCACAGGAAAGATCTTGTAGCTAAAACCGAATCTAATCCACCTGCTCTTCAGCCAGAACCTTGGTCACCGCAAAGATAGTCTCAATATCTTGAGCCAAGATTTTGTCGTGATAGCATTCTCTGTGCCAACAAAATACCTTAGGTTGAGTCGGCAAAATTTAATCGACGCACCCGAATCAATCCTCTCATCCCTCTCTAGGCCGGTCTACATTCCTTGGTTCCGTGGAACATTCTACTCCTACTGCTGGAACTGTTGATGCTGCTAAACTACCACCTGGTGTTGTTGGGTAGCCAACATCCCCCTGATAATCTCCAATAATTTAGGGGTATTAAGTACCGCTGGCACTGTTGGCATCCTCGAGAGTACCAGCATCTGGGGCAACTATTGCTCAACCTGCCCAATCACTGGCTTTGTTGTTCCAACCAGCTGAATTACTGGCTCTACCAGAACCTGACTAGGAGAAGGCACTGTCCCTGTTGGTGCCCCGTAGAACCCTGTCCTGCTTGCTGCTCTGCCACAATTGCTTCTTTGACAAACGAGGACGAAGTGCCCCTATAGGAGAAGGATGTAAGATATCTAGAACGAGACAAGAAGGAACAAGGATGCAAGAAGTTTATTAGTTCAAGTATGATGTAGAGAACGGACCAAGATATCAAGGCGGACATATTTTAATTGAGACTCCTATAACCACAACACCCTAAAAGTCAAAAAAATAGACCTGTATGGGCCACTAGAAAAATCTTGTCACGCCCTGCTCACAGAATACTAGATAAATACGGAGACGGATAAGGCCAGCTACTCACTATGGAGTATCCAGGTACCCCACAATACGGTCATTACTATCTATGAATAAGGGATTACTTACTATAATAAAGTCTCCTATGGTCTCATAAGACATCTATGTCTCAATCAATCAAACAAGAATTAGTAATAAAGAGCATATACGATAAAGCAGTAAGGCATCCCAAACGCTTTATTAAAATAATCTAGAAACTAGCTATAAAAAATGATGAGATAGTAGAGTATCAATAGTACATAATTGTAAGTCAGCTGCAGTCTGAATAAGTACAATCATGTAAAGGAAACTAATATCCGGACTATCCGGCAAAAATAGGTGTTGGTGCCTAAACACCCAAAATAGAAATAAAATTATATAAGAGTGGTGGAGAAGAAACTCACTCAAGTCCCTCGGCGGCCATCCTCCTAGAGCGCACCATCGGTCAAATATAAGGCTGGATTATTAGTCTCTTCTAGTGAATCTGG
The DNA here is from genome assembly GCA_036927795.1 of Iris macrosiphon. Classification (NCBI taxonomy): domain Eukaryota; kingdom Viridiplantae; phylum Streptophyta; class Magnoliopsida; order Asparagales; family Iridaceae; genus Iris; species Iris macrosiphon. Next base: position 104,571,892 of record JAYESA010000014.1, on the reverse strand, counting down.
CCATAGGAAACAAGCATGGTCAGGCCCTCATAACAAGTACCATAAGGAACACAAATGAAAGAACCAAAACCCAAATAATATGCATAGTAAGACATATGCCAGGATCATAGGCGTGTATCTCATCATCGATATAGTAGGTCACCTCTTGTTATGCCCCATTCCTGGGAGAACGAACGTCCTCGCATGGCATGATGTCGCGCGAGCCTAAGTTGCGTCCGTGCAAGGCAAGCACCTAAAACGGTCGGTAGACAACTAGTTCGCAGAGTCTTCATAGCGAAAACATTGAATAAACACAAGTATGAAATAAAATCAAACTCTTTATTGATATAGAAATAATGTTACAAGCAATGCTAGGCCGAGATTATAAGTCGCTCAAGCTCTCTCTCTCTCTCTAAAATAAAATAAAATGTGTCAAGCGACTTACAACTTGGGGGAGGATATATAACCTCTGTATCCTGAAATTCTTGCTTATGTTATTAGATTAATTTGGGACAATTAGAATTTTTTCACAATTTTTGGTTAATTAAAAACTAGTAACACTAATTTTTTAGGGCTTTCAATAATTTATTTTAGTATGAAACATAATTAAAAATGTCCCAAACTTTTATTTTAGGTTCTAAATAATCAAATATATTTTCTAGAATTTTCTGACTATTTTTAGTATATATTGGGAGTTATTTAGGCAAATAACTAATATTTTTAGGACTTCTAAAATTTATTGTGCAAGTCCAGGAATATAGAATGGACCCACATATTTTTTTAGTGTTTATAATAATATTAAATATTTTTTAAAATTATTTCAAAAAATTTAGAATATTTTTAATATTTAATTTTAGTTATTAGCTGCGGCGTAGGCTGGATGTACCCATGCACTCGTGCCCCAAATTTTGGGTGCGGATCGTGACACATTTTTTGTTGTGGCCTATGCAGATCAGGCTTCGCAAGTTGTGCGATATCGTGGTAGTGTGACATCTTAGTTGTACTACTACGTGCCTGCGATAGGATATAGAACATAGGATACTAGGATGAGAGAGGATACTGAATCACAAATTATTTCTTAAGAGATTCCTGGGACGACCCTTGAGAATCTTATTATAATTTCCAATTTAAATCTTTTCCCTTGTTCCGTCCGCTCTCATTTGTTGTTATTGAATTTGATTCTTTTTGATCAGTTGTTAAATTTAATTCTTGGTATCGTTGTTGAGTTTGATTTCATATCGAGATAAATTTTACGGACTAAATTACGGTATCATTTGATGACATATGTTGATGAGGACAGTGAGAAAGGTGAAACTTCTACTTTGGTTATGGAGCCTAGAGTTTATCGCAGCCACATTAGCTGTCATGGCAGAAACGTAGGAACCTTACTTCGGATGTACATATCTTAGTTATGAATTTAGAGTTTCTCGCAGCCATACCGGTTGGCGTGGTGAGGGTTCTAGATGACGTGATTATAGTGTTGCATACCTTAGTTATGGAACCTATCGTTTATCGCAGCTATGCTCACTAGCGTGGCGAGGATTCTGAGTGTCATAATTTCGGACAGACGTGTATGATTATCATGTTGTATCTTAAATTGGTTCTTAAAGTATCATCTCAATACTTATCCACTTCTATTATTATAGGACTTTGTTCTATCATTTTTTTTGATAGCCGTAGAGATACCTTCAGTCCTTTGTCCAGTTCCTTATAGAGCTTCTTTCCATTAGGGTTCCTTGTTAGTATGATAATTGGTGACTTATAATTAGGTCTGTGTCTTATATCAGTGTTGACTGAGTATGGCTTGTGAGTTTGTAAGTGTTTCTTGGTTGGACATATAAGCAATAGACATCAATCTAGAGTTAACCCATAGTGTAGTACCTTGTAGCAATATTCCTATGATAGCATGTCAGTCCTGGATAGTCATAAATTCATGTAGTTGGGTGATCCATGTAAATAATTAAGTATCGAAGAAATTGTATTAAAAATTAATGGAGCATGATATTTAATTTGGTGGTTGATTACTTGGGTGTGCCAAGAGTAAAGAAATGTATATGCATAAAGGGTATTAATGAGATGCCATAGGTAGAGAAATATCAAGATTGGTCATGGAAGGTGTGAAGTGTATCATTGATTAGTGTACCAGTCTGTAAAAGGTTAAGGGGAGATACGTATACATCAATCGAGATATGAAACCATATGCCTGCCTTTGAGAGTGAAGTGAAACATGTGTATTATAAAAGGTGCAAGTGATCATGAGTTCTAGAGAGTGTGATGAGGCGATCTAATGATGAAGCTAGTATCCTCGAATATTAAGGGCATATGTTGTGTAATGAGGAAGCTAGTGTTACTATACCAAGAGTGTTAGTGTTTCTATATCAAGGATTAGTTGAGAATTGTGCTAGTAACAATAAGTACCTTGTGTGATAATATTAGATTGGTGTATTAGTTAATATGGATAGAAAATTATCAGGAGTAATGGTGCAAGTAATCTAGGCAGTGCAATTTTCAGTACACAGTTGAGGGTTATAGACAGATTGGTGTATTTGTGTGTACCTTGAGTGTTAGAGACTGTGAATATATATGTATACTTATATAGATGTGGATTTAAATTTATAATTTGAAGATTGGAAATAAATTTCAATTTTTAAGAATTTTTGAGGAGTCGAGATTTTATGTTATTAAAATTTTTGAGGATTCAAATTCAATTCGATAAACATAGTCAAAGCTATAAAGATTTTTGGAAGTGATTAAAATTTTATTTCAATATTTGAATATTTGACTTTTGAGGAAAGTATATGCATTTTATTTTAAATTGTTCGAGAAGTTAAATTTTGAGGATCTTATTTTGAGGATAAAATTTTATAGTGGGTAACAAATGTATAACAGTATATGAGTGGATGAAGTATATGTGTAAGGATCTGTTGGCTTGTGCATGTCTGAGATGGCACTGCAAACTGACTTGGGTGTCCATCTAGAGTCGTATTAGAGGGAGTAGTACTTAGTGTGGTGTGTTGCACTTGATATGCACTTGAGTGATAAGAATAACTAGTATAAACAGTTGCAGTAGGTAAGAGAGCTAGCAATGGTTGTGCTAGTAGTAGAAACAGTGGTACCTAAAGGGATAGAGGTATTAAACTTGGATGCAATTTGACCTATGGTTGTGTTAGAGGTTCTTGGTATCAGATTTTGGTATTAATAGACATGTGTGTGTGCCATGTGGATGTATCCATGGATATCTTGTGGACTAGTGATTAGTTGATATGGGTATCAGTGTATAGGGATAGGAATTAGTGAGTGAATATGCCAGAGTTAAGTATATGTTAGAGGATTAAGATGTCCAAGTGATGGTTTAGAAGACTATGTTCTTTTCTTTCCTTCTATTTCTTTTTCGTCTATTTTATTGATTGATTGATTTCCTAGTACTGTAGCTTGTATTAGTAATTTTCTTGCTAGAATATAGTTAGTAGTACACCCTGACAGAGACTACAATACCATGACAAAAGAGACCATAACCGTGCATATTTTCTCTAGATTGCATGTTGTATGACTGTAAGTAGGATTTTCTCAGACCTTGATTATTGGGGGTTTGATCGTAGTGAAGATTAATAAAGAGGTTATGACTGGACAGAGAAAGACAAGGTGCCTTAAATTTCGAGGATAAACATTAATTTATATAAAAAGTTAAGAATTTAATATGGCAGAATTGACGATTTTGTTAAATCATTGATTTTTATGAAGATTACGATATAATTGAATTTGTCATTAAATTTTGAGAAATTTAAGAAGATTATCATTATATTTATTTGACTGCAAGATATAAATTTTAAAACTTATATTTTGAATGTTGTATTTGAAGATTTCGTAAGTATTACAGTGTTTGAGTATTATGTGAAAAAAGAATCGAGGAATAAGATCACAAATGGATTAGTGTTTGAATTCAAATTTTTGGGATGAGATTTCCAATTTTATAAATATGCATTGATTGGATTTAAAATTAGAGGATTGGATATTAATTTTTTTTATTTAGTTATTAACTTAAAATTTTGGATAAGAATGAAATTGATTTTAATTTTGAAGATTTTCAGGAATATGATATTTATAGAATTTTAAAAAATTTGTGAAATAACAATATGGATTTACTTCATGATTATATGGTTTGATGAAATTCTTGCTTAAATTTTTGGGATGATAGTAAAAAGAGAAGAAAAAACTATTGAGAATTTTAAATTTTGAAGAAGAATTTTTTTTAAGATAGGTAGACTTGTAACCTCTGTATCCTGAAATTCTTGCTTAAATGTTGTTATTAGGTTAATTTGGGGCTATTAGAATTTTTTCACAATTTTTCGTTAATTAAAAACTAGTAAAAGTAATTTTTTAGAACTTTTAAGAATTTATTTTAGTTTCAAACATAATTAAAAATATCCCAAACTTTTATTTTAGGTTCTAAATAGTCAAATATATTTTCTAGAACTTTTTGAGAATTGTTTGAGCTTTTTAGTATTTATTGGGAGTTATTTAGGCTAATAACCAATTTTTTTATGACTTCTAGAATTTATTGTGCAAGTCCAGGAATATAAAATGGACCCACGTAATTTTTTAGTGTTTACAATAATATTATATATTTTCTAAATTTATTTTAGAATTTTTGGAATATTATTATTATTTATTTTTAGTTAAATAGGCAAAACTAATTTTTAGAGCTTCTAGTAAATATAGTAGGAAATCTATGAACATAAAACTATCCCAAGTATTTTTCTAGGATTTTTGGGTTCAAAATATATTTTTTATAATTTTTTAGATTTTTATGATTATTTTTAATGTTTATTTTGAATTATTTAGATTTAAAACGACTTAAATAATGTTTTGATAAAGGCAAATCAAAAATAAATAATACAAACAAACCATCTAACTAGATTCTGACACGTGTCAGCCTATTACTTTTCATTTAGTCGCAGCCAACATATATATATATATATATATATATTAATTATCCTATTATTTTAGAGAGAGAGAGAGAGAGAGAGAGAGAGAGAGATTTGAGGGGAATTGTAATCTAGGATTTTCTTCATCTTCCAGAAGCCATTACTCATAGCTCCGGACTCCAAATATAGCCCACTTTCTTGCTTTAGAACCGTATTGAGGTTAGTTTTCTGAATATGTAAATTTTTTCACGAAATTCTGAATATTAAATTCTGGAAAATTCGTAGAGCATAGCATGTCTGAAAATAGATGTGTCTCGGTATTTTTACGATTTCGGGAGAACTAGGAATCAGAATCACTAACCGTTTAAAGTTTTGGAAAGCTAATGTCGAGATAATTGACATATGTTTTTTCCAGGATTTAATACGAAATATTACTATGCTGTTAATTCTATAGAACTTCTAGGTTAACAATCAACCACCGTTGCACAATTCGATTTTAGGTATGTGCAATAATTTCTAAACGAATTTGAATTCGAATGAACTATAAATTCTAGCATGTTTTTGACGCTGAAATCTACAGGAAATCATACATAAAAGTCGAGTTTGCATCGGTTGACTTTTTGGTCAACAGATCGTCTCGATTTGCGTGTTATGAGTCTCGAATTGGTAAAATTCAGTTTCTTTGGACAAAATTTAGAAATTAACCTAAAATTCAGAATAATAAGATTAAAATAGGATTTTAGAGTAATTATTCCAGAATTAAATAAATTAAAATAAATTATCTTTTGACATGGTAAAATTGTAATACATAGGCTATTTGGACAATGACTTGGACTCTGATTCATACCAGCTAAGGACCACAGGCAGTATATTCTCTGACAGTTTTTATTATGTTGATCATATCTATGATTCTAGTTGTATAGCGTACATGATTCTAACATTATGTATATACGGATTAGCATCATCGAGACCTATCACGAGGAGTCATGATTGGAGTCTATCGTGTTAGTTAGGGACGAGAAAATATTAGTAGATTATATGATCATACCCCACTCTACATGCATCATAGCTCATCCCACACCTCACGTCGGGTGCAGCCTGACCATTACATGCCTCATAGCCTGTTATATATGATTAGCCTGACTATTGCTCGCTTCATAGCTAACTGGATGGTTAGCCTGACCTTACATGAATCATAGCTAATCATATGTAATAAGCCTGATATGTCCCAAGATGATCACATGATAGACTGATGTTTCACACACTTAGCTAGATATTTTAGTCATGTATTTTCAGTTTATAGTTCTAGCATTCACTTATATTCTAGTTCATTGTTCTAGCATGCACCTGTATTTCTGTTCATTGCTAGTTGTACCATTGATGATGATATATGCTCCAGTATTTCTAGTATTCTATTATCTCCAGTATTTCTTATTGCCAGTATTTATATCCATCTTGTATTTTTTTACACTGTATTATAGTTTTTGTCAATATACATGGAACTGTTGTTAGCGCTTGTACTTTGCTCCATCCTGATTGGAAATATTTTTTCAGACTGCGACTTAGAGGACTTGTTCTCGGCATACTTGGAGATTTAAATGTTATTGTTTGTAGGTTAGGCTATTTTGTTGTTTAGACTTGTGTTGTATTTCGTTTATTTTCTTTGATATCTTATCGTGCTTTAGTTTCTGTGATTGAATATTTTCATATTATATTGTGATATCTGTGTCTCCTTATGGAGTTGGATATTCATATGAGATTGATTTGCTAGTATTGTGACCTAGACAGCGTTCTACCATTGATGCTGCGGCGTAGGCTGGACGTACCCACGCACTCGTGCCCCAAATTTCGGGTGCGGGTCGTGACATGTTACATAGGCGATGTTCCAATACATGATGTCCTGTATATGTGCTTCATCTCCTTACACAATGCTCCAAGGCTCTAAAGTTATCTCCACGCCTTAGCACGCATGAGAAAAGACTCTGCACCAAACGAGGTTCTTCCGCACCCTACAAGCAATCTGGTGACTTATCAGTACATTGAATGCACCGGTGGGGAGGCTTCACGCCCGCTCAACCAAACCAAACACGGTAGATTAGTTACATGCACCATCTATCTTGTTTTTTTTCTAGTCATGTCTTAGGATCAGTTTCTTGGCATATGATATAAAATATAACTCGTGTTGCAGTGCACCGTACGATATAAGAGAAATATGGTGGAACTAACCAACTTATCATACGTCATTTCCTGCTCAAAGATGCAACCAAGTTAACCAACATATATGACATAAATCAAGGAACCGTATATGAAAACTCAAGTGTATTACGAGCGTGTTTCTGTCTCTGGCTAACAATATACTCAGATTATTCAGATTCAGATTTAGGTATGTTACGCAGATTATTCAGATGTGTTATACTCAGATTACTTAGATGTTCAGTTTACTTGTTTCAATATAATGGCTCGCAAGCGAATTGCCGCATTCGAGCCAAACTTAATCTATATGAATAAAAGGTCACTGGCATAGCTATAAAGGATGATTCATATTTGCATTCATAATTTTCTACCTATCACGAGTAATGGCGGGTATGTCCTGATAGGCTAGGACTTACCAGGTATTACATCACTCATATGGCCATACCCACATGGCAAGTCGCCCATAATCCTATGATTCCTCCTAGGCCGGTGTCGATCTCGGTGCCCCGGTGATCCCCCGTGGAATCCATATACCTCGTGCATGTGTTGTCCGTGACCATGCATGATTCTTTTCTTTTATCATACTTAACGGGCTCCCAAAGCCATAATGGATTATCGACTAGGTTGGTGGCGCTCCATGCAGCGCGTGTAGCGAGCCCCGTTGCACGTCCCCGCCATACCCATCTATAATCATACTTCCTTTCTTTTATGTTATTCTTTTTAATTACTTTCTTTTCATTATTTAGTTTCCGGTATAAGGACTGCCTTGGCAACCTTATGGTCCTGAAGCCTTCTATGTTTCTATTACTTGGCTCGAAATGACTATTTTGTTAGTCTTTCGGCCTCTACTGAGTTAATCAATTCAAGTGGAGTGTAAACACCCTAAATTTCCGAAGTGAAATTAATATAATTTTCCGTATATTTTAGGTATTTTTCTGGATGTCTGTCACTAAGGTTTTGTGGGTTAAATAATTTTAAGTGTGGCTTAATGGGGTTAAAAAATTCTGGAAGTAAAAATTTATTGTGTATAATGGAGAACTGGACGCGTGGCATTTTTCGGTGAATTTATTGGACACCGGAGCAACGTATCGAGGACCAAAAGCTATTTGGATTGTAAACCAAACCAAACCCGAACCAAACCAACCCGAAACCCGCAGAGGAAGCCCTAGCCGCCGGATGTACTGTACAAAACCTATAAATCCCTCCCCCTCGGCGTTCGTGCCAAGCCCTAGCCGCCATCTTCGCCTCGACACGGAGACCCTCATCCCGACCTTGCCACCGGTGTAGCCGAGCGACTCACCTTCGCCGCCGATCGACGTCGAGCCCGCGACCCGTCAGTCGTCGAGCCCGCGACCCTTCAGTCGTCGACCTTGACGCCTCCCATCGCTGCCACACCGCGATCCGTCAGTCGTCGACCTAGCCGCCGACTTCACAGCAGACCGACCTGACCCAGGCCGCCGCCGACCGATCTGGACCCGCGGCCATCCCCTTCGAAGGCCGACCCCGCCGGAGTCCGCTGGACGCCGCCATTTTCGACGATCAACTCGCGGCCTCACCCCTCCGCCGTGAGCACAGTCCGCCCGAGCGTGACTCATCCGCCTCTCAGCGACTCCGCGGACACGAGGAAGCAGAAACTCTGAACCAGGACACGAAATTGGCTCTCGGTCACTTGGAAAACAGAACCCACGGAGCCCTGTTCAGGTATTGATTTCTCCCCACTCGCAACTCCGTTTTCAATTCCGTCGATTGCTATGCGTAGACTGTATACCCCTCTCGGTGCCCGTGCAACTCGCTCGGTGCATCGCGTCTTGTAGTGGTCGTACACAGCGATCCAAAACAGGAAAAAACAACGCCCTGTTTCACCTCGGAACTGAGTCCACCCCGCCAATCGGGACGACTTGGTCGCACGCGGTCTTTACCAAACTGTGCGTGACGTTGATACGGTCGTGTAGGATTTCGCAGAAGTCGATTCGGAGGTGCGTGCACCCCGAAATCAACGCGTATCCGCCGACAACACCCCGTATTCGTCGATTCTGAAACACGCTGTAACTTCGTGTACACACGTCGGATCGAGACGAAACTTGCGCCATCGGATCCGTAATAATATGCTGGTCCTGTGAGCCAAGTTTGGTTCGATTCTGAGAACGTTGACAAAATCGCGTATCGTGGGCCCCACAGGCTCCACTTGACGGGTGATTTTGTGATCGGCTCATCGGAATCCAATTCTGGAAGTTCCGTTGGGTTCGTATCGTCGTTCCTGACTTGTAGACACTGAGTTTGCAGAATTTGGAGACCTTTGACCCTAACACGCTTTTCGGTGCAAAGTGGCCCACAGGTGGAACCCGCTTTGGCCCGAAAATGACCTTTTTGCCCCTGTGTCCAAATTGGACGTAAGGACAGGCATTTCCAGCAGTTTGACATCTTCTGAGACTGTTGGTGATATTTATTACAGCTTTCGGAGTAGTACCTACCGGACCCACAGATACCAGGACGACAGTCGACATTCAAACATCAGGCAAGTGTACCTTGCCACTCTATGCAGCTTAGTTATCTATTTTCCTTGCTTATTATATATATATTGCTGTGCATGCTCAACCTAGGACCGTGTGACGTACTTAGTGTCCGATTATCAGTCGGGTGCCGACACTGTACGCAGTGTTGGGTACGGTCATCTAGAGATGGACATCCGTGACACTTTATTCTCGTACTTGTCTTATCAAGTACTCTATGACCCAGGACACTGGACACTATTCATGAGACAGGATTTTCTCGAGATATTCGTGGTGATTCTGTATAGGATATAGGACATGGACATTATATTCTTAGATACTGTATGACTGGTTGCATTTAGCTATGATCACGCTTGACATGGGCATGAGACGTTATGGTCATGATATGCGTGGTTACATTGGGTGGGGAGAGACACACAGGCTACAGGCTGTTTACATATATATATCTTCTATTATTGAGAGGTCGTAGACTCTCGTAGCAGAGCTAGACCCACTACCGGTTATTACCGCTACCGGCTCCCCGACACAGAGCTTATAGTGGCTCAGCCTGAGACTAGTGCTGCTCTCACTTGCATTTACACTTAGATGGTTACATATTTACCCATTGTTCATTTGGTTATTTAATTGCTGCATTGCTTATCTGTATTTATTGGCATGAGCTTTCTTGTACCTTGCTATGTCCCCTGAGGACCTGGATCCGGATTTTGTCCCCAGCTTTTGCAGATGAGGTTTATCCCGAGATCTACGGGACCGGTGCAGGAGCTGATCCAGGAGTTGTACCACCATCCGAGGACGAGGTCTTAGCTGAAGACTTCTCTTGAGCATCCATGTTTATGCTCAGCTTTTATTATTTATTTCATTCTTTTATATTCTGGTCAGATGAACCTTTGTACTAGATATTTATCGGGTTGTTTCTCCGAAGTACTTTGTGAGACTTGCTGATGATTTACATTCCTTATTTGTTCTGTGGATCATATTTTATATCTTGTGTGGATGAGATTAGTTGTGCCATGATTGTCGTAGACTTGTTTTACAGCTTAAGTATGCCCTGATGGATCCATATTATTGAGTTGGTCCATCGGTGCGTACTGCTGGCCGTTGACACGCGTCCAGTCCCTCGGTATTTTGGGACTGGGGCGTGACAGGGTTTTTGTGGTGGCCCATGCAGGTCTACGACTAAATTGTTCGGTTTCAACTTAGGGACCGAACCAGCCTGCCCTAAGGATAGGATAAGTTCTAGGTTCTCATCCATTATTTAACCATTGTTGAACTCTATATCGAACTCGAAATTTGTTACTTGAACTGCATCCTGTATTGATTCCTCTGAGCGTTCCTACAGTTTATATTTTGATTGCAGAGCAATGGATTTCGGGAACAGAGAGGATATTCCTTTGGATACGCCACACGACGCTGTGGTTACTTATGGAGACGGAGTGACACCAGGGGATGGAGGACAAGCATCGCAGAGTGATCAAACCGGTCAGCCTAATCCAAGATTCCGGAGAGATGACATCCCACCTCCACCATAGTTCACTCCCCAGATGCCAGTATTCCCGCCAGGACAAGCCATGGACGGGCAACAAATGTTCCAGATGATGTATGCTATGATGCAAGCACAGCAACAGATTCAGCAGGAGGCCCATCGGCAGGAGGCCGAGTATCTGAGGACCAGCCTGGTATCCGCATTGGAGCAGGCAAATCCCCCAACGAGGCGAACAACGACGGGATCTATCACTGATTTCCGTCACCTCAAACCTCGCACATTTTCTGGTAAGGAAGGGCCAACGGAAGTTCATGAGTGGCTCACCAACATTCAGCATCAGTTGGAAGCCGCTGAACTTCCGAGAGAGAAGTGGATGACTGCAGTTAGAATGCAGTTAACTGATAATGCGCATCACTGGTGGCTAGCAGAAGAGAGAAGACTTGGACAGGACAGAGTCACATGGGAAGAATTCTCTAGACTCTTCCAAGAGATGTACATCCCGGCAGTCGCACGGTCAGAGCTCAGAGACAGGTTCAACCGCCTTATCCAAGGCAGCATGTCAGTGGAGGAATACAATGCGGAATTTATTCGCCTGAGCCGCTTTGCCCCAACACTGATTTCAACGGAGGAAGAAAAAGCAGAGAAGTTCTTTGACGGCTTGAAGTTCAAACTTCAGAGAGTGATTGGAACGGTAGCACCTACCTCTTATACCGATGTCCTTGCAGCAGCCCGACGCTTGGAGCGCGTCACCAGGAGGGAATCTAATCTGAAGAGGCCTATCACATCAGCACCATCCAGGCCAGCACATGGGGATTCCGCAAAGCGAGCCCAAAGGGGTATGCCAGATAGAGCAGCACAGAGAGACAGACCTCTTCCTACTTGTCACCACTGCGGCAAGGTAGGACACATTGAGAAGGAATGCAGGCGTAAGTTGGGACTATGTTTGAGCTGCGGATCCAGCCAGCACTTTTCCAGGGACTGTTCCGAACGCCGAGACGGAGCACCAAGACTAGCATTGCCTGCACCACGACCAGCTTATCCAGCAGCAAGAGCCCAACAGACAGGAGTTGGTGGGGTCAGACCACCAACCCCCGGAGGGAACCAGCAGAGACCACCCCTGGCACCACAGGCAGCCCTATTTCATCAGCAGCAGCAGCAGCAGAGAGGTCCAGCTCAGGGACGGGGACAGGCATTCCCATTAGCTGTTGAGGAGGAGGCTACAGCAGGCGAGGTCATCGCAGGTACTATTTTAGTAGCTTCATTACCAGCTGTAGTTTTATTTGATTCTGGAGCATCGCATTCATTTATAGCAGCTAGCTTTGTAGCCACCCATAGAGTAGCTACCGCACCCCTTCCGAAGATGAAGAGAATTCTTACGGGAGGCGGTATTATTCCGGTTAGTGACGTCTGTAGATCATGTTCTGTAGTAGTTTGTGGCCGAGAGATGCGAGCTCAATTTTTGATCTTTTCTATGCCTGACTATGACGTTGTACTTGGTATGGACTGGTTGAGTCAGTACCATGCGACTCTTGATTGTCGGCTTGGAAAGGTTATATTTAGACCGCCTGGCCATCCAGAATTTGAGTTTCTCCGAGGAGCAGTAGAGCAAGGAGTTCAGCCTACTCTTAGGGTATTATCTGTAGAAGAGGAGACAGGTTACCCAAGAGTCATATCAGGTTTTGTGGATGTATTTCCTGATGATCTTCCAGGTTTACCGCCTGATCGGGAAATAGAATTCACAATAGACTTAACCCCAGGAGCAGAGCCAATCACTTCATCGGTTTATCGGCTAGCACCTAAGGAGTTAGTGGAGTTGAAGGAACAGGTTGATGATCTTTTGGAGAAGGGTTTTATTCGGCCCAGTGTTTCACCTTGGGGAGCACCCATCTTATTTGTACCGAAGAAGGATGGAACAGTACGGTTGTGTATTGATTACCGGGCACTAAATGCTGTCACTATCAAGAACAGGTATCCCTTACCACGCATTGATGATCTATTCGATCAATTGAGTGGTGCAAGGGTATTCTCGAAGATTGACCTTAGATCCGGCTATCATCAGATCAAGGTGAGGAAGGAAGACATCCCGAAGACAGCTTTCAGGACGAAGTATAGGCATTACAAGTTCTTGGTGATGCCGTTTGGTTTAACCAACGCGCCAGCAGTGTTTATGAGCTTAATGAACAGGGTCTTTCATCAGTTCTTGGATAAATTCGTAGTAGTGTTCATTGATGACATTCTCATATATTCTAAGAGCCCTGAAGAGCACGAGGAGCATCTTAGAATCGTGTTAGAGACCTTGAGGCAAGAGAAGTTATATGCCAAACTCAGTAAGTGTGAGTTCTGTATGAACAAAGTACCTTTCTTGGGACACATCATATCAGGAGAAGGACTTTCAGTGGATCCAGAGAAGGTTGCAGCAATTGAGACATGGCCTACACCCACATCAGTCGCAGAGGTGAGAAGTTTTCTCGGACTTGCGGGATATTACCAAAGGTTTGTAGAGAATTTCTCGAGGATTGCAGAACCAATGACGAAGCTGACACGAAAGGATCAGGAGTTTGTATGGACAGAAGACTGCCAGAAGGCTTTTGAAGAACTGAAGAGAAGATTAATAACAACACCTGTCTTGACTCTTCCTTCAGGGTCAGGAGGTTTTGTTGTTTACAGTGATGCATCAGGCAGCGGATTAGGATGTGTTTTGATGCAACATGGGAAAGTTATTGCTTATACGTCAAGACAGTTGAAGGACCACGAGAAGAACTACCCGACACATGATCTGGAGCTAGCAGCAGTGATATTTGCATTGAAGATATGGAGACACTATCTTTATGGAGAGAGGGTAGAAATCTTTACTGATCACAAGAGTCTAAAGTATGTGTATACTCAGAAGGAGCTTAACATGAGACAGAGACGCTGGCTGGAACTGATGGTAGATTTTGACATAGATCTGCAGTATCACCCGGGAAAGGCGAATGTGGTTGCAGATGCACTCAGCAGGAAGCCTACGGCGTATTTCTTGACGATGCAGCCCGAGTTATTGAGAGATTTACAGGAGCTACAGATAGAGGTTATCGTACCGGGACAGAATGGATTGATGGCTAACCTTGAGATTCAGTCATCACTCGTGGAGAAGATTAAAGAAGCATTGCCCACCGATGCTAGATTCCGAAGACTCAAAGAAAGGACAGAAGCAGGTATGCAGACAGGACTACGCATCCACGAAGACGAAACATTAAGGTTTGGAAATCGCCTGTATGTCCCAAATGGAGAATTGAGACAGGAGTTAATGACTGAAGCGCATAGCTCTATGTACTCTGTTCACCCAGGAGGAACCAAGATGTATCGGGACTTGAGACAGTATTACTGGTGGCATGGAATGAAGAGAGAGATCGCAAGATTTGTGGCCAAATGCTTAGTATGTCAGCAAGTGAAGGCCGAACATCAGAGAACTGCAGGTATGTTACAGCCGCTTCCGATACCAGAATGGAAGTGGGAGCACATCACGATGGATTTTGTCACAGGATTTCCGAGAAGCCCCAGCGGAGGAGACGCAGTATGGGTGATAGTGGATCGACTCACTAAATCGGCACACTTCTTGCCATTTAGAGTTGGACAGTCCACAGAGGTACTAGCTGACATGTATATGCGACAAATCGTCAAATTACATGGAGTACCTGTTAGTATTGTATCGGATCGAGATTCGAGATTTACATCTCATTTCTGGAGAAGCATGCAAGAGAGTCTAGGCACCAGACTCAAATTTAGCACGGCATACCACCCGCAGACAGATGGACAATCGGAGTGCACCATTTAGATCTTGGAGGACATGTTGCGATCATGTATGCTAGATTTCGGAGGATCTTGGGAAGATCATTTGCACTTAGTAGAGTTCTCCTACAATAACAGTTATCAGGCCAGTATTCAGATGGCGCCATTTGAAGCTTTATACGGACGGAAGTGCAGATCACTGTGTGTTGGAGTGACGTTGGTGAACGTCAAATACTGGGTCCAGAATTGGTAACGCAGACAGTGGAGAAGGTAAAGCAGATACAGAATCATCTAAGAGCAGCTCAGGACAGACAGAAGCATTGGGCTGATACACACCGGCGTCCCCTAGAGTTCAAGGAAGAAGATCACGTGTTCTTGAGGATTTTGCCCACTCGGGGTACTATCAGATTCGGGAGCAGAGGCAAGCTGAGCCCAAGGTATATTGGGCCATTTGACATCCTCGAGCGCGTTGGTGAGGTGGCTTATCGGCTTGCATTACCTCCATCCTTAGAGGGAGTGCATGACGTATTCCACATCTCGCAGCTGCGAAGGTACGTGACCGACCCAAGTCACGTAGTCGATCATTCAGAGATCGCAGTAGGCCCAAGTTTGAGATATAAGGAACAACCAGTTGGCATCCTCGACGTCAGTGAGAAGACATTGCGGGGACAGACGATCAGACTGGTTCGAGTAGCTTGAAAGTATCATTCACCAGGCGAATCGACTTGGGAACGAGAAGATAGTATGCGCCAGCGATACCCCCATTTGTTCGAGGAGGCAGTTGTAAACTAGGCCACCTTGTATTTCCATAACTCTTTCTTTAGTAGCTTATTCTTTGATTGCGAGGACGCAATCCTTTTAATGAGGGAAGATTGTAAACACCCTAAATTTCCGAAGTGAAATTAATATAATTTTCCGTATATTTTAGGTATTTTTCTGGATGTCTGTCACTAAGGTTTTGTGGGTTAAATAATTTTAAGTGTGGCTTAATGGGGTTAAAATATTCTGGAAGTAAAAATTTATTGTGTATAATGGAGAACTGGACGCGTGGCATTTTTCGGTGAATTTATTGGACACCGGAGCAACGTATCGAGGACCAAAAGCTATTTGGATTGTAAACCAAACCAAACCCGAACCAAACCAACCCGAAACCCGCAGAGGAAGCCCTAGCCGCCGGATGTACTGTACAAAACCTATAAATCCCTCCCCCTCGGCGTTCGTGCCAAGCCCTAGCCGCCATCTTCGCCTCGACACGGAGACCCTCATCCCGACCTTGCCACCGGTGTAGCCGAGCGACTCACCTTCGCCGCCGATCGACGTCGAGCCCGCGACCCGTCAGTCGTCGAGCCCGCGACCCTTCAGTCGTCGACCTTGACACCTCCCATCGCTGCCACACCGCGATCCGTCAGTCGTCGACCTAGCCGCCGACTTCACAGCAGACCGACCTGACCCAGGCCGCCGCCGACCGATCTGGACCCGCGACCATCCCCTTCGAAGGCCGACCCCGCCGGAGTCCACTGGACGCCGCCATTTTCGACGATCAACTCGCGGCCTCACCCCTCCGCCGCGAGCACAATTCGCCCCGAGCGCGACTCATCCGCCTCTCAGCGACTCCGCGGACACGAGGAAGCAGAAACTCTGAACCAGGACACGGAATTGGCTCTCGGTCACTTGGAAAACAGAACCCACGGAGCCCTGTTCAGGTATTGATTTCTCCCCACTCGCAACTCCATTTTTAATTCCGTCGATTGCTATGCGTAGACTGTATACCCCTCTCGGTGCCCGTGCAACTCGCTCGGTGCATCGCGTCTTGTAGTGGTCGTACACCGCGATCCAAAACAGGAAAAAACGCCCTGTTTCACCTCGGAACTGAGTCCGCCCCGCCAATCGGGACGACTTGGTCGTACGCGGTCTTTACCAAACTGTGCATGACGTTGATACGGTCGTGTAGGATTTCGCAGAAGTCGATTCGGAGGTGCGTGCACCCCGGAATCAACGCGTATCCGCCGACAACACCCCGTATCCGTCGATTCTGAAACACGCTGTAACTTCGTGTACACACGTCGGATCGAGACAAAACTTGCGCCATCGGATCCGTAGTAATACGCTGGTCTTGTGAGCCAAGTTTGGTTCGATTCTGAGAACGTTGACAAAATCGCGTATCGTGGGCCTCACAGGCTCCACTTGACGGGTGATTTTGTGATCGGCTCATCGGAATCCAATTCTGGAAGTTCCGTTGGGTTCGTATCGTTATTCCTGACTTATAGACACTGAGTTTGCGGAATTTGGAGACCTTTGACCCTGACACGCTTTTCGGTGCAAAGTGGCCCACAGGTGGAACCCGCTTTGGCCCGAAAATGACCTTCTTGCCCCTGTGTCCAAATTGGACGTAAGGACAGGCATTTCCAGCAGTTTAACATCTTCTGAGACTGTTGGTGATATTTATTACAGCTTTCGGAGTAGTACCTACCGGACCCACAGATACCAGGACGACAGTCGACATTCAAACATCAGGCAAGTGTACCTTGCCACTCTATGCAGCTTAGTTATCTATTTTCCTTGCTTATTATATATATATTGCTGTGCATGCTCAACCTAGGACCGTGTGACATACTTAGTATCCGATTATCAGTCGGGTGCCGACACTGTACGCAGTGTTGGGTACGGTCATCTAGAGATGGACATCCGTGACACTTTATTCTCGTACTTGTCTTATCAAGTACTCTATGACCCAGGACACTGGATACTATTCATGGGACAGGATTTTCCTGAGATATTCGTGGTGATTCTGTATAGGATATAGGACATGGACATTATATTCTTAGATACTGTATGACTGGTTGCATTTAGCTATGATCACGCTTGACATGGGCATGAGACGTTATGGTCATGATATGCGTGGTTACATTGGGTGGGGAGAGACACACAGGCTACAGGCTGTTTACATATATATATCTTCTATTATTGAGAGGTCGTAGACTCTCGTAGCAGAGCTAGACCCACTACCGGTTATTACCGCTACCGGCTCCCCGACACAGAGCTTGTAGTGGCTCAGCCTGAGACTAGTGCTGCTCTCACTTGCATTTATACTTAGATGGTTACATATTTACCCATTGTTCATTTGGTTATTTAATTGCTGCACTGCTTATCTGTATTTATTGGCATGAGCTTTCTTGTACCTTGCTATGTCCCCTGAGGACCTGGATCCGGATTTTGTCCCCAGCTTTTGCAGATGAGGTTTATCCCGAGATCTACGGGACCGGTGCAGGAGCTGATCCAGGAGTTGTACCACCATCCGAGGATGAGGTCTTAGCTGAAGACTTCTCTTGAGCATCCATGTTTATGCTCAGCTTTTATTATTTATTTCAGTCTTTTATATTCTGGTCAGATGAACCTTTGTACTAGATATTTATCGGGTTGTTTCCCCGAAGTACTTTGTGAGACTTGCTAATGATTTACATTCCTTATTTGTTCTGTGGATCATATTTTATATCTTGTGTGGATGAGATTAGTTGTGCCATGATTGTCGTAGACTTGTTTTACAGCTTAAGTATGCCCTGATGGATCCATATTATTGAGTTGGTCCATCGGTGCGTACTGCTGGCCGTTGACACGCGTCCAGTCCCTCGGTATTTTACTTATGCCACAGTAGCATTATTATGCAAAATAAACCTTTAACTTGTGGCATAGTCTAAGTGAAGTGCAATTCGATATTTTGCATAATAATGCTACTGTGGCATAAGTAAAAACTCCACTTGTGTAATAAAATGCATAGCGAGAATAGCTACTGAAGCATACGAATATTTTTATCACTAGCAACAGGTTTATTTTCCATATTTTATACAAGTAATGCAAGATAGGATTATTCCTATAGCTAGGTGCGTTGAGCTATTAATATAGCATACAATAGGTGATTTGCTTAGTGACTAGCATGTATCGTCCAAGTTATTAGGTGTGTAGGCCAAACAAAGATAGGTCTATCAGGGCCACCCACCTTAGCGATGAATCACAATGGCCGACCGAGAATCCGAGACCACCTTTGAAAGTCTAAGTCTAAACATCTGCTGAAGGACCAAGTCTAAATGCCTTTGCATCAAACGAGTCATCTCGTCGAGCAAGGCGAGTCAGATCATCGCACTTGTGCCATTTGAATCAGCTCTTCAGGCTGAGCGGAGTGGGTCGTTACACCTATACAACCAAACAAGTACAAGATATGTCGTACTATATCGAGAAAAAGTACAACCTACTACTATGGTTAGACTATAGGTATTTGCATCATAGCTTAGGTTCATAACCTATCGTAGCACAATAGTCCAATCCTACAACCATACAAGGACAAGAGTTAGAACATTATACCATAAAATTCCATGTGCTAAACTATTAACAGATGGTGCAATACACAATCAGTACACAATCAGATACAATAGGTTTAAGTAAGTCAGCCAATCGGTCCTACGACTTGCTATGTGAAGTATGGTTTACCCCAGAGGTTAATGCATATTAATAAGAATCCTCAAATCATGATATATTGAGAAGGGCTAGCCGAGCAAATAATAATCCATCATATGTATATTGTGCACCGGTCCCTCGTAAGGCTACCGCGCTAAATAGATCAATAATAACGCATCGTATATAGCAGTCGGATATCGCACTCCACTATTGAGAATAATATATGATATTTATGGTGGCCAATCTTGCACTCCCCAATAATGTCTGAGCGTGGCCGGCATGCCCGATCTCGGGATCCCGTTCTCTCCTAATGCTGCTATAACTTTTAGTTACCTAATTAATCCTACATTTATCTGGAATTTTGTGCCGTGGTCACATGATCATCCTCCTAGATGTCCTACCGTAGTACGGGTATGCTAAGCAATAAATTTATATTGGTTATTGTGGTCCCAATCTGGATTTATTCTTAGCATAATGCAACAATCAAGCAAGCATCCTAACCACGTTACACTAACTAGTATAGGAATGTCCGTGCATAATTTTTCAGTATATTATACTAGCAAGTATGTATCAAATATATATATATATATATGATATCGTACCGTAGTGCGTATGTAGCACCTTAGTGTACAGGCAAGATAGCACCCTCAATGCATAATCAAGAAGTATCAACATGGATAGAAGTAGTCAAATCAGGATATATGGTCAATTAGACTGTCAAGTAAATTTTTTTACTCATATCGTAGCTTGTATATCAGGTCTGGTATACAGTACTCAGTACTTATATTGTAACAGTCTAACAAGTAGTCTAGTTAAGTCTATAACCTATTATCGAATGCCTCAAAAAATGGTCATCATCCAGGTAATTGGGGACAATATGAATTAATATCATATACAAAATCACGAGGTTATGATAATAAATCAATATAGTCGAAGAAAATATCAAAAATGGACAAAAACAGCCAAAAAATAGGCAAAAAAGCACTATGTGCGGCATTATACAAAAATACTATACGCGATAGTATGCAAAAATACTATGCGCCACTATACAGAAATACTATGTGTGGAACTATGCAGAAACTCTATGCGCCACTATGCATAAATACTATGCGCGGCACAAGGCAATACACTTCTACAACCGTGACTACTAAGATACCGCTCCGTCAGCAAACATTATCACATAGTCCAAAGTAGATCTCCTCATATCAACATCTCAAGCCATATCAACGTCAGTATATCCGACCAGCTTCTACTCGTCACCACCAAATGAAAGCTTCCAATCAGTAGTTTCCTGAAGTTATCGTAGAATCTACTTGACCGCACTCTAAGCTATCCTTCCAGGATTAGAAAGCTACCCGCTAAATATGCCAGCTGCGTGAGCAATATCTAGACTCGTACACATCATACATACATGAGACTTTCCACTGCTGAAGCATATGGAACCCACCCGATATCTTCCTTTTCGTCCTTAATAGATGGACAATGCTTCGAAGTAAACTTTATGAAACCCCCCTCCAAAAATATTTATTTTAATTATTTATTATTTGTATTATTTAGTTATTTAATTATTAAAGATATTTCCTATTTATTTATTTATAATTTATTTTCTATTGAATAAATAACCTTATAAATATTTTAAATACAAATTAGATGCATATACTTATATATATCATGCTATGATATTTTTATTATTTTAGAATTTTTTTAAATATTTCTTGCTTATATTTGTTTTATATATATATATATATATATATATATATATATATATATATATATATATATATATATATATATATATATATATAAGAAAGAATGAAACTAAACAAAACTACCTAAAACTACCCACCCTAACCCGCTGAGACCCTAACCTGCAGACCTCCCAACCCGCACGGTCATAGGAACCGCGACTTTCCCCTTTGTTCGACTGTAGATTTTTTTTTAATTTGAATTTGAAGACCTTCCAAATATTCTTCTTTGATTTGATTGAAGCAAATCTTCCAATTTTAGAAAGTGAATGAATAATCATTTAATTCCCTTTGGAACTGATCGGCCGGCTAGCCATCCCTTACTTCTCCCAATATTTTTGATTTTTTTCTTAGAATCTCTTACGAAACCACCCTGACTCCTTCCTCATCCCTAGGCAACCAACCTTGGCCATTGTCAGCCGGCCTGTACCACCACAGCACCTCCTACGACTGCCCTGTCATAACCCATACCCGGTACAAGGGCATGATTACGTGGATACGTTTAGCCTATGTCACAACATCGGTGGCAGAATACTGTCTAGGTCATCAATACTATTTAACAATAATAATCCACAATAATATAACACATGTCAATATCATCTCAACTCAATATAAATACTCAATCAAAAAATATAAAAGGAAAAAATTAATGCATGATATAATATAAAGAGAATAGAATAAGAGTCAAGATACATCTCATAATAAAAGTCTAAGAGCTATCAACATCAATACAAGTCTCAAAATGTAATATCATATATAATCTCAAGAGTTGGAATAAATCCAGTACAATAAATGCTATCTAGCTACTGAGCTACAGCTAGTATGTCATCTCTCTCAACTGGTACTAGCTCCTCCTGAGCCACAGTCTCTAACTCTACTTCTACAATATCCTGTGGACCATAGTGGGTAGGATACCAATCCTCAATATCATCTGAAAAATATATCTAGTCAGGGTTGGAGCGAAACACACCTCTAATAACAGTTCCAAATAAATGATAAAGACTATATAACAATAAACAGTGAGATATATAGGATAATAATGAAAGAACTAGAAATATGGCAAGGTAGGAAGTATTTTAAAGTAAAATACAAGAGCAATGGATATCATATAAAAGAATCAAGATATAGAACTAACTAAGTGAGTAAGTACTAGCTTCGACATATGATCGGCTTGGAAACTTGTATAGGGATAGGGCCGGATTAATCATACGTGAGGTATATGATTAACACTCACAGGGACATATATAGGGAGGGGTATGATTACATATCTAACTAACACTCTCCACCTCTGACTAGTATAGTGGATCCAACCAAAACACATTACGACACAGAATTCTATAAGAAGTGGTCCATCATTCTCATGAATCGGTGTTTATAGATATACAAATTTATAGGGCATGCACAGGGTCGAAAGAAAATAGCTTCTCATAACGATATCCATAATATACTAATTCGTGTAACCACGTGTTAGGAAATCAAGTATAACTACACTGGATACCAGAAAATAGAAGATATCATAAATAAAAAAATATCAGAGAATGTATTATCCTAGAATTAGAGGTAGAATATCAAATAATATCCGTATCAGTACCTCAAGGACCTAAATATGGAATATCAAGTCAAAATAGTGATTTGGGATCATAATAAAGCTAAACTAGCTAATTTCTAAGTCTCTAGGTCAATCTAGGTCAATATTAAGTCAAACTAGTCAAACTTGGTCAAACTAGATCAAACCTTACTAATCTAGGTTTTCTAGATTATGATAGTAAATTTTAGGTAATACTAGTCAATACCTAGGTTTCTAGGTCCATACCTTGAAGGTATTAGCTATACTAGCTATACAAAGTATCAATATATAACATATATACATATAGTAGTTAATATCACTATATATATATATATATATATATATATATATATATATATATATATATATATATATTATCTAATACTACCTTTGTATCACTATTAACTGACCAATCCTTAACAACCTAATCAACATTATCTTGGTATCAAATAATACCTTGGTATCCAAGAGATATGATACTAAGGTACTGTTATCACCACCTCAAGCATCCTACCCCACTGACATCCATGTATCTATTGATACTATAATGAATTTAATCATTAACTCAAACTAACTACATAACACACTACTACTCTAGCTCAATATCCTCATCTACTCCCTGTCTCACATCTAACACTAACACAATGCTCTACCCTCACACCTATCTTAACTTCACTCTTTTTTAATATTTCATGATACTAACACCAACCAATACTCATATCCTAACTTACCTATTCCTAAATTACTCAACCTAAGGACTGATACATATATGATTACCTGAGATCAACTCCATACTAGTCACACTTTGATACCATAGTATCAGTCCTCCCCTTACCCGACTTCCTGAATTCTCTAACTTGCACACAGTGTAGTGGAGAGCATCCCATACCCTGGTATGCACCCCCAATTCTTTATTTCTGAACTGGACCTAACACTTCCCTCTATATTTCGAGCCTGGAACCCACCTGACAGTGACTGAGCCCAGTTAGGCTTGCAATGCCACTGCTGTCATTGCACAATAGTGCTATGGGTCTGTTGTTGACAACAATTGGCTCAAGGATAATGCAGAATGCATTCATTTCTCCCCCCTTACTGCACTACCTTCTTGCACAAAGTGCTCACCCCCTTATCACAAGCCAACACCCATTCACAACCAATGCACATCCCTCTAATGTATATTTCTTGCTTATACCATCTAATACACATCAAGTCAATTCCTGAGCATGCATTAGAACACCCAACCAACTCACACACTTTCTGAGTCACCACCAGTTATCAAACACACACACACACACACACACACACACACACACACAAACACTCTATATCATATACAGATGAAGATATATATACACTACATATCATATATCTATAGACACAATAAATATAATCAACACAAAACTCATAATTATATATATATATATATATATATATATATATATATATATATATATATATATATATATATATATATATATATATATGAGGGTATTTTTGTGCTTTAACATATTATTATTTAGTGATTAAATATTTATATATGTACTACTAATTAATTATATTGTGTTATGCTATTTAATTATTGGTTAGTGGACTAGCCTATTTTATTTGGACTAGTTAAAAGTGGACCCATTAGTTTGTCATGATACATTGATCCCAATATTATGTTAGGCCCATTAGACCTATTCTCTTAATTAATTAAGGAGATTATATTAATTTCATGTAGAATTATAAGATTTCTAATATAACACTCCCTAATTATACCTCATGACTAACTAATAGGGATAACTTGAATATTGTACATTGCTTGGGAAGGGGGGGGAGAGGGGGTCGGCCATTAGAGGGATTCTCTCTCTCTCTCTCTCTCTCTCTCTCTCTCTCTCTCTCTCATTAGTTCATTCATTCTAAATCCCCAATTGTGTTCTTCCCAAAATTGACTCATCCCTCCACCAAATTTAACCTAATTCACTCTCATTCTCTCTTAATTTCATCATCTAAGAAGCATTGAAGCTTGATAGCAAGGAGCACTTGAAGGAGGAGAAATTGACAAGGAGATTGTGTCCTAATTATGTCCATTGAGTATTTCATTGAGAATCCATCTTCCAATAGGTAAATTCTGAATTTTCTCTATAATTTAGACTCTATTTAATGCATTTAACTATTAGGAATCCTTTTTTGGCTTAAGGGCTACCCATAGGATCAAGAACTAGATTTATATAACTTGTATTGTGAATTCTACATGGTGATTTGAGCCTAATTAGGGAGAATTCTGAGATTGATATATCAAGTATGTGTCACAAGACCAATTAGATCTAATTAAACTTAGATTGGGGTTGTGGGACTAGGTACGTGTCCACAATTGGACACAAGTAGAGCGTATCATAGTATTTTGTGATACAATGTGATACGGGACTCATTTTGGTTGATTTGTGCAATCTCTCTTTAATTCATATTATAACTAGTTACATTAGTTATATTAATATGTAATTGAGTTGTATTATAATTATTAGTAGAGAATTGAAAGTTTTGGCATTCCATTTGGGTACGTATTATAGAGTATCATAGATTACATATCAAGTGTTTGATTTAATGCCTCTATTGTTTGTGTGTGTAGGTTATATATATATATATATATATATATATATATATATATATATATATATATTAGCTTGATTCATAAGTATACATACATACCTATACATGATTGTTGTGTGCTAGTGGAGGTGCTAACTGATATGTAGAGGGGAGGAGCCAGGGTCGGAATGTGTTTAGTGGGACTGTTCAGGCCTTGAGGATTTGCTATAGTAGCAAGGGTTGTTGTGACAGTGGACTGCAGTATTAAAGGTTGCAGCACTAGCATTATAAGGAGATGGGTGTCGGGTTTGGGTGTGATATGCACTCAAGTGGGCTAGATATCTTAGTATATCAGTTGGACTGATAAATAAAGTATTAATGTGCAGATAGAGCACTACAGGTTGCTTGTTATATAGGCAGGGAGTGGCAATTCGAAACTAAACTATATTAGGTGCAACATCAGGTAAGTGGAGGTGAGGGACTGCTCTTTAAGTAGTAGAGTGTAGCATCAGTGCATTATACACTGATTAGCAGTAGGTGGCTTTAGAAGCAACTGCAACATTGCATCAGGAATAGGGGAAAAAGGTGTATAGAACAGCAGCTACAGTGCTCCTAGAGCATTGCAGTGCAAGGCACTGCAGTAAAGTGGGTTTTGATATATAGCAGCAACAAGGCTAAAGGGAGGGGGAACTTGATGAGTCAGTGCAAGGGATTTAAGAATGCTAAGGTATGCATTGATGTATAGTAGCAGTAGCAGTGGCATAATAGCTGCTGTTGTAACTATTATTATTATTGGTATGGTGATTCAGTCTTAGTATACATGTTAAACATTAGTTTGCAACAATAGTTACATCAGGTTTGTAAGGGGACTGATACTCTATATCAGAGACATGTTGAAGGAAAATGCAATGGGAATGTTGGGGGTGCCTAAGTACAGGTATTAGTAAGGTGAAGTAATGTTACCCATACATACCTAGATAGATGCACATAATGTATTATGAGATATATATCTGTATATGCAATTAGGGGTAATATGAGGATTAGTAGAATTGGAAGCCTATACATGGAAATAGGCAAGTTTAAGAAGCCTGAGTATGTTGCTATACTCATAAGCTAAGCTAGGAGTATTAGTAATACCAAGTTAGTGTAAGTTAAGGTTATAGTTTTATGCTTAAGGTATTGGAATACTATAAGGTATTTGATATGTATTAAGAATTGGCATTACTTTAAGGTAAGACCTAGTTTGACCTAGTTGGACTAATGTGACTTAGATATGGCCTCAAAAATTATATTAGAGAATTTTTAACTTATTTCTCATTTATTACACCAATTGACATGCCATTCATATATAAGTGTGTGTGATACCAGCTCAGATACCGAGATATACAATTTGCTTAGGACCATATTCAAGTACATTCTCTATAGTTTTCTTATTTGATAGCCTCTATGTTTCATGTATTTAGTATTAAGATATCTGATTCCTGACAAGATGGTTACACGATTTGGTATACGTGGATCTTGGTCATGAGATATTATTATTGTGATGACTCAGCGATCACCGTATCGTGCTTCATGATTACCGTAATATCTTAGTGATTATATAGACCATGATCATAGTGCATGATATTATAGACTGTGCAATATGATATATGTGTTATAATGTGTCATGATTTGAATCCGTGTACTAATCGAGGGTTGGGGGAAGTATTAGTTGATATGTGATCATACCTTATAACCTATAATTTAGTGTAGCCCATGATATTTAGCAGATCATACAACTCACGTGTGATCATGCTAGCTCATATTTTATATATAGCTCATGCTAGGCCCAAGCCTATCACATTATCTTACTAATAGTTCAAGGCACATTTATTATATTATTTCCCTTATTCCAGTTCATTATATTGTTGTTCCTCACCATATTGTTCTTAGTTCTTGTCATTATTTACCATGATGATTCTTCTCATGATATATGCTTGTTCAATTACTTCCATCATTTATTTTTATTGCTATTATTGTTTCATAGTTTTTGTCAATTATTATAACTTCTATTAGGTTGTACTTCGCTCCAATCCTGACTGAATATATTTTTTAGATGATTTATTAGAGGACTGGTGTCCTACGCACTACGGGCCAAAGGAAGGCGAGCCTATTGAGATAACACCCGTAGAGCCTATTGAGATAGTACCAGTAATCGATGAGACTTAGCTAGTTTATTTATGATATTGTATATGTCAGTTAGATACTTTTGGCATGTATTATTATTTGAGATCATTGTGTTGAGATTAGACTATTGAGCTTGGACTAATTGTGATAAATTTGTGACTCTTTATTACTTTTCTTCTATTCCATATCGTGATATATCTTCCCCTAGTTTATTATTGTATTGAGTATTGTTTACCATTATCATATTATCATATTATCCTCCATTGGGAGTTGAGATATCTTGACAGGCATATTATATATATATTGTGTGAGATATTTAGATAGTGTTGACGACCTAGACAACGTTCAACCGCCGATACTGCGGCGTAGGCTAGACGTACCCATGTACCTGTGCCCTTACACCGGGTGTGGGTCATGACAACCAATCTCAGATTTTTTCCTATTTGGGCACAAAATTCAATGTAACATTCATAATATGGGTCATTAGAAGCTAATTCTTCTTCCTATAGGTAGCCCTAGTCCATGGGTAGGTTCCTAATAGTTAAATTAAACAATTAGAATAGAATAAAGAGGGAATTAATGGTTATACCTATTGGAAGATGTATTTCCAATAAAATGCTCAATAGAACATAATTTGGACACAAGCTTCTAACCAAATTCCTTCTCTCCAAGTGCTTCTTGTAATCCAAGCTCTAAAGCTCCTTTGATGGTAAAAATGATGGGGATTGGAAGTGATTTGAGAGGGATGTTGGCCCAATTTTTAAGTTGAGTTTTTGAATATGGCTAATCGATTAAGTTTAGACTTCTGACAATCGATTAATCACTATAGTATCTTCTACTTAAACTCGACATTGTCCAGATATACATTAATATTTTAATATTTGTTGTTGCATATTTCTTTGTTCGTCTAAAATACATCTGCAGAAAGCAATAAGCAAGATATGTCACCCTCATTTTTTCAGCTAGGGGTAGTTTGGTAATTTGGCATGGATATTTAATTTTAGAAATATAATATTGAATATTGTGTGATGATTGTATATTTTATTTAATTAAGATAAGCTATGATTATTATGCCTAGTATTAATTAGTCATTAGAGACTTGTATTAATTAGTTAGTTAGAGAGACTAGATAATAATTAGACTTGTCACATATGGACCTATTTAAATTTGTCATGAAAAATAGTGAGCCCAACTTGGACCCAAGCCCATTAGTCATTCCACTAATTGATTAAGAAGGATTAGTGTAATTACAATTAGTTAGAGACTTTCAAATATATCCATCCTTAATTATTCCTCATAATATAACATGTAGGGGCAATTAGAACTTTTGATATTGCTTGGGGAAGGGGGAAAAGGCCGGCCACATAAAGAGAGGGGTTCTCCTCTCTCTCTCTCTCTCTCTCTCTCTCTCTCTCTCCTTATTTGTATTTTAATTTTGATCCAAATTTTAGATCCCTAATTTTCCAATTTTCTTCTATTGAATTTTTACATAATTCACCACCAATTCCTTCTCAAATTCATCACTCTTGGAGCCTTAAAACTTGAAGAAGCAATGAACACAAGAAGGAGAAGCTTTGGAGCTAGAGATCCTGTCCGGATCTTGTCCAATTGCATTTTTATTGGAAATCTATCTCCCAATTGGTAATTTCTAAATTTCTCTCTCATTATAGCTTTTTAATCAAGCATTTGACCATTAGGAATGACCCCATGGCATAAGACTACCTATAGGAACAAGTTCTAGGCTATTTGGCTTTGTATTGTAAGATATATGGGGTGATATGTGTGTATGTTGGGGGAATTACATATTTGACACATCAATTGTGTGTTATGAGACCAATTAGATATAATTAGACTTAGATCAGGTTATAGGATTAGGTATGTATCCACAAATGGATACGTATAGGTCGTATCAAGATATCTTGCGATACGGTGTGATACAGGGTCAATTTTGGGTGATTTATATGAATTCTCTTTATTATATGTTGTAATGACTACTAATAGTTATATATATATATATATATATATATATGACTTGAGAGAACGATTAATTATGGATAATGGAGAGTTTGGCACCTCAATGGTTGAGTATCATAGATATATTAGTTGGTGCACTATAGGTATTTGTTTAAATGCCTAAATATATATATATATATATATATATATATATATATATATATGTGTGTGTGTGTGTGTGTGTGTGTGTGTGTGTGTGTGTGTCAATATATAGGGGTTGTGTGTGGTATGGTTTCATATAACATTGATAGGGGGAATCGAGATTGCAGTGTGCATTGGATTGACTGATACCTTGTATCAGTGGGATACTGTTTTTATACCTATTGGTTTGCATTTGACTAGCAAGCAGTATAGTATTGGTGGAATTTCATGTCAGTGTACATTGGAGTAGAGGGGATCGGGTTTCTGCATTTGCAACTACAGCAAGAGTAACAAGTACATCAGTTTCAATATTTACAACTGCAGCAAGAGCAGCAAGTAAAGAAGTTTCAGCATTTGCAACTACAGCAAGAGCAGTAAGTGTAGCAGTTTCAGCAACAGCAACTGCAGCAGCAAACAAGTGCAGCAGTTTCAGCAACAGCTACTATAGTAACAAGCAATGTGCAACAACAAGCAGTGCAGTGTGCAGTAGCAGCATTGCAAGCAGTACAACAACTACAGCAGCAAGCATAGAAGTAGCAGTGCAGCAGTGTGCAGCAGCAGTGCACATAGCAATGTACAACAGCAGCTAGCAGCAGTAATAGCAATTGTATAGTACAAGCAACAATTTGCAGCTAGCAGCAGCATGCTCGGGCAGTATGCAAGTGAGTGTGGGTTGGAGTTCAGATATTGGAATGAATATGGTTACACCTGTGTTTGTGCATCGAATACAAGAGAGGATAGGTATAGGTAAATAGGTTAAAATCCTGGTGAGTAGCTTGCTTAGTAAGTGAGAAGATTAGTTTTAGGACATGGGGAAAACAAATATGTGTTGCTGATGGGGATTCACAGTGACTGTTGGTGTGTATGTTACCTGCCAGTGAGTGAGTGGTAGCATACGTTCAGTGTTGTGAGGGTGGATATAATATCAGGTGTATAGTGGATTGGTAAGTTAACCAAGTTATCAACTTATTACCAAGGTCATGAAGAGAACAAGATATTAGGTGATACCAATATATTTACATACTAAGGTAATAGGTAGTAGAAGTAACTAGTATATATGAGTTATATATAATACTTACTATTATTAGCTAATATAGCTAATACCATCAAGGTATTGACCTAGTGAGCTGAAATGGACCTAAAAATAGACTAAAAATTTATATTAGTGCATTTTAACTCATCTACCATCCATTACACCTAAGTGACATTGATATTTTATATATAGGTTTGTGTGACACCAGCTTGAGAATCGAGAGACACACCTTGCTCAGGACCTCAGGCGAGTACATCTCTCTGTTAGTTTTTATTTCATGATAGTGTATATATCACTTGTTCTAGAACTGCGTGCTTGATATTGACACTTGGTTACATGGACTGGTACTATATAGATTCTGTCAGGAGATGTTATCCCTTACCGTATTCAGTGGGTACTCATTCACATATATTTTATCATGTGTATCGGATATTGATTTTTATGTGCATCCACTATTTCGTGTGCTAGTGTGACTATACCGTATTTATGTGCATAACGTGTCATGATTGGATCCATGAGTATTAGTTGGGGAGGGAGAGTAGAAGTTGGTTATGTGATTAAGCCCTATTTATCTCATATATATGTCGATTATACACCTCACGTATAATCGAGTTACCTATTTACCTCATGTGCAACCTAAGCCGGTCACATAACGAACTTGCGCTCTAAACCACATAGCTAGTATTCCTGTTCTTCTACTTGCAGTTTATTTGCATATTACCAATATTTACTTTCCAGTTCTTTATTCTGAATATTTGCCTGTTCTCACCTGCATTTCTATTTCTTAATATTTCTGCATCTTGTATCATTTTTTGTTACTCGTCATATATGCTTTACCATGTATTTGGAGTTTCTTTCAGAGTTTTGTACTTCACTCCTTTCCTGATTGGATATATTTTTTAGATAATTGGCTTGAGGAGCTGTGTCCACTTATTACGGCCCGCAGGATGGTGAGCCACTAGAGGATACTCCCCTAGAGCAGGAGGACGTAGTACCAGAGACCGAGGAGGCCTAGTTATATAGTTTTGGACTTGTACTAGTCTTATTTTAGACTCATGGCATGTGTATATATTATTTTGGAGAGTTGTTGAGCCTAGACTTGTAGTATTAGACTGGAGGATATGTTCTGACTCATATTTCTCTTTTATTATATATCATACTTTTATCCTTCTTAGTTTGATTTTGTGATTGCGTATTGTTTACCTATATTACACTATTATATTGTTCCTCTATTTGGAGTTGAGACAGCATGACAAGTATTCTTAATTATTTTGTATGAGATATTTAGATAGATATATTGCCTTAGATAACGTTCCACTGCCGATGCTGCGGCGTAGGCTGGACCTACCCACGTACTCGTGCCCGAATATTCGGGTGTGAGTCGTGATACGTTTTTAGTGGTGGCCCATGCAGTTCTTCAAGGTTGCAACTAGTGCGATGTCGTAGTATTGCTCACCTAGAGATTTGCTACGAGCCTGTTTTAGGATTAGGATCTTGGATGAGAGTATGCTCAATCACAACTAGGAAACATTCTAATTTATCGATTTTGTAACCTTTATCATTCTGAATATTGATTCTTTGAAATATTACTGTTCTTCTTTGATAATATTGTATCTTGCACAGTATTGACTTATTTATTTCAATCTGTCTTCAAGATGCCTCTATAGATCAGATTCTTTTGCTCGAAAGCTGTGGCAGCTTCCTCAACTACTTTCTGGCCTACTACGGAGAGGGTAGCAGCTACTACTGTTTCTTCCCCGGTTGAGAGGGTCGCTTCATCGGTTCAAGTGAGGGTCTCAACAACCGCCTTTGGGGGTGCTCCTCCCCCAGTTCGGAGAACAGTCCCAGCTGTTTCCGAGGGACTTTCATCCCTGCTGCCCGTGTCAGTTAATGCTACCCAGATGTCCGTACTATTCCAGCAGATTATGAAGGCCCAAAAGGCCCAGGCTGAGGCACAACACAAGCAGACTGATGTGATGAGACAGGGCATTGATAATGCCCACTAGGTGGCCATTATCGCAGTGGAGAGGATAGCGCCACCACATCCACATGAGGTACAACCCAGGCCCGGTACAATACAGGACTTCAAGAAGTTGGATCCCCGGCCCCCTCAAGGGGACATAGGGCATTATATATGCAGATGATGGATTGGAGAACATGGAGCACGTTATGCACTTATCCTGCCTCATAGAGGATTTGAAGGTGCAGGCAGCGGGACTATAGATGATGGACATCGCCAGTACTTGGTTCCAGAATAAGCCACAGATTGTCGATCCGGGACTGACATGGGATGGGTTCAAGGACTTGTTCCAAAAGAAGTTCTTTTCGCCCACCGAGATACTTGATTTGGAATGACAGTTCCAGAACCTTCACCAGGGGAACATATCAGTAGAGAAGTATGCCGCAGAGTTTGACAGACTGGGCAGATATGTAGACTACATGGTGAGGGGTCCTGAGATCCGGATGAGTAGATTCATAGAGGGACTGAATTGGAAGGTAAGGGCTCTCATTTCCTCGAGCCATGAGACATACGCAGATATCTTAAGGGAGGCCCACAAGGTTGAGAGAGACCTGAGTTTGAGGACCAAGAGGGACCAAGATATCTTTGGTAGTAGCAGTAGCGCGGGTCCAGCCAAGGGGTCCCATTTCCAGCCACAGAGACAGCAGTTCCCTGCGCCTATCAAAGCAATAGTATAGCAGACGCACCAGATGCATAGGCTAGCCCAGCCAACTCATATTTGCCCCTTCTGTAAGAAGTCAGGGCATGGGTGGAATGTTTGAAGGAAGAGGCTTGGTCAGTATTTGTTATGTGGCTCAGTAGACCACCAGGTGAGGGATTGTCCTAAGATGTTAGCTCGTACAACTCAGGACGTAGCCCCGATTCAGAGAATACCCTTGAAAAACCTAATGGGACAGCAGAGAGGACCTCCCTTGTTGCCACAGCAGCAGAGGTTTGCGCAGCACCATCAGCAGCAGAGAGGTGCACAACAAGGGCGAGCTTTTGCCCTGACCATGGAGAAGGTAGAGCCGGTCGGAGACGTTATAGCAGGTTCAGTCTTACTTGATTTTTTTCTAGCATATGATTTATTTGATTCTGGTGCTTCACATAATTTTGTTTCTGTATCCTTTGCTTTGAAGCATAATCTAGAGGTTGAACCGTTGGTGAGGAATTGCAAGATCACGATCGGGGGTGGCATTATCCTGGTCAGTAATGTTTTCAAGGACCAGAGAGTTTCTTTGGGAGGCCGAGAGTTGAGAATGTGTCTACTCATAATGCCACTTTTGAGCTACGATATAGTACTCGGGATGGATTGGTTGAGTAGGCACTATGCTAGTATCGATTATCGAGGAGGCAGAGTTTTGTTTTATGCACCAGGAGAGCCAGAGTTTGAGTTCGTTAGAGGGCATTAGAGCAGAGCGAAGAAGATTTCTGTAGAGCTTTGGTAGAAGAGCAGGAGCCACCACATCCATTGATTGCTGAGTATATAGATATTTTTCCAAAGGAGTTGTCGGGGTTGCTACCGGACAGAGATTTAGAGTTCTCCATAGACTTGGTGCCAGGCGCAAAGCCAATATCCCAGCACATCTGTAGGGTAAATAATAGCGAACTGGTGGAGTTAATGAAGCAGGTGGATGAATTACAGGACAAGGGCATCATCCGCTCTAGTTCGTCACTATGGGGTTCTCCAGTATTATCTATACCGAAGAAGAATGGGTCGGTACGCATGTGTATCAACTATAGGGCACTCAATAACCACACTATAAAGAATAAATATCCATTATCGTAGATTGACGATTTATTTGATCAGTTGAGCGGAGCGAAGGTATTCTTAAAGATAGACTTGAGGTCGGGGTACCACCAGGTGAAAGTGAAGAAGGAAGACATTCCAAAGATAGCTTTCAGGACTCGGTATGGGCAGTTTGAGGTGATGCCATTTGGGTTGACCAATGCCCTAACGGTATTCATGAACCTGATGAATAAGGTATTTCATCGCTACCTGGATCAGTTTATGGTAGTATTCATTAATGATATATTAATATATTCGAAGACCCCAGAGGAGCATAAGAAGCACCTGAGGATAGTTCTAGAGATCGTCAGGAAGGAGAAGCTATATGACAAGCTTTCGAAGTGTGAGTTCTTTCTTGATAAGTTCTAATTCCTCGAGCATATGATTACAAGAGATAGAATATCAGTAGACCCGAAGAAGATTTCAGCAGTTGAGTCATGGTCTACCCCGAGTTTAGTAGCAAAGATCAGGACTTTTCTTGGACTGGCAGGCTATTATCGGAGATTTGTTCAGGATTTTTCTAGGATTGCGGAGCCAATGACTAGACTAACCAAGAAGGACGTGGAGTTCGTATGGACTGAGGATTGTCATTCTGCTTTTGAGGAGATAAAGAAGAGGTTGACTATAGCTACAATATTGACATTGCCATCAGGGAAAGGAAGAATTTCTATATATAATGATGCATCAGGTAAGGGTTTGGGTTATGTGTTACAGCAGAACGAAAAGGTGATTGCCTATGCTTCCATGCAATTATGCTCGCATGAGAAGAATTACCCTACCAATGACTTGGAGTTGGTAGCAATTATTTTTGCTCTTAAAATGTGGAAGCACCACTTGTATGGAGAGATGGTAGAGATCTTTATAGATCACAAGAGATTTAAGTATGTGTTTACAAAAAAAGAGCTCAACATGAGGCATAGGCGATGGTTGGAGTTGATGAAGGACTTCGATATTACTTTACAGTGCCAACCAGGGAAGGCTAACATAGTCGCAGATGCCATGAGCAGGTATCCAGTGGCTATGTATTTGACGAGGGATAGACATTTATTGGCCGATCTTGATAGCTTGGGCATTGAGGTATTGGTTCCTGGAGTTGTAGCACATATGTGGGGACTTCAGGTACAATCTGAGTTGATGGACCGGATCAGAGCCGCACAGTTCGAGGATCAGTCTCTGAGAAGCATCAGAGCACATGTCCGGATAGGATTGGCAGAGGACTCCAGTATTGCAGATAATTGATCATTGCGGCATGGTACCAGGTTGTATGTGCCGAGTGGAGCGTTATATGAGAAGATTTTTTTGGAGGCGCATTGATCTCAGTACTCTATACATCCAGTGCCAACAAGATGTATAGGAATATGAGAGAGCATATTTGATGGTATGGTATGAAGTGGGAGGTGGCTAGCTTCATATATAATAGCTTGGTATGCCAGCAGGTAAAGACGGAGAGACAGAGGCCAAGTAGATTGCTTCAGTCTTTACCCATTCCAGAGTGAAAATGGGAGCATGTGATGATGGACTTTGTTTCAGGGCTTTCGCGTCCTCCAGGAGGCAAAGACACGATTTTGGTCATCATAGACAGGTTGACCAAATTAGCCCACTTTCTGCCATTTAAAGTGGGTACGTCTACAAAGAAGCTCGCAGAGATGTATGTGCGTTAGATAGTCAGATTACATGGAGTTCTTGTGAGCATAGTCTAGGATCGGGATAGTCGCTTCATGTTCCATTTCTGGAGGAGTTTGCAGGCTAGTTTGGGCACTCAGCTCAAGTTCAGTTCCGTATATCACCCTTAGACAGACGGACAGTCAAAGAGGACTATCCAGACTTTCGAGGATATGCTACGCACTTGTATTTTGGACATTAGAGGTTCTTGGGAGGATCATCTTCACTTATTAGAGTTTTCTTACAACAACAGCTACCAGGCCAGTATCGAAATATCACTATTTGAGGCATTGAATGGATGGAGATGCCGCACTCCGCTATCATGGGATGATGTTGGAGAGAGAGCCTTATTGGGACCAAAGATGATTGTGGATGCAGCTGAGAAGGTGAAGCTCATCAAGGATAGACTTTGAGTGGCGCAGGACAGACAACGGCATTAGAATGATAGCCACCAGAGACCATTGGAGTTTGAGGTATAGATTTTATTTGTATTGCTTATGATTGCTTGTTTTAGTTAGAGTGCTAAGGTTATGTTTCGTTCTAGGTTGGCGATCTGATTTTCTTGAGGATTTCTCTGACACGGGGCATGATTTATTTTGGTGGAGGCAGAAAGCTTAGTCCATGGTACATCAGACCTTTCGGTGTTCTTGAGAGGGTCGGTGCAGTGGCCTAAAGACTAGACTTGTCGCCTGCATTAGAGGGAGTGCACAACGTGTTCCATGTTTTGCAGCTGAGACGGTACGTAGCAGATCCTAGCCATGTACTAGATCACTCGGAGATCGAGGTTGGTCCCACACTCAGCTATCCAGAGCAACCCGTGGAGATCTTGGACCGCAGAAAGAATGTTCTATAAAACCAGACGATTCCTTTGGTCCGCGTCGCATGGAGGTATCACTCACCAGGAGAGAGTACATGGGAACGAGAGGCCAAGATGCATGAGCAATATCCTGATCTTTTTGAGCCGTGAGATATAATTCTTTCTTTCTTGTATGGATTATTTTGGTAGTTAGTTTCTTCCTTAATTTCGCTGACAAAATTTTCTAAGGTGGGTATGTTTGTCACCCTCACTTTTCCAGCTAGGGATAGTTTGGTAATTTGGTATGTGTATTTAATTTTAGAAATATAATATTGAATATTATGTGATGATTGTATATTTTATTTAATTAAGATAAGCTATAATTATTATGCCTAGTATTAATTAGTCATTAGAGACTTGTGTTAATTAGTTAGTTAGAGAGACTAGACAATAATTAAACTTGTCACATATGGACTTATTTAAATTTGTCATGACAAATAATGAGCCCAACTAGGACCCAAGCCCATTAGCCACTCCACTAATTAAATTAAGAAGGATTAGTGTAATTACAATTAGTTAGAGACTTCCAAATATACCCATCCTTAATTATTCCTTAAAATGTAACATATAGGGGAAATTTGGACTTTTGATATTGCTCAGGGAAGGGGGAAGAGGCCGGTCACATGAAAAGGGGGGTTCTTCTCTCTCTCTCCATATTTGCATTTCAATTTTGATCCAAATTCTAGATCCCCAATTTCTTAATTTTCTTCCATTGAATTTTTATACTATTCACCACCAATTCCTTCTCAAATTCATCACTCTTGGAGCCTTAAAGCTTGAAGAAGCAAGGAGCATAAGGATAAGAAGCTTTGGAGCTAGAGATCGTGTCCGGATCGTGTCCAATTATATTTTCATTAGGAATCCATCTCATAATTGGTAATCATGCATTTGACCATTAAGAATGAACTAATAGCATAGGACTACCTATAAGAACAAGTTCTAGGCTATTTGGCTTTATATTGTGAGATATATGGGGCGATATATGTGTATGTTGGGGAATTACGAATTTGACACATCAATTATGTGTCATGAGACCAATTAGATATAATTAGACTTATATCGGGGTTATGGGACTAGGTACGTATCCACAAATGGATACGTATAGGCCGTATCATGGTATCTTACGATACGGTGTGATACGGGGTCAATTTTGGATGATTTACATGAATTCTCTTCATTATATATTGTAATGACTTCTAATAGTTGTAATTATATATATATATATATATATATATATATATATATATATATATATATATATATATATATATATCAATTGTGGATAATGGAGAGTTTGACACCTCAATGGATTGAGTATCATAGATATCCTAGTTGGTGCACTATAGGTATTTGTTTAAATGCCTAAATCTATATGTGTGTGTGTGTATGTGTGTGTGTGTGTGTGTGTGTGTGTGTGTGTGTGTTTGTATATATATATATATATATATGTGTGTGTGTGTGTGTGTGTGTGTGTGTGTGTGTGTAGATATATCAATATATTTGTTTGTGTGTGGTGTGATTTCATATAGCATTGATGGGGGGAATCGAGATTGCAATGTGCATTGGAGTGACTGATACCTTGTATCAGTGGAATACTATTTTTATACCAAATTGGTTTATATTGGACTAGCAAGCAGTGTAGTATTGGTGGTATTTTATGTCAGTGTGCATTGGAGTAGAGGGGATCGAGTTTCACCATTTGCAGCTACAGCAAGAGCAGCAAGTATAGCAGTTTCAACATTTGCAACTGTTGCTAGAGCAGCACATGCAGCAGTTTTAGCATTTGCAACTGCAGCAAGAGCAGCAAGTGCAGCAGTTTCAGCAATAGCAACTGCACCAGCAAGTAAGTACAGCAGTTTCAGCAACAGCAGAAAGCAATGTGCAACAGCAAGCAGTGCAGCAGCAGTAGCAGTTGCAAGCAGCATTACAAGCAGCATTGCAAGTAGTGCAACAACTACAGCAACAAGCATAGCAGTATCAGTGTAGTAGTGTGCAACAGTGCACATAGCAGTGTACAACAGCAGCTAGCAGTAGCAGCAATTATATAGTGCAACCAGCAATTTGCAGCTAGCAACAGCATGCTCGGAATGTATATAAGTAAGTACTGGTTGGAGTTCAGATATTGGAATGAATGGGGGTACACTTGTGTTTGTGCATCGAATACAAGAGAGGATGGGTGCAGGGGATAACTGATGTGTGTTGGTGATGGGGATTCACAATGAATGTTGGTGTGTGTGTTACCTGCCAGTGAGTGAGTGGTAGCATGCGTTCAGTGTTGTGAGGGGGGTGGGGGGATATAATATCAGGTGTATAGTGGATTGGTAAGTTAGTTAAGTTATTAACTTATCACCAAGGTTATGAAGAGAACTAGATATTAGGTAATACCAATATATTTACATACTAAGGTAATATGTAGTAGAAGTAACTAGTATATATGAGTTATATATAATACTTACTATTATTAGCTAATATAGCTAATACCATCAAGGTATTGACCTAGTGAGCTGAAATGGACCTAGAAATGGTCTAGAAATTCATAATAGTACATTTTAACTCATTTACCATCCATTACACCTAAGTGACATTGATATTTTATATATAGGTTTGTGTGACACCAGCTTGAGCATCGAGAGGCACACCTTGCTCAGGACCTCAGGCGAGTATATCTCTCTGTTAGTTTTTAGTTTATGATAGTGTATATATCACTTGTTATAGATCAACGTACTTGATACTGACACTTGGTTATACGGACTGGTACTATATGGATCCCGTCAGGAGATATTATCCCTTACCGTGTTCAGCGGGTACTCATTCACATATATTTCATTATGTGCATCGGATATTAATTTTTATGTGCATCCACTATTTCGTGTGCTAGCGTGACTATACCATATTCATGTGCGTAACGTGTCATGATTGGATCCATGAGTATTGGTTATGGAGGGGGAGTAAAGGTTGGTTATGTGATCAAGCCCTATTTATCTCATGTGTATGTCGATTATACACCTTATGTATAATATCGAGTTACCTATTTACCTCATGTGCAACCTAAGTCGATCACATAACGAACTTGTGCTCTAAACCACATAACTAGTATTCCCGTTCTTCTACTTACAATTTATTTGTATATTACCAGTATTTACTTTCTAGTTCTTTATTATCAATATTTGCCTGTTCTCTCCTGTATTTCCATTTGTTAATACTTGTGCATCTTGTATCCTTTTCTATTACTCGTCATATATACTTTACCATATATTTGGAGTTGTTTTCAAAGTTTGGTACTTCGCTCCTTTCCTGATTGGATATATTTTTTAGATAATTGGCTAGAGGAACTGTGTCCCACTTATTACGGCCCGCAAGATGGTGAGCCACTAGAGGATACTCTCCTAGAGCAGGCGGACATAGTACCAGTGACTGAGGAGGCCTAGTTATATAGTTTTGACATTATACTAGTCTTATTTTGGACTCATGGCATGCATATATATTGTTTTGGGGAGTTATTGAGCCTAGACTTATAGTATTGGATTGGAGGATATATTGTGACTCATATTTCTCTTTTATTCCATATCGTACTTTTATCCTCCTTAGTTTGATTTTTTTGATTTTAGTATTATTTACCAATATTATACTAACTATATTGTTCCTTCATTTGGAGTTGAGACGGCATGCCAGGTATTCTTAATTATATTGTGTGAGATGTTTAGTTAGATATATTTTCTTAGACAGCGTACTACCGCCGATGCTGTGGCGTAGGCTTGACGTACCCACGTACTCGTGCCCGAATATCGGGTGCAGGTCGTGACAAAAAAAGTATGGATATATGCAATGAAGAAATGATGATGAGACAAAGATGATGTTATACCAGAAGATGTTTCTGAACCGCCTACGACTTATTTGGAGTCTCGCACTCGGGGGTTCCACTACCTGGTCAGCGGACGAGAGTCGAAGGGACAGTGCCCCTCGTGGGGATTCGAGAACGAAGTCCCCAAAAGGTATTCAGATTTCCAAATATGTTTATCTTTAGACAACTGCTATCATGGGAAATGACATCTTCAAGTCAGCAGATATTTTAGAAGAATTGGCATTATCAAGTGCTCTTGGTTTTCAACAATGTAATTTAATGTTTATTGAGTCTAGGACTTATGTATATCAAGTCGTATTGGAATAACCTAAGTCCACTTATAACTAAAACTTTTCTAGAGAGGGATATTTTTGTCAGTTGACCATTATTTGAATGTTAGAATATTATATATATTGATTATGTGACTATTGGATTAGCTAATGAGTTTAAACTATTTGGATTAAGTCTATTTGAGTCATTAGTTATTCTTGACTAGTTTTGGTCCATCAGACCCTTTTAGAGTCAAGAATGAAATATTCTTTCCTAAGTATTAAAAGATCATATTCATGAGAGAATGAGAGGAGCCTTTTAGTAAATTCAAATATTCCTCAACCTAACCCTAACCCTAATAGGAGCTTATATATGCCTCTTTATTCATGCATAACCTCCATTGCCTTTCTAATTAGTTTATCCCAAAATCTAGAAGAAAACCCTAATCAATACATTCTAAATCTCATCCCTCTTATTTTTATTTTTCCCTAATCAATCTATTCTAAATCTTATCCCTCTCATTTTTATTTTCCAAGGAAGCTAAGGAGCTTGTCAATATCTAGAGGAAGCTTGAAGAGGAGTCCAAGTTGTGTCCGCTTCATCTTTCTCTTGTCAAAATTAGGAATTCTTCAAGGAGGTCACTCAAAACCTAGATAATTCTCTATTTTTACTATATTTATGGTTAAGAGCATCCATTGGACCTATAAGAACACTCCCATAGGTGGAATTGACTATATATGGCTAGATCTAGAGGCTAGAAGCTTTTATTTTTCTAGATCTAGGTTTTTCTCTTGGGGAACATTGAGTGTTGTGTCCATTTGGAGAAAACTCTGAATTTGCACACCAAGTGTTTGGTGGAATGTCAATGAGTTGTGTGTGTGTTTATATTTGTATTTAGTGTTATATATATATATATATATATATATATATATATATATATATATATATATATATAATTACATGTATGTGTGTGTGTGTGTGTGTGTGTGTGTGTGTATGTGTGTGGGTTATGGGCTATGGTGTCTATACACTCTGTGAGGGGTTTGTGTGTGAGATCATGACTTGGTGCCAGTGTGTAATTGAGGTATGATGTGTGTCACTCAAATGATACTAGTGTCAGTGAGTGCACTGATCTGCAATAGATATTGGTGGCTCGGGTAGCTGACTGGGCAGACTTATGCATAACATGTTGCAAGCAGTTGTTGTCAAAGTGGAAGAAATCAAGTATGTACAGTGATAAGGGGAGATGTAGTTTAGGTAATACAAAATCGAGCACTACACTGTGATGAGAGTTAGTAAGATAGGGATGCTTAAGTGAGGGTATCAAATAATGTGTGTAGGTGTATCAGTCTAGAGGAATAAGGATGGAAATGGTTACAGTGTACCAGTTCTATGAGTGTGGGGTTGGAGTATTCAGTCATGAGAGAAAAGGAGATGCTATTACTAAGTGTTGGTTTCAGTTCAAACTAAAATAG
Organism: Iris macrosiphon; assembly: GCA_036927795.1. Classification (NCBI taxonomy): domain Eukaryota; kingdom Viridiplantae; phylum Streptophyta; class Magnoliopsida; order Asparagales; family Iridaceae; genus Iris; species Iris macrosiphon. Next base: position 104,529,457 of record JAYESA010000014.1, on the reverse strand, counting down.
TGGGGACATCCAATGAGGTGCAAACTTGGAGCAATTATGTAAGGGTTAGTGTTGCAGTGGTGAGTTAAGACTAGGTAAGTAACCAGGTATAAGTATGTAAGGTTAATCGAAGGTGCATGTGTGAGTGTGTAGGGTATGATACACCAATATGCATTCGTGTGAGGGTGTTCCCTATGACATTGTGACAGTGTGTGTTAGTGTGCAGTGGTGCTTGAGAGTTGCAGTCAAGGTGCAAGGGAAAGAAGGTTGAGCAGTAGGTAGTGTTGGTGATGGTAGTAATTGTAGTGGTAGTGCTTGGTGTTGGTAAAATATTTAAATAAGGAGTCGGATGATACATATGTGTGCAGGCAAGGAGTATACTTTGTGCAGAAGGTAGGAACTAGAGGGATGTGGCTCAGGTGTATGTCTGCAAGCAGTTAGTTGCTGCAGGCATGATAATTGGTTATATATCAGCAATATTAGGAGTATAAGCAGCAAGTGCAACGGGATATGGGTACTTGGAGGTAACTTGTTGTTAGTAGCAGTGAAAGGAACGTATTATGGTTACAAGTGGGTGTTCCATAAGATGTAATGCAACAAGGGAGGAGTAGTACAAAGCTTGGTGTGAGCAAGGTCTGTGTGCAAGTGGTATAACCAGTGAGCCAATGCACTGTGTTTTATAATTTGGGGAGGAGAGCATGCAGTCATTACTGTTTTGCAGCAGACAATAGGTGTTGATGTGTTCACAGAAAGTTGGGGGAATGTATATTAGTGTTAAGGTGGAACACATGGGAACTTAGTAGGTGATGGTTGTTGTAGGCAGTTAGTTGTGGAGGGTTTTGATCTGGTATTAGTTGTGTACACATGTTTGGGTATAAATAGGTGGGAATAAGAGTATCATAGAGTATATCTGTAAGTATTAGAGTATTCTAGTTACTATGGTTTTCAGTGGTAGGTGATACCCTGTGTAACAGTTTATCTGATCTTGTGCAAGAATAGGTGTGGATATGTTTCAGATTTTATGCACATATAGTGCTCAGGTAGAGGGATTATGTTCATCAGTGCAAGTTTAACAATGATTGGTATCAATAACTGCAAGCATGTTATATAAGAATGTGGGTTGCAAATTAGAGTAGGGGAATTGCAGGGATCAATTAACATTGTGAGGTCTGAGTTGGGAAGAATTTTAACTTGGCATGCCAAGAGTGGCATTGTTTTGATGATTAGTATCAGAAATTGAGTTTTCTGTGTGTGGGTGACTGCATGTTCTAGTGCAGGTATTTGAGGATGAGATTAGTAGATAGCTATGTGAGTGAAGGTGTTGCGGATAAGTTTGCAGTGAGTATGGTGTGCCTACATACATTGTTTGAGGAGAGATAGTTGACATCAAGGTGTAACACTGATATTTGGGAGTAGATAGGTATCAGAGGTGGCTCGGATGCCAACATCTGCAGGTAGAGGTGACTGTTCCCTGCTACACTTGTATTAGTAGGAGGTATCAACAGTAAGGCTTCAGGTCTGTGTACATGTAAACATATTCATGCACATGTGTAATTAGTTAAAAAATAGATGGTTGATATATTTAGACATAGGCTGGAGGTTTAGTTGAGTACAAGAACTGCACTTGATAGTGCATGCCTTGTTTGACAAGCAGTGCACTAAGGGGTCATCAGTTGTGTTTTAGTTGAAGCTGATGAGGGTAAGCTCAGATGTCAGATTAGGTAAAGTGATTAAGTACCAGTTATTTGGAGAAATATTCAGTTACATTAGTATTTGAGTGGAATGATATATCATTGTATCAGTAGACTGATACATGAGAGTATTAGTGGAATGATATATGACACGTTTTATCATTTGGGGTCTGTTACCCCAATGAATGGGTAAGTTATATGAGTATAATAGATGAATTGAGGTTAGTATTAGCTTAGAGTCAAGGTTTTAACTTGGTATTACTAAAATATGAGTTATATATTAATAGTATCTATCATATTGATTATTAGCTAGTGTTGGTAAGAATTAGTTATATAGTCTAATATTGGCTAGTATAACCAATATTGACTAGTATTAGCCGGATATTGACTAATATAGACTAGTATACCTCCATATGGACCTAGAAACCTAGGTATAGACTAGTGCTACCAAGAATAGAGTGTCCAATTTTGACTAGTTTAACTTAGAGTTGACCTAGTTTGACTATTTTGGCCTAGTTTGACCTAGAAGTGGCTTGAGACATAAAAATTAACTAGTTTATCTTTATTATCATTCTAAAATACTGTGATGACTTGATATTCCATATTTAGGTCTTTGAGGCACTAATACGAATATTATTGTATACTTTACCCCGGATTCCAGGCGAGTACATTCTCTGTTAGTTTCTATTATTTTGGTGATTACTATGATTCTATCTTGTAGTATTATACCTGATTCCTGACACGTTGATACATGGATTAGTATATCCTGGATCCCGTCATGAGATGTTATTTTCTTGAGGACCCTATACATGCCCTGTGATTCCAGTACTTATATAGACACCGATTCAGGAGCGGTTTGGCCCCCTGCTCGATGAATCCTATGTCGTAACATGCCATGGTTGGATCCACTATACTAGTCGGGGTACGGGGAAAGTATTAACAAGTTATGTGAACATACCCCACTTAATTGTGCATAGCTCACCCTCACCACATGCATGGTGTTGCCTGATCTTATTACTTGTGCATAGCTCCCAATATATGATTGGCTTGATCCCCTTGCCTGTACTTGTGTAGAGCCAATCATATGTGGTAAAGTCTGATCTTGTATCCAAGTCGATCACATAACAAACTAATATTTCAAACACATAGCTAGTTATTCTTATTCTTTTATTCCTGCTTGTACTTGATGAGACTGATATTTACCTTCGTACTCGCTGCTTGTTATTTTCCTGCGACATGATATCTGCTCTCACTTGTTTCCTTATATTTTTTGTATATTATTCCATCTTGTTTGTTCATTACTAATTATTTTATAGTTTTTATCAATATAACTGGAACTACTGTTAGTTTATGTGCTTTGCTCCAATCCTGACTGGATAATATTTTTCAGAGGATCTTGAATACTTTTGTCCCACATACTATGGACCGGGAGTAGACGAGGGTTACATCCAGGAGCCTCAGAGGATCCCGTTCCAGTAGAGGATCCATTAGTAGTGACTTAGAGCCTATAATTTATATTGTATTGGGATTGTTCCACTTAGAGATATTTTGAGTTGTGCTATTTATATTATTATTGAGTTATCTACCATTTTAGACTTATTGTTATTGTTGAGATATTATTTCTAAACATATGTGTTGGAACTTCTTTATATCATTTTTATATCTTTATCGTGCCATTCATCTTCCTATAGATATTATTGTGATTGAGTTTTGGTTGACATCATAATTATATATATTTTGTCCTCCTTATGGAGATGAGATTATTGATAGGTTATATATTACTGTAAGATTTGATAGATAGTATTGTGACTTAGACAGCGTTCTACCGTCGATGCTGCAGAATAGGATGGACGTACCCACGCACTCATGCCGCTACATCAGGTGCGGGTCGTGACATATTTTAGTGGTGGCCCATGCAGGTCAGACTTCGCAATTAGTGCGATATCGTGGTAGTACAATAAATTAGTTCTACTATTGCGAGCCTGAGATAGGATATCGGATATTAGGATGAGAGAATACTCAATCATAAATTAGGACTTCTTGAAAGATTCCTGGAATGACCCTTGTGAATCTTACTATAAACTCAACTTTAAAATATGTTTCCACTTGTTTCCATTCACTCTCACTTGTTGTTGTTGTTGAATTTGATTCTTAATGTTCGTTGTTGACTTTAATTCTTGTATCGAGATAAATCTTATGGACTAAGTTGAGGTATATTCTGATAACGTAAATGGATAAGAACGGTGGAAAAGATAACCGTTTGCCTTAGTTATGGAGTCTAGAGTTTATCATAAGCCATACTAGCTGGCGTGGCGAAGACAGAGCCTGATTTTGGATATATTTTTATTGGTTATGGAAATTATAGTTTTCGCAGCCAAGCATTTGGGAAGGCAAAAATTTTAGATGCCATGATTCTAGATATGTGTACCTTAGTTACGGACTCTATAGTTATCACAGCTATGCTTACTAGCGTGGCGAGGATTCTGGGTAACATAATTTCATATAGACGTGTATGATTATCAGAGTGTATCTTAAATTGGTTCTTAATATATCATCTCTATCATTCAACCATGTTATTATTGAGCTTTGTTTCATCACCATACTAGCTAAGAATAGAGATATCTTTAGTTTCTCTAGTTAGTTCTTTATAGAACTCCACTTCATTAGTTCCTGAGGAAGTTCCCTTGGATAGTGTAGTAGATAGGTAACTTGCTAGATTGAGTATCAGTGATGATTATTGGAAGTGTAGCTTGTGAGCCTGAGAGTGGTTCTTGGTTGAGAATATGATCATTAGGTATCAATGTATAATCCTAGAAGTGACTCATAGTGTAGTACCATTTGTAATAATAGTTCTGAGATATGTGTCAGAGTATAGTTAGTAGTTGGTATCCTAGAGTAAGTACACGTGTCTAGTATAGTTATGGAATTAGTGTCTGTGTACCAATGTTGCCAGAGTTTGCAAGTAATCAGGGTGTACCGAGACTAAGATGAGTGTTATGTGATAGGTGGAGCGTATCAGTTTAGTGTCAGTGAGTGTCCATGAGGGTGATAATATCAGCAAGGTATATCAGTGTGGTATTGAATTTAGGGTATTGTAAAGGAGTATCAGGAGATTTGGAGTGCAGGTTTTTAAGATAGTGATAGAGGTAGAGTTAGGCCACCTGTGGCACAACATCATGCCCCGCACCGGCAGAGGAAGACACCCCAGCAGGGCAGGGATTTTGCGATGACGGTCGAGGAGGCCGATCCAACAGGTGATAGGTTAACCAGTTTTATTCTTTCTTTATGCCTTTTCCATCTATTGATTTAATTGATTCCTTAGTACCTTATAGTTGCTTTGTGTTATATAGTTAATATAGTTGTTAGTATACCCCTGATTGAGACTGCAATATCATGACAAGTAAGAGACCATAACCACGCATCTTCCATAGAATTATATGTTGTATGATTTTAGACAGAACTATCATAGACCATAATTTGTTGGGGGTTTGACCGTAGTGAAGATTATGATGAATAGATTATGACTAGTCAGAAGAGAGGGGACGAGGTATTTTAAATTTTGAGGACAAAATTTTCTAGGGGGTAGGATTATAACTACCATTTTTCTAGAGAGGGATATTTTTGTCATTTGACCAATATTTGAATGTTAGAATATTATATATATTAATTATTTGACTATTGGGTTAGCTAATGAGTTTAGACTAGTTGGGTTGAGTCTATTTGAGTTATTAGTTGTTCATGACTAGTTTTGGTCCATTAAACCATTTTAGACTCAAGAATGAAATATTCTTTCCTAAGGATTAAAAGATCATATTCATGGGAGAATGAGAGAGACCTTTGAGTCAATTCAAATATTCATCAACGTAACCCTAACCCAATATGAGCTTATATAAGCATTTTTATTCATGAATAACCTCCATTGTCTTCCTAATTAGTTCATCCCCAAATCTAGAAGAAAATCCTAATCAATCCATCCAAACCTCATCCCTCTCTTTTTTTTTTCTCAAGGAGGCTAAGGAACTTGTCAATATCTAGAGAAAGCTTGAAAAGGAGTTCAAGTTGTTTCCGCTTCATCTTTCTCGTGTCCAAATTCAAAGTTCTTCAAGGAGGTCACTCAAAACCTAGATAATTCTTTATTTTTTTACTCTATTTATGGTTAAGATCACTCATTGGACCTATAGGAACCCTCCTATACGTGTAATTGACTCTATATGGCTAGATCTAGGTGTTAGAAGCTTTTATTTTGCTAGATCTAGGTTTTTCTCTTGAGAAACATTGAGTGTTGTGTCTATTTAGAAAAAACTCTTAATTTGCACGACCAGTGTTTGGTGGAATGTCAATAAGTTGTGTGTGTTTGTTTACATTTGCATTTAGTATTAGAATAAGATATATAGGTGTATATATATATAAATATATATAATTAATATGGATATATATATATATATATATATATATATATATATATATATATATATGTGTGTGTGTGTGTGTGGTGGGCTATGTGCTATGGCGTCTGTACACTCTGTGAGGGGTTTGCGTATGATTTCATAACTTAGTGCTATTGTGTAATTGACGTATGATGTGTGTCACTGAAATGATACTAGTGTCAGTGAGTGCACTGATGTCCAGTGGATATTGGGGGGCTCTGGTAGTTGACTAACCAGATTTATGCACAACAGGATGCAAGTAGTTGCTGTCAATGTGGGAGAAATCGAGTGTGTGCTGTGAGAAGGGGAGATATAGTATAGGTAGTACACAATCGAACACTACACTGTGATAAGAGTTAGTAAGATAGGGATGTTCAAGTGAGGGTATCAAACAATGTGTGTAGGTGTATCTGTATGAAGGAATAAGGATGGAAAGGGTTAGAGTGTACCAGTTATATGAGTGTGGGGTTGGAGTGTTCAGTCATTAAAGGAAAGGAGATGTTGTTACTGAGTTTTAGTTTCAGTTCAAACTGAAACAGTGGACAGATCTAGTAAGGTGCAAACCTGGAGCAATTATGTGAGGGTTAGTGTTGCAGTGGTGAGTTAAGACTAGAAAAGTGACCAGGTATAAGTGTGTAAGGTTAATTGAAGGTGCATGTGTGAGTGTGTAGGGTATGATACACCAATGTGCATTCGTGTGAGGGTGTTCCCTATGACATTGTGATAGTGTGTGCTAGTGTGTAGTGGTGCTCGAGAGTTGCAGGCATGGTGCAAAGGAAAGAAGGTTGAGAAGTAGGTAGTATTGGTAATGGTAGTAATAGAAGTGGTGGTGCTTGGTGTTGGTAAAATGTTAAGATAAGGAGTCGGGTGATACATATGTATGCAGGCAGGGAGTATACTTTGTGCATAGGGTAGAAACTATTCAACAATAACTCCTAAGCTGCAGGCTCGTTTGGTACAATAATGTAACCAAAATGATATGCTCTTAGACATGCATGGGCCACCACAAAAATATATAACGCCCCAGTTCCAAAATACGTAGGACCAGAAATACGCAAAATGCCAGCTACGCATTCGACCAGACTCTGGTCCGACTCGAATACGTATAAACTGTGTAATAAATGTCACTATCTAAATAATCGAGTAAATATAAACCTCTATGTCTCAATCCGCAATGAACATAATACACAAGAATGAGCTACATGTGCTACAGTCGGCCGCCCAGTAAACACACAAACTCGAATAGACTCGAGAAGAGATGAGTCTATAAAAACTAGGCTACAACAGTAGATGAATAATCAATATGAATAAAGTAACCATAAAGCCGGTAGATATGATATAAGTACCTGGTACCAATGCCCGCAAGACAAGCAACTCTATCAGCAACTCCAAGGGCTCCATAATCGTCTATGCTGCAAAATTGGCAGGGGACCAGGTCCTCAGAGGGACGTAACAAGGTACAAAAATATAGCATGCTAAGTATAACCAGAAAGAAATAAGTGCAATGCCGATATAATCTAGCATAACCACCTAAGTGAGATATATTTTGAAGACAATATTTGACACGTGGGCTGTCCAAAATAAAACCGTAGCTCCGGACACGGAAACACACGGGACGTACTGCAGCTCCGGGCAAAGAGTCACACGGGTGATACCACTAATCTAGATACAGGAATACTACAAAAATAGAATATATATATATATATATATATATATATATATATATATATATATATATATATAGCGCGTACAGAGGAGCCCAAACATCTAGTAACTGTCTTCCCTTTCCCAAGCGGTCAACGATCGTGCGCTGAACCTGAACCTCTATCTAGCGGTCTCGTCATACTGAAGTAACTATCTACCAACGCGACCCTAAGGTCGTCCCAGACTTCGTTCATGCTATCAGTATCAGGATACAAAAAATCTGGCACGATGACAGTGTCTGAGGTGTCCTAAGGTTATGATGTAACCAAGTGTGCACATCAAGGTATTGCGAATATCTATCAATCGTTACCAAATATTACCGACGAACGTCTGCACCCGGTTATGACCCAGACGCGAAGTAATGGTTCTAGTCCAAAATGCGCACAATGCAAATAATAACTAAATAAATATCTGGTAACTAAAATACAGGGTGGCAAGGTACACTTGTCTGGATCCGGCTGCTGAAGATGGGGCTCTGGTAACGTCCAAGTCCGCGGGTCCTGCAGTACCTAGAGACGAGATACAAGCTCCATGAATAAACTATCACGAGGCTAAAATAAGAGGTGACACACGTCTAACATATGTTTCAATCTCTGTTACAACTCACATAGACACTAAGCTAGAGGGTTGACCAAGGTTGACTAAAGGTATGTTACATCTAATCCAATTAATCACCTGTACAATATCATCAAACAACTCCTCAATCCTACTATATTCATCACAAGGTTCAAGAGTTTAAGTATGTTCAGTCCTCAGATTTTACCTCGGTATTCACAGACGTTAACAGGCATATTTAATTATCATCCTCTAAATAAATAATTATTAATTATCTAACCCCTCGATTATAAATACAGTCAGTAGATTACTTGAACACCGCTTTCCAATAGCCACTCCTCAAATAAATTTATCATTAAATATTAGCTCTCAATATTAACCAATGCTTTGATACCACAACATCATTCTATGATAATTAAATCTGTACCTCAATAATATTCAATGTTTTAATATTGTGACATCATTTTATAACCATTTAAACTGTTCATTATCAATATTCAATATGCATATAATAAAGTAATAACACCCTAAAATTCCATACCTAGCATTCATAACCCTAAACTTATTATTTATCAATCACAACCTTCAAATGCATATAGTACATAACATCATACCCTAACTCAATGCATACTTAAACCTCTTAAACCCTAACTCCAACTAACTAAGTTACACATAACAATATACAAAACACAATAATAGACTAATCATGCCATATACAATATTAGGTTTAAACGGGGAGCTGGGGAAGAGGCTACCTCGGTGGCCTACAGTGGCACGAGGGTGGTTGTTGGCCGGAGCAGGTGGGGTAGCCGCGGTGGACATGTAGGCCGGCCAATGGGATGGTTCTGGTGGTGATGATGAAGATGATGATGATCGAATGGGGAGGAGGTGATAGACGTGGCGGTGAAGGCCGGTCGGGTTGGTCGTGGATGGAAGAGGAGGTGATGATATTGAGGAGAGGGGGTGTAGTTGGCCGACGTTGGGTGGTGGAGCGGGTGGATCTCGGCTGACCGAGGGGATCGAAGTGGTGGCAGTGGGCTGGAGACCGGGGTAGCTCGGCCTACGGTGGTGCTGGAGATGGTTCTTGGCAGCGGGCTCGTGGGGTCGACAGCAATGAGTCTCGGCCAGAGGTTGGCGATGGACGGGGAGAAGGAGGCTCGGTGGAGTGTTGGTCGGGGTCGGGTTGTCGTGGTGGCACGTCGGAGAAGGAGGCCGGTGGGTCGACGGCAAGGTGCTGGTGGTGGGTTGCCGTCGAGGGGAGGTAAGCGGTGGAGTGGTACGGTTGTGCTCGCCGGAGACGAAGGGTGGCCGGGGTAGCAGTTGGCCAGGATCGGGTGGAGTAAAAGAAATAAAAAAAAAGAGGTGAGGAGGAAGAAGAAGAATAAGAAGAAGAAGGAAGAAGAAGAAAGTAAATATGGAGGAAGGGGTTGGCTGTGAATAATAGGAATAGGAAAGAGAGAGAGAGTGGGAGTGGTTTTCAATTTTTGGGGATTAGGGCCGGCATGGGAAGATAGGGAGTGATGGAGATGTTTTATAGGAGGTTGTGTGAGAATGGGTGGTGATGATGAGTCCCCATTTTGAGTGGATGGCTTGGATTTATCATGAAGGAAATTTTATTCACACAAAGGGGAGAGAGGGGTGAGGTTGGACCGGTCAAGGGGGAGAGGGGTGGCTTCTTCATTGGTTTGAACCAATGAGATGATGACACCTAATGCAATATTTGCAAATAAATCCCTTAATTTTGGATATTTGTACAACCATATAAAATAATAGAAAAATTGTGTGGAAAGTGGTGTTTGGTATTTTGTAGGGTGAGAGGGTGTTGTGTGTTTTGCATGGGCTTAATGAATGAGGGATTGGGTTAAATTGGGGTTAAGTTGGGATTAGTCAAAGTTGGTATCCCTAATTTAATTAAAATAAAATGTCATGTGCTATTAAATTAATTGGGGGCACATGGGGTCTAAATTTGGAGTGACACAAAGGTCATGAGAGGTATAGGCTCGGTGTCAGTCTTGGACCCTTTAATTGGTCCGGCTAAACGGGTTGAATTTGTGTCTCAAAATGGATGGCAGCGACAAAGGTACGCGATACAGGATTAAAGAATATATTTTGGATACGGAAAGTTGTGCAATTAAATTAGAGCACAAGGGTTTGTGATTTTTGAGTGACGAAAAAGTCCAGCGCCTAAGTTGGCTTGTCAAGTCTAGAATACAATAATTTGTTAGAAATTATGGGCTATTGTTGGGCTCTAAATATTGTAACAACGGTAGGGTGCACCAAGGGTTTAATTAAAGAATAAAATATCTGCAGACCTTAATTCTAAACCTCAATTATCAGATGCTAAAACAAAATTAATTTAACCCAAAACCAGTCTATCTATAAAAATAATTGAGGGAGTTTACACTATGTACCCATGTGTTCGACCTTAACACTAATATACATTCCCCTAAGTTTTTGTGAACACATCAAAACCTATTGTCTGCTGCAGAGCAGCAGTGACTACATGCTCTCCTCCCCAAACTGTAAAACATAGTGCATTGGCTCACTGGTTACACCACTTACACACAGACCTTGCTTACACCAAGCTCTATACTGCTCCTTCCTTGCTGCATTACATCTACTGGAACACCTATTTATAATAATAATACCTTCCTGTCACTACTACTAACAGTAATTTACCCCCAAGTACCCATATCCTGTTGCACTTGCAGCTAATACTTATAATGTTATTGTTATACAACCAATTACCATGCCTGCAGCAACTAACTTCTTGCAGACATGCACCTGAGCCACATCCCTCTAGTTCCTACCCTCTACACAAAGTATACTCCCTTCCTGCACACATATGTATCACCTGACTCCTAATCTCAATATTTTACCAACACCAATCACCACCACTGCTATTACTACCATCACCAACACTACCTAGTGCGCAACATTCTTTCCCTTGTACCTCGACTATAACTCTCGAGCACCACTGCACATTAACACACACTGTCATAATGTCATAAGGAACACCCTCATACAAATGCACATTGGTGTATCACACCCTACACACTCACACATGCACCTTCAATTAACCTTACACACTTATACCTGGTCACTTACCTAGTCTTAACTCACCACTACAACACTAACCCTCACATAATTGCTCTAGGTTTGCACCTTACTGGATCTCCTCACTGTTTCAGTTTGAACTGAAACCAACACTCAATAACAGCATCTCCTTTTCTCTCATGACTGAACACTCCAACCCCACACTCATATAACTGTTATACTCTAACCCTTTCCATCCTTATTCCTCCAGACTGATACTCCAACACATATTGTTTGATACCCTCATTTGAGCACCCCTATCTCACTAACTCTCATCATAGTGCAGTGCTCGATTGTGTACTGCCTAAACTACATCTCCCATTCTCACTGCACACACTCAATTTTTCCCACATTGACATCAACTTCTTATAAGTTGTTGTTCATAAGACTGCCAAGTCAGCTATTCGAGCCCCCAATATCCACTTCACATCAGTGCACTCACTTACACTATTATTATTTCAGTGACACACATCATACCTCAATTACACGCTGGCACCAAGTCATGATCTCACACATAAACCCCTCACAGAGTGTAGAGACACCATAGCCCATAGCCCATAACCCCCACACACACACATATACATGTAATCATATCTATATACACACATATATATATATACATATATATCCACATTAATTATATATATTATATATATACACCTATATATCTCATTCTAACACTAAATGCAAATATAAACACACACGCACACACACAAAACTCATTGACCTTCCACCAAATACTTGGTGTACAAATTCAGAGTTTTCTCTAAATAGACACAACACTCAATATTCCTCAAGAGAAAAACCTAGATCTAGCAAAATAAAATATTATAACACCTAGACTTAGCTATATAGAGTCAATTCCACCTATGGGAGGGCTCTTATAGGTCCAATGGGTACTCTTAACCATAAATAGAGTAAAAATATATAATTATCTTGGTTTTGAGTGACCTCCTTGAAGAACTCAGAATTTGGACACGAGAAAGATGAAGCGGACATAACTTGGACTCCTCTTCAAGCTTTCTCAAGATATTGACAAGCTCCTTAGCCTCCTTGGAAAATAAAAATAAGAGGGATAAGATTTGGAATAGATTTATTAGGGTTTTCTTCTAGATTTGGGAATAAACTAATTAGGAAGGTAAGGAAGGTTATTCGTGAATAAAAAGGCTTATATAAGCTCCTATTAGGGTTTGGGTTAGGTTGAGGAATATTTGAATTGACTCAAAGGCTACTCTCATTCTCTTATGAATAGGATCTTTTAATCCTTAGAAAAGAATATTTCATTCTTGAGTTTAAAAGGATTTAATGGACCTAAAATAGTTATAAACAACTAATGACTCAAATAGACTCAACCCAACTAGTCTAAACTGATTAGCTAACCCAATAGTCACATAATCAATATATATAATATTATAATAGTCAAATAATGGTTAAATAACAAAAATATTCCTCTCTAGAAAAGTGGTGGTTATAATTAATACATGGAATAGGACAATAAACTAGTTATACAAAGTAAATTAGAGCCAAAATAGTGATTGGACACAAAATAGATACAAGAATACCAAAATCACCAATTCTAGCTAGTGTATCATGTCGTATCATGATATGTATCCCAAATATGGATATATGGACACCATCACACAACCAATTAGATTCTAAAAGTCCATATGAGGACACAAATCAATACCACATGAATTCCCCCCAAATTGAGCCCTATAATTAATATTCTACATTGTACAAGCATAAATCTACCAAATTGAAGGCTCATAGTGCATAAATCTATTAATTGAGGGTCAATTCCAACCAAGGGAAGGTTCCTATAGGTCATGGGATGTTTCTAATTGATGAAATTGAGAGAATTACCTAGTATTTGTGTAGCTCCTTTAAAGAATTATGAATTTGGACACGGAGGGACGAGTCAGACACAATCCACCAAATCTTGGACTCCTCCTTAAGCCCTTCCTAGTGCTCCAAGCTCTTTGCTCTCCAATGGAAGAATAAAGAAAGGTTTGGATAAAGAAATGAAATAAGAATTAAAATTCTAGATCTAATATTTGGTGAAAAATAAATTGGTGTTGCTTGAAAAAGAAGTAGGGATAAATGGAGGAAAAATTCAAATTCAAATCTCTCCATAACAAGGTTGGCTAGTACATGGGCTTGTAATTGGTTCTAATTACTAATTGTACCATTCCATCATCTAATTAAAATTTAAATTAGAGAGGGAAAGGAATCTAATCTAATTAAGAAAGAATCTCTACCACTAAAAGAGAATATTTTCTTCATGACAACTATCTAATTAATTAGTCTAACTATGGTTATTAATTAATCACTATTTGACACTAACCAATACTAACTAATCACTAAATTAATTCAACTAACATTCTAACCAATACCAACTAACACTAAATTAATTCTAACTAACATGTTAACTAATCACTAACAAAATTTTAGTCTAACCACTTATATAATTTAATATATAATTAGAAACCAAGAAAAATTACAAAAATATCTTAAGGTGAAAAGTAGTGGTTACAACCGCAGGCATCCGCGTGAACCAACTCGAGCAAGCTCGATTTCCTTGAACTTGGGTGACTTTGGAAAGACATCATATTTTGCTTTCCTGCCAAACAATGTGTGCATCTCTCCAACTTTGTAGACTTGAGCCATAAAATTACTTTTTGTTCAATAAGTAGCTCATTCCCTTCTCGCATATATGACTGAGTCATCTGTGCCACAACTCAGTAGACGCATCACTGACTATATTCACCTTTTGTGCTCCATTTGTACTCCCTTCTATATAGTAGAGACGGACTTCTTGCTTCCTCTAGCAATCGTCATCAAACCCCTAGAAAGCTTTCACCGACTATTTCCAAAGAGATTGAAGAATCCCTCATCATCTAACTTCCAACTGATACCATGATGAAACAGATATCGAGGACATAACGAGCATCTCTGAGAACAAAAACTACACCCGTCTTGGTTCTTAAATTTATATCTCCAATAGCAATAGCTTTTGACACATCTCTGTTGCCCATCTTCAACACTATACAGTCTCATTTTGTTTAAGTAGCAAACATTGTCCTGTTGTGAGATACGTGTGTAGAAGTCCCTGAATCCAACATTATTTTTTTAATTACTAACGATTTTTTACTGTTACGCATTACCAACGGTAAAAAATTGTTAGCAACACAAAAATCGGTTAGTATATTAAAAAAATAAAATTTTAGAATAAGTAACACTTCTTTTTTATTTTGTAACACTTTAAAACTGTTAGCAAACTTAGTAAAAATTGAATAAAAATATATTAAACATGTGCATTTCACGTGAGAGGGATGCGTTAGAAAAGTGTTAGGGGGACAATTTTTTATTTTCCACTCTTTTTCATCCAACTTTCTGATGAAAACCACCGACCTCTTCTGGAAGCTTCTGCTCTCCTCAAGGATATATTTCTCTCTCTCTCTCCCTCTCTCTCTCTCTCTCTCTCTCTCTCTCTAGGTGAAGGTAAATCTCTCTCCACCTCCTCCCCATTCTCCTCCTCCTTCTCTTCCTTCTCTCATCACTTTATATAATTTTAGGGCAAATCTAATTTTAGGGAAAATTTTAGTAAATAAGTTTAGGGAAGAAATTTAGGCAAAATTTTCCAGATTCTGTATAAAGATAACTTCTGGAATCCAAAAAATTTCCAGATTTCCTGAAATTATCTTTCTTTTTTGCACGAGGATGTTAACTCCATAGTTGAGGGAGGGGTAGACTCTTTTGTATTTCTGTAATCCTAAATAATGTCGTGCTTGCATTATTTGGTAAATTTTGCCGCCCAACTCATTGTATAAAACTCCTTCAGTAACCCTCCTTTCAATCTCTTATATTATTTCCCTTGGCTAGGATCTGCCCATGTTGCATTATTTGGTAAATTTCTTAGACCGTATTACCTCTTGTCCAATGTTCCATCTAATTCCTAAAGCCAATTTATAACTATTCACGAAGAATCCATACTCTGATGGTACATGAGATATGGAGAGTTCTTTAAGATTGGTGGCTGGTTAAGCATAATTTGTGTCCATCTGGGGTTTTAAAAGTAACCAGCCACTCAATCCAATTAATCTAGGCGAGTGGTTAAGCGTAATTTCGGGTAAACCCTTTTAAACCTAAACGAGAACATAAAGAAAGCAATTTTCATAACACTGGAGGTGATATTCATTTTTACCATAAATCAAATTTGTGTTAGTGAATGATCAAAAATTAAATCCAAATTAACACAAAATACCATTTAACACCTCAACCCAAAAGTATATATTACCAAACTATCTAGCAAAATCTTACTCATAATCAAATTTTGGCAGACATAGAGTACAACCAGGGTGTGCCATGGGCCACCGTCAAATTTTCAAAAAGTTAGCATGCATATATGTACAATATTCTAATTAGTTATATATTTGGTCTAGTAAGTTTCTTAGATGACACAAGCAACATGACTATCAATGTGTGCTAGACTTTATATATAGCAATGTCTTATCCTTCTAATCTTTGTAGACAATTCTTACTCTTTGTATCGAGCATTTAGTTTATACTATACTATAAGATGTTGCAATGCTTATTAGCAGTCGTTTCTAGTATGT
This sequence comes from Iris macrosiphon, assembly GCA_036927795.1. NCBI lineage: Eukaryota > Viridiplantae > Streptophyta > Magnoliopsida > Asparagales > Iridaceae > Iris > Iris macrosiphon. Next base: position 104,513,389 of record JAYESA010000014.1, on the reverse strand, counting down.
GGAGCTTGATCTTGCATTTACTGGACTAATTACTAGGAGCTTGAGGCTTTTATATTATAATTTTTAAATGGTAAAAAATTATCTACTTGTCGTCATGATCTAATTTATCTTAATCTTGCTTGTTTATTAGGTTTATAGTGGAGTAAGGGATAAACGTCCTTGCTATTATGTCAAGACCGAGTTCGAGAGAGTGGATTAAAAACCCACACAGAAATGATATCAAATATATACAAGGTGTTCAACATTTCATGAACTTTGTGAAGTGCCACTCACTACCCGGGATTAAAACATTCCCTTGCCCTTGTATGAAGTACAAAATTTCTAGAAGATTTATTTTTGAAACAGTTGAGAAATACTTGGTTATGTTTGGTATGGAACCAATGTACGATGAGTGGTTCTTTCACGGAGAGAGGGATGGCATGAATGAGTGGTGGATCCTACACCACATGTTATTAAAGAGGATCAGATCCAAGATAAAATCCAAGACGAACATGGTGGTGATTCAGGGGGTGCGCTTAAGAACAATGTTGATAATGCTTATGGAGTACATGATATGAAACAAGCTAGTTGTGAGAACCGTAGCGAGACATGTGTAGTTTCTGATAATCCAGTTGTCCCTAGTCTTGACCATGATAATAAATATCATGAATACAAGAGGAAAGAAAATAAAAACTATACACTTCATGTAAAGATGGGATTAAAACTTTATGTGCAATTATATGGCTCCATAACTTGAAGAATGAGTTCAATTGGTCAAGAAATAGCATGACTGAGTTGTTGAAGCGATTAAGAACATGACTTCCAAAGGGGAATACACTACCTGACAAATATCCCACAATGAAGCAAATGCTAAAAGATTTGGGAATGGAGGCCAAGTGCATCCATGCATATGAAAATGATTGAATATTGTATTCGAAGTAATATGCGGATGCGGTAGAATGCCCTCATTGTCAGACTCCCAGGTTTAAAGTTAAGGAGACCAAGTTTGGAAAAGTAGGAATGCCCTCGTTGTCAGACTCATAAAATAACCACAAAAAGTTTTGAGACACTTTCCTCTAATCCCAAGATTAACTAGATTGTACACTATACCATGGATAGCACGCCAAATGTTATGGCACAAGGAAGCAAAATCTTCTTGGAATTGCATGCATCATCCTATTGATTCGACTGAATGGAGATCGCTTAAAAGCAAGTGGGCAGAGTTTGCTAGAGAGGGGAGTAACGTTTGGCTTGGCATTGCTACTGATGGGTTAAATCTTCATGGAGTGATATCTAGTGGTTACAATTGTTGGCCCGTATACATGATTCCTTATAACTTCCCCCCCCCCCCTCATTATGCATGAAATCACAGTTACAAATGATGTATTTATTAATTCCTGGGCCAAAATCACCAAGTCAAGACATTGATGTATACTTAGAACATCTTGTAGATGAGTTGAAGCAACTTTGGACAGAAGGAGCGCCGATATTTGATATGTACAAGGGGGAAGTCTTCACTTTGAGAGCAATGTTATTGTGGGGAATTCATAATTTTTCCGCATTTGGTAACTTATCTAGTTTTGTGACACATGGCTATAAAGCATGTCCTTTTTGCACTATTGAGACCGAGTCTAAGCGCATTGGTAATAAGAATATTTTTACAAAGTATAGGATATTTTTGAAGGATGGTCACCCATATAGGGAAGTAAAACATAGATGGTATAAGGATATATAACACAAGGAACCTCCAACACGATTGACAGGACCATCCCTTTTAGAAAGGCCTGATCGTATCAAATATATACTAGGTAAAATAGTAAAAACTACTAGCAAGAAGCGAATAGTAGTTGAGGTGGATGGTATAAAGATTGCACTACATTTAAGGATGACAACGAAAGAAGACCAACATGGTATAAAAAGTCCATTCTTTCTTATTTAGAGTACTGGAGTAATCATAAAGTATGACAAATTATTGATGTGATGCATACTAAAAAGAATGTGGCTGAACATCTTATCAATTTGATGTTTGACAGGGGAAAACAATCTTATAAGTATGTACTAGATAAGGCTCAGAAGATGCAATTTTGTTAAGTTTTAAAAGACGTAAAGCTCATGTCATGCCTTGCAACTAAATTGGGCAGCCTTGTAACTATTCAATCACCCACTTTGCATATTAAGAAGTCATACGACTATCATGTCATGATCCAATATTTATTTTCAGTTATGGTTTAACATGCATACCTAAAGTTTTATGAGTTGAAATGAGCCATTTTGCAAGTAAGCTTGTACTTCAACATATTGTGCTCAAAGATCTTAGTTCGAGAGCATGTCCAAGATGCCAAAGATATGATTGTCGAGGCATTATGCATGTTCGAACATTATTTTTCATCACTTCTTCAATATAACTATCCACCTAATAGTGCATCTAGCTAACCAATCTCTACTTTGTGGACCTACGAGATATATATGGATGTATCCATTTGAAAGGTGGGATATTCATCTGATATATTATTATTTTTTTGCTAATTTATTAACACTATTTTATTTAACAAGTGCACATTTTATGTTGATATAAGGGCTATGAAGGAGTGCAAAAACATACCAAGCAACAAACGTTATGTGGAAGGGTCAATTTTTGAGGTATATAATGTTTCATAATCTGTTAGATATGTTATAGAATATATGCAAAATATGCATGATGGTAATCATAGTTCTAGTCAAGTACTCTTTTTAGATGAGAATAATGTACGAGCGCTCCATTCTTAAGGGTAACACTATCAAATTATCTGTATACAACGCATGCAAATTCGGAGATGGATACTCTTTAGAATAAATATACCATAACGAGATGAATATTACAGGTGTGATATTCTTTCATATTGATTTTAATCTACCTAATTTGTATTTTTTTTTGGTTATACAATATGTTTTTTGAATTTGTAGTATGTATCACTCATCCTTGAAAGATGCTCCTTGTGGTAAAAAGAAGAGTTACCATAAAGACAAAAGTGGTAGTACAATCCAAATTTATTGATTGGTTACACAAAAAGGTGTTGTGCCCTTTAATTCTAAAAATATATTTTTAGTTATTTTTTGTTGTGTTGATTAATGTATTTGAGTGGCTTGTATTAACAGTTGCTGGAAGAAAAATGCATGGACTCATTATTGTGGTGGTATGTCAGTGGGCCAAAGTGGGAAGCCAAAAATCATATCAAGTATAGGGGAATGGTTATGTATTCTCTCCCCAGCAATATGACGACACTCTTTCGACATAAGACAACAGTGTTTGCATGGATGCAATCACCACATTTGTCACAAGTGCAAAAGATATGAACCCTATAGATGATAGCATTACTTGGTTTGGTAGTATCAAAAAGATTAAAGAGGTTGATTATTATCAATTTCAACACATAGTGTTCTATTATGATTGGGTAAATATTGAGGACAAGACCAATGGTTGTAAGATTTGTCTAGAATCTAACTTGTTAATGATGAATTTAAAGAAGCTCAAGAGTGCTGAGGGGGATTATGATGAGCCGGGCATTCTTTCATCCGAAGCGAGTAAAGTTTTTTATATAAGGGATGCGAAAAATCAGATTGGTCTATTGTTCTACGTTCTCCAAAGCATATAATTGATGGTATTGATGATTGCACCATACCAACAAGCTTCCAATCCATTTTGAAAGAGCAACCTAACTTGGCACCACTATTAAAATGTAATAAAGCCAAATAGATTTATTATTTTGACTGATGGTACTTGGTCTTAATGATGGTTGTTTATATTTTAATGTATTTAAAATTATTACTATTTTGGTCTATTCAATCGAAATTTGGACGATACTCTATATATTTTATTTTATTATCCCTATAGTAATATGTTTCTGCAATCAATTGGTTCTTAAACCAGTAGGATCCAGCTAGTTCTGAAAGCAGTAGGGACTTGATTTTGTTGTAAGTGTTATAGAATAGTAGGTCCGGTCTTTGGTATCCTCTCAAGACTATAAATCGAACTAATATATTGCAACTGCCAACTATACCCGCATATTAAAAACTATAGTTAATGAAATAAGAGATATCAACTTCTCCAACCTGTATGCCCCAATCTTCCATAACTCTAGATAAAATAATTTACATGTTGAGGGCATTGTGTGTATAATAATTCTTAATATATAGGGAGCTACATGTGAAGATACCAGGATATGCCCAAAAAAAGATTAATATGTTCTTAATTACACAACTGCGGGTAGGGAAGCTACCGTAACACTCATACCGAAACAAAAAGAAAGATATATATTCTTCATAATTTACAGGCCTAGAAGACGAGAAATTATTCTGTGAGCCAGGATTACTATGTACCTTCTATGTTATTTCATTGGATTGCATGGGGATTTTGCATGCACTCATCCCAATATTGTCACGTTCCACTCCCAATATACGGTGAGTCGAGTACGTAACTTGCATCTCCAAGCTACGTGCTTTACGAATAAACCTATATTTGTAACCACCATTGTTGCCTATAAGTTCTAGGATAAAGTATAAGGTAATTCTAAATCATAAACAAAGTAAGAACTAAGCATATTCACAATATCAATATTTTTTATTTATATCTCACAAGTCGAAGTTCTGTCTTCAAAAGATAGTATACAAACCACTCACTAATTATACAACCACATGTCTATCTCCTACAATGGTTAATATATATATAATTACACAAGAACACAAAATAAAATTATGTGTCTACCCGCAGCATCGCTTACTCTTCCGACTCGTCTACATAATACAAGGGAAGTATGTCATCTTCATCCTGGCCTTCATCTAGTGAACAAAACTAGGTCATCAAAGACATGCAAGTCCTCAATTCAAAGAAGGTGAAGTAATATGATACTGAAGATCAAGTGCAATGAAAATCTAAACTGAATAAACTCTAAGTACATGACAATATACGAATTTGATCTAACTTCTAAAGTGATCTTAATATAGTAAAATAATTGTATTTCCTTAAGTTCTAACGTCACTAACACAATCAAAATAAAAATTTTCCTATATGACGATGCAAGTTAGAGAACAATTTTGGAACTTACATTCATAGTGTCACGAGCACTATCTAGGCAATAATTATGTTACCAGGGATCAGGTGCTGGCAGGTAGGCATGGTACTTAGTAGTCAAATCACTCATCTTTGAGAGAAAAATTATAAACTTTAATTAACACCAAATTCAAATTTTTATCAAATTATGGTAAATATCACGAGATTCACGAACATCAGGTAAGGTAGGTGATCTAAGCATTCACCCGCTCTCAACACAAAGCCTTGTAAAGAGATACAGATACTTATCAGTTTTTTAATTATATTACCAAGATTCTATACGATGTGATCCAAATTGTTCTTCCCCAACCAATGCTTTATTCTACAATCATAATCAATCCTAAGTCCATTATAATAATTAAAACTATGTTTCCTTGCTCAATTGTATACATCTTGATTTATATTTCTGGAATACAAGTATCACTTAGCAGAAATGCTTCCAAGTATTAGAATAATACCAATTAATTCTCTATATATTTTAATCTTACGTAATACAAGAATACAATCAACAGGGTATTCCATAACCAAGAAAATGATATTTGATAATTTGATCGCTTACGTGTTTCCATGTCCACGTCCTTATAAGTCCAAGACTTAGACAGTTGACCTCAAAGCATTCCTATAATATAGTGACTCTATCTCAAATCGATATACATTTATCTAGGTTTAGGGTTCGGTACTATACCAGATAATTTAATATTCGAAATTAGACTATCTTCCGAAATTCTTAGACCTTCGGACAGAGTCTCCTTTGTATTTCGAGCTCCAAACACAGTAATATAACTGATCCGGAGCAACTCTTCATAGAATTGACATGGGTCAAATTTCCTTCGGTGGAACAACTCTACATCGATCACACACAGTTAATAGGATAGATAATAAATGTATAGAAGCACAAAATTAAATTGCACAAAAATTCTAGCATGTATATCCTACATTGTACAGAGCATAACTCCTATTATATAAATCTAAATATAATCAAATTATATACGGTTAGAAAGCTTATCGAGTTATCTTTGATTCCTATTTAGACATAATTGAATTTGAAAATATTTAATAGGTTAAAACTGGCCTACAAAATAAGGAGCAAAATGTTCTAAATTTTGATTCCAGAATTTTACGTCGGTGGTGCACGGCCAATAACTTCTATTATATACACTTAAATGCTATTATATCTTATACGGTTGGAAATCTTATCAAATTTTCAACATTATTTGTTCAGACATATCCTGGTTTTGATAAAGTTTAATAGGTCAAAGTTGGCATACAAAATAATGTGTACATAGGTTCCAGATTTTAATTCAGTATTCCACCTCCGTGTTGCACGACCAATAACTCCTAACATATACACCAAACAGTATCGTATCATATATGTTGGAAAGATTATCGAATTTTTAAAGATTTTTGTTTAGATATATTTAGATTTTGATCAGGTTTACTAGATCAAAACCAACATCAAAAAATGTTGCACCATAGGAACGAATTCAGCCCTACGTTTCTTAATTCTAATTCATGTCCAAGCCTTATATGGGTTTGTCACCTTAATGAAAAACTCTTAGATTCATGTTCTAAACCACATATATTAATCTCAATATTTATCTAGAATATACACTTTACTTTGAACAATAGAATTAAACTAAAAATAATATAAAAATTACACTAAAAATAGATTTGTACAAAGAGTAGAAAGAGGAGGAGTACTTGTCTTATCTCGTAGGGTTTGAAAAGGATGAAGAGATAGATAGGAAAGGTTAGGAGAGTATATGGTAAAGAGTTAGAAGTAAGAAGGTGAAAGCTTTTATAAGGAAGTAAAACTTAGGTTTTATATATATATATATATATATATATATATATATATATATATATATATATATATATATATATATATATATATATATATTATTCTTATCTTTTGTAAGATATTTCATGTAGAAAAGAGCAAAAATCCAAGGGATTGGGGCCCCCTCTTACGGCCGGCCTAGCAAGGCTTCCTAAGGAAGCAAAGCATTTAAATGGTTAAGGGGTATTTGGGGAATTTCTAGGTTAAGTAGGGTTTAACACCAATTAACTCCAAATCTAAATCTAATCTTTACACCAAGTAAACCCTAATGTCTAAATGAAAAGGCACAAAACTAATACTTCAAATAAAAATATTTAAAAAATTTGTAAAATAAATAATTTAATTATATTAAAATTTTAGGAAATCGAGAAATTATATTATTAAAATAATATAATTTTTCTAGAAAAGCTATTTTCTAAAACTTGTATGTCCAAATAAATAGTAAAAATACTTAAAAATAAATTTTAAAACCAACTATGACACTCTACCATCCTAAGAAAAATTGTGTTCTCGAAATTCAAATTATGCTATAAAAGTATATCAAAAGTACTTAAGCTTTAAAATAAACCTTTAGTGCCAAATAGATAAAGATACTGTTTCAACATATCTTCTTCCCGTTTTCAAGTAGATTCACCTGGAAAATCTTTAGTCCATGCCTCTTGTACAAAAGATATGCTTTTGTTCTTTAGTATATTTTCTCTTTTATCCAGGATTCCTACTGGTTGTTCTATTCGGAGTGTTGGGCCCACTATTATCTTTGAATGGTCCAGTATATGATTTGGTTCTGGTACATATTTTCAAAGTTGTGATATATGAAATATATCATGAATTTCTTTAAGGGTTGGAGGTAATACCAACCTGTATGATACCTCTATAATTCTTTCAATTACATTAAAGGGTCTAATATACCTTGGGCTTAATTTTTCTCGAGTTCCAAATCTGATTGTTCATCGATATGGAAATTTTTTAAGAATACATGATCGCTAGGTTAAAATTCTAAAGATCTTCAATGTTTATCTGCCCATATCATTTATGTGTCTTGAGCTGCTTAAAGATGACTCCTTATGGCTTTAATCTTGTCTACAGTTTGTATCACCATTTCTGGACTCAATAGTTGTCGTTCACCTACATCACTCCAACATATAGGAGATCGATACTTTCTTCCATACAAAGCTTCAAAGGGTGTCATTTTAATGCTGGAAAGAGAACTATTATTATAAGATAATTCAATTAGATGAAGATGATCATCCCATGATCCTCCTACTATTAGATATATAATTTTAATTCCCATATTTCTTAAATCATCAAGAATTTCTTTTGGTGTGTCATAAGGAACGATGTAGGTCTTCTACTTAATGCAATTGCTACTTTGTTTGCTTTTGATACTCCATTTTCATATCAAAGTATTTAAGTAACTTTAACCACACTCTTTGTCTCATATTTAACCCTTTCTGGGTGAATGTGTATTTTAAACTTTTGTGTTCTGTAAAGATTTTAACTCTTTCACCATATAGGTAGTGCCTCCATAATTTAAGTGCAAACACTACAGTTGCAAGCTCTAGATTACGCATTGAATAATTTCTTTTATGCTGCTTCAATTGACGAAAGGCATATACTATAACTCTTCCATGTTGACACAATCCAAGCCTTTACCAGAAAAGCATTACTATAAATTTTATAACCTCCAGATCTATTTAGTAAGGCTAGAACAGGTGATATAATATGTCTTTCTTTCAATTCTTCAAATGCTAACTGACATTTGTCTGTCTAGATAAATTTTTTATCCTCCCGTGTCAAACGGGTTATAGGTTCAGAAATCCTCGAAAAGTTTTCTACAAATTTTATGTAATATCCTGCTAACCTTAGAAAGCCTCGAATTTCTGCTACAGATTTAGGTACAGGTCATGATTTTACTGCTTCTATTTTTCTTGGATCAACTAAAATTCCTTCACCACTAATGATATGGTCAAGAAAAGATATATAGTCTAGCCAAAATTTACATTTGCTAAACTTCCCATATAATTGTTCTTGTCTTTAAGTTTGAAGTACTATTGGTAGATGTTCTTCATGTTCTTCTTTATTCTTCGAATATATAAAAATATCATCGAGGAATACTATAACACATTTTTCCAAGTATATGATTGAATATATGATTCATAAGATCCATAAATATTGTATGAGCATTAGTCAATCCAAATGGCATAACTAAGAATTCGTAATATCCATATCGGGTTCGAAAAGCAGTTTTTAATACACCTTCTTTCTTTACTTTTACTCGATGATAACCCGTCCTCAAATCAATTGTTGAAGACACTTGCACTCCTCCAAGTTGATCAAATAACTCATCAATTCTAGGTAATGAATATTTGTTCTTGATTGTTACCTCTATAATCAATGACCAGTCATAATATGTCATATTTCTTCTTCACAAACAAGACTGGTGCTCCCCAAGATGAAACACTTGGTTGAATAAATCTTTTTGTCAATAGTTCTTTTATCTATTTATTCAACTCTGCTAATTCTTATTTATTCATATGATACATTTTCTTTGCTACTTATGCTGTTCTAGGAACTAGATCTATAGTAAACTCTAATATTCTGTCTGGTGGTAATCCATGTAATTCATCAAGAAATACATCTTTAAATTCAGATACTATATTCAAGAATTCTTCTTCTTTAATATTTTAGAATACTTCTCGAATTGGCAACCTAAGTTATTATCTTCTCTGTTTGATCTTCCATATGATCTCGAATAAATTCACATATTTCTCATAAGCCTTTTAAGTCAACCTTGTTGCTAATTCTTTTAAGTCAACCTTGTTGCAAATTCTATGGCCAGAATATAGTACATAATTAACACTCCCAGAAGCTTGTGAGAAATAGGAAAGGAACTAGACCATACAAAGCTTAAGAGAAGGAACAAATATCGCTAAAACCGAGACTTCGGGACTCATGTCAAGAAGATTAGAAAAGACATGACCCTCATTTGGGGAACAAATTTGATCTCTTATCTCTTTAGTTCTGAATTCTTTGTAAGTTAAGTCTCTTTTTTTATACCTTTAAAAAAAATACCTTTTTTCAAAACATTAATAGTTATGAAAGCGGAATTCATTTGGAAATTGTAGCATCCGCTACCAAAAAATTTTAAATCGATAAATTAGAACAATAGAACAGTAATAGTAGGTAGCATGACCTAATGAGGGGATAGAAGTCATAAAAATGTGTTAGAATTACATTGGAAGTGGTTTGTTAATTTTAGAATTTTTAAATTTTATTATGAATATTTAAAGGCCAAAAACTATTTAATCATAGGCGTTAGGAATTTTAAAAAATATTAGGTATAAATTTTAACTCCAAAATTTTATAGTAGGCCTAGAACATCATTTTAGAATCAGAAAATTTACTGTAGCAAAATTAAATTATATTAAATTAATGTAAATGAAACAAGTTTACTAAAATTAAAAATAAAGACCCAGTCAGCCAACTGAGTTGGCAAAAAAGACAACGCAGTGAACATGTATACAAATAAGTATTTGTTGTCCAATTTTCGCCAACACCGTTGGCCAAAATTAGGCAGTGGGGCCCGCAGGTTAGGTTGGGTTGGGATGGTTTGGTTTGGTTGGTTTGGTTTGATTTGGTTTGGTTTGTTTTATTAGTTTATTTTATTAGTTTTTTAGTTAGTTATGTTATGTTATGTTTTGTTTTTGTTTTTTTAGTTTTTTCTATTTAGTTTTGTTTTTTATTTTGATTTGGTTTAATTTTTTTTAGTTTAGTATTGGATTTTGGTTTAATTTTTATTTGGGTTTGAAATTTGAATTTTGGTTTGGTTTAATTTTTATTTGGGTTTAAAATTTGATCTGGGTCTATGGATTGATGTTGGTTCAGGAGTTTGTTTTGGTTTATGTCTAATGGCTATTATTTCGGTTTGGTTTAACGTGGAAGGGGATAATGTTCTTCAGTTTGGTTTAACGAGAAAGAGACAAAAAAGACTATACAATAAAAATACTGAGAGACAAGAGACTTGACAAGAAAAAAGAAGAAGAGACTTGACAAGAAAAAAGAAGAAGAGACATGTCTCGTGGAGGGAGGAAGTAAATGAGAGGAGTAATGAAATAAAGAGAAGAAGTTGGTGGAAGGTATGATTTATAAGAAGAGGAGGAGGAAGAAGAACAGAGTGCACTAAGAAGTAAGACACAACATTCCTTGTGAGCACATAGCAGCAATTCGAGCAGCCTTCATTTTCTCTCCTTTGCAAGTGGACACAACAGTCTTTGTGAGCACACACAATCCTTATTGTTGAAGGTCTCTATTTTATTCTCCTTCATTTATACTCTCATTTGTATATGCAATAATTTTATGTTAGTTTTTATTTTTAAAATATTAGGATACTAGTGTTTATTTAGTAAATTTAAGTTATGTAAAGTACAAAACGATGGGAGCCAAAATATGTGTTTTGACAACCATAATTGTACAGATGGGCAGCCAAAACGACGGACGTATTCCTAGAGGACCTATTACAGATTTAACAATCCAGCAATGTGCGAAACATATCTAGTTTGGTATTTTATGGGAAGGTACAATAAAATTTAATTGTGTAAATCAATATGAATGATATTTTGTACATGTCTACTAATAACATCATCTATATTTTTTATATATAGCAATACGATTATACTAATGATGAACGGTGCCGAGAGCATGTCTCGTGGCATCACGATAGCAGACTTGGGTATTGGAGGTTGATCGACCACCAGGTGGCACTATTGAAAATATTTAACTTTTTTTATGTTGACAAGATATTTTTATGCAACATGATAGAGACTTAATCTTCAGTTTAGTTGAGTATTGGTGGCCCGGACAAAATACCTTCCAGCTACCATTCAGAGAGATGAGTATTATTCTAGCAGATGTGGCAAATATTTTAGGTTTACCTATTACGGGTGAACCTATAATATTTGATAAATCAATTTCTGCCGACACTATGATTATGAAGTACCTAGGGGTGGAGGCACCGCGTAATAAACCTAGTAAAAACCGTATGATGTTTACGTGGCTCTGTCATAACTTATTGCACCTAGATCATATTAGTGATCAAGTTATCTTAGTGGATGAGGATCGGGTAAGTATGATTTTTTTTGTAACTTATGTTATTATTTACGTAATATATTTTTAATTTAATTTAATGTATATTATTTTTTTATCATTTGTTTAGGTCATTGCTTGCACCAGAGCCTACTTGCTAGGTTTATTAAGCAGAATATTATTTCCAGACTCATCAGATTTAGTTGATTTACGTTTTCTACCTTTTTAGGTAGACCTGGCCGCACCTACGCGCCACGCTTGGGGAGCTTCCATGTTGGCATATTTATATATTTCTATGACAGATTTTGTATAATTTGAAGACATGAATGCAATGAAGGTAAATTTAAGTGGTTGCGCGACATTAATATAGGTATAAAAATATGTTCACTTATATCATATGAAAAGTTTTACTTAATTCCATTTACATTAAAAATGTATGCACTTATATCATATGTTCGTATTTTATAGGTTTGGTCCTAGGAGCTCTTTCATATTGGTAGGCCAGTCTTCCGCATTAATACCGACGTTGGTGTCTTTCCATCAGCTTTACAGTGGAGTACGGATGAAGCAGATCAAGTACACTGTGAACATACGGTTATCTCTTTATACCGGGGCAAATTTGATACACTGAAGTATAACGAGATAAAATATCTATATTATTATTTTATAAAGCCATTATGACCATTATCTTATAATTTTTGTCATAAAATAGGTGACATATTGTCCATACCGGCTTGAACATAATTCTACTGAAATACAAACAACAACCTATGACCTTAGTGTCCATAGTTGTTTTCTAATATTCGACGATGAAATCATGTATCATCTAGCTGATCGTATTATACGACAATTCTGAGTGAAACAAAAGATTCCCGATGAGCCACCATGTTTAAACCGTAGTAGAGGGAGTGCAACTAAAAGAGCAAGCAAAATGATTCCACAGTGGAATTCTAGATTGGAGACACAGCCCGTGGTACAGTCGTCTCAACTAATGGACTCTATAGATGAGGGTAAGTTATTTAAAAAGTTGAACAAAAGAAATTTTTTAAAATTATATAAAATTATACGCTCATATTTGTTTAAATGATTTAGCATTAGGTAATATTGCCTATAGATCTTGGTGGGGAGCTCCTCTTATCAGTAACCGATCCTACCGATATGAGGAGTTGCGATTCCAACATCGGGTCGTTGATGTTGCTAGTTATCGTGAATGGTATCAACGTGTAATTGAGAAGTTACGTATTTTATTGATAAAAATATTTGTCTCCATAGTTTTTTTATATGAATTAATTAGATTCTACTTAATATTTCAGCTTCCAAATTTTAATAAAGTATGTAAAAATCGTCTAGTGCGAGACTCGTTGAGCACAGCAGTAAGATCATTTTTGGATAATATGCAAGCAATTTTGACTCCCCCGAACCCTCTGTTACATATTCCACTGGATTATCCTCAACGACAAGCACATCCGCGTAGAAAGTCTAATCATGTTTGGCATATGGATAGCCCGCCTCAACAAGATGACGAGGTCCCTCAGCAGGCTGAGCAGGAAAGTTTCCAACAGGCTGACCAGGGCACTTCCCAACAGGATGACCAGGGCACTTCCTAGTGGGCTGACCAGGGAACTTCCCAGTGGGCTGGCCAGGGCACTTATTAGTGGGCGGGTGAGGGAACGTCACAAGCACGTACCACACAGATGGACCGAGAGGCGGGCGAGGGGACGTCACAGCCTGGTGGTGACTATTGGGATTATTACATGCAGATGGCCACTTCTATATTTGATGCACCCCAGTTTGATACAGGTACTCAGTTATTTGTGAATCCAACAACGTCGGTGCAGACACAAGAGACTGATAAATTTGACCCATGGGGACCATTGCCAGGGGAAAGACCCGGGGATACAGTAGCAAGAAGAAATAAACTTGGTCTTAGGCCAAGGCCTCGTAGGTATTATGACAGGATGGCAAGAGGCAGAGAATAAAAATCTTGTATTGCTAGGTTTTATTGGAAATTTATGTATTAGAAATAAAATTACATCAATAAACTTTTAACTTTTCTAAGAAAATATATGCCAATGCATTTATTCTCTTGGTTGGTTGGTACATCTTCTTCGATTTTGTCCTAAACCATTACAGTTGCTACATCGGAGATATCTTGAAGATTGATCCTTCGTCATAATACGGTTCTTCTTTGGTCTTCCCGCTTTCCATCGTACATCTGGTACTCCAATGTCGCATATAACCAATGTACTTTAAATGTTGTAAGGGACTGGAATTGGCTCCAGGTGCAGCTCGTATACGCTTCTTAATGCTTCTTTTGAAAAATACCTGCATAAAAACTCTCGATGCTAATATTTTTAGAATTACAAGCATAACATACATGTACACATGGCTGACAAGTATGATACCATTTAAAACATGTACAATATTTTTTATCTAAGTTAACAACATATGTTCTGTTTGTTTCACGATCTAGTATTTCAAACAAATAACCAACTATACTCAATATTTGCAGCTGGTGTCTTTTTCTTGTGATACTGGCTATAGTATTTAACATCTTCGGACAATAATCAGTTGTAAGATTTTCAGCTTTTTGTCAATTTTTTTCCTGAAGTGTTATAATTTTGGCTCGAATACCATCAAGTAGTGTTGTTATTGGTTTATCGCGTAAGTTTTTAACCTAGTTATTGAAGCATTCAGCAAGGTTCAACGTGTTAATATCAAATCTAGGACAAGAAGAATAAGCTGTTATCCAGTGCGATAAAACACGAGTTTCATCATTTACTCCAACAAGCCAATTGTAAACATCGATGTCTTCAACCTTAATTATTTCAAAGCAAATATTCGCAGCTGTCTCATTATAACATCTTGCAAGGTAGTCTAATTTACGTTAAAAATAAGACACTACATACATATTTTATTTTTTTTAAATGTTGAATACAATTAAAATAAGGTAATTATGGAAAAGTAGCACGCATGGCATTTATTAATCCTTTTTGTTTATCTGATATAAAAGAAATTGTATTCCACGCATTAAAACTACCTTTAAAAGATGTTTTCAAACCATTTAAAAATCAAGTCCAAGAATCAGCATTTTTGCTCTCAGCAACAGCATAAGCAATTGGATATAATTGATAGTTAGGATCATGAGCACATGCAATAAATAAAATACCTTAAAATTTAGAGGAAAGAAATGTAGCATCAGTACTAATCACAGGTAAACATCCCCTTAAAAAGCCATCAATGCATGCCTTGAAACAAATAAAAATTCTTTGAAACTTATTATTTTCTGTAGTCTTTATATAACATCTGCTACCTGGATTTGTCTCAATGATTGTAAAAGCATACTCTTCAAGACTACTATATGTATCAATATAACTACCATTTATTTCTGATAGAGCAATTTCTCTAGCTTTCCAAGCTTTACAATATTTAATATGTATTCGGTGTTCCCTATAGATATCATTTATAACATGAGATGGACTATACGGTTGATTATCATGAATTTTATCAATAATCTTATTCTTAACCCATATAGTTGTAGCTAATGGATGATTTTCTGTTGTAAGTCCATCTAAACAAAAATATACATTTTCTAGCGTACTAATGACGATTATTTTGCTGTTGCCAATGGCTTTAGCGTACACTCTCCAATTACTACTAAAAACATTACATTTATATACAATTCCATTGGCATTGTTTCTAGTAGCCCTGCAACAAATTTTTTTTTTAATTGCTATATCACTAATAAAACTTCTAAATGCATGACGATTCATAAATTCTCTTCCAATGAATAAATTATTTAAACTATCAACATTATCATCAAGTACATCATCTATATTTTCTATTAAATCATCACTATTTTCATCATCAGTATTACCATCAGTTACTCTATGTTCTTCTTCAGTAAATAAAATAACTTGGTGAGAAGAACTAGGAACACTATTATTTCTTGGTGGTGGTGGAGTCACAAAAATATTAGTATACGGTGATTCTATATTAACTTCAAGAATAAATTTCCATGCTTCCTCACTAACTAAATTTATACAATTAGATAGATAAATATGTACCAATAAAAATTCATTGTCAATAGAAAAAAATTTAATTATTAGATTACGTAAATTATCAAACGAAATATTTTTATCAATTAAAAGAACTTCAACTAAACCTCCTTCATAAGCTAACCCATTTAGTACACCACCTAGCGAGCATAGTATTGTTATACTTCGATCTATGGCAACAAAAAAATAGACTTCAAAGATTGTATATTGAATTGAGCTTCTTCTGTGTGGAAAGAAAGAAACTTCGTATGGAAAGAAATAAAAAATTTATTTGCAATGTTTGATATGCTGATATCAAACAAATACTACGTTTATATAGGTAACTTCGAAATGATCGTTAGACGAACGTTGGATATGAACGTTGGAAAAATAAGAGCCGTTGAAAAAGCGGTTGTGAAATAGCTGTTGGACATAAACCAACTACTAAACCAACACCAATACATAGACCCAAACCCAATTTCACATCCAAATAAAAACCAAATCATTCACCAACCTATTATTTGTCTTTCTTCTTTACTTAGTCTTTTTTTCATATAAAAAAAACTAAACCATTAAAATAAAAAGAAATTAGAGGACACAAAAAAATACTATTTTTTTATTTTATTTTTCTTATCAAACATTGCAATGGAAAAAAAATTTCTTTACAATTTTCTAAAAAAACCAAATCGTTTCTTTTTTTTAATTTTTTTCTAAATTTTTCTTTACAATTAATTTATTTTAATTTTATTTCGTTAAAGTAAATTTTCTTAAACCAAATTCCAAAAGTAAACTAAATAAAAAAAACTAAATAAAAAAAACCAAAACATAACATAACTAATAAAAAACTAATAAAATCAACCAAACCAACCAAACCAAACCAAACCAACCCAACCCAGTGTGGGCCGCACTGCCCAATTTTTGCCAACACTGTTGGCCAAAATTGGGCAGTGGGGTCCACATTTGCATTTTTTTGTATACGTGTTCGCTGCGTTGTGTTTTTCGCCAACTCAGTTGGCTGACTGGGTCTTTATTTTTAATTTTAGTAAACTTGTTTTGTTTGCATTAATTTAATATAATTTAATTTTGCTATAGTAAAATTTTTTTAGAATTTCTTTTTTTTCATAATTTATTTGATATTATTTATATTTAATTAAGCTAATATTAGTTATTAAATAGGTTTTTTAATTAAATAAAAGAAAAGGAAAGAAAATAAAGCAAAATTTTAAAATTTTATCAAAATTCGCACCCACGTAAGGAGCTCATATGCTCTCACCCATGGGTCAAACCAAAGTTTGACCCGGATTCACATATAGTCATTAGGGTTTCTTTTTAGGGTTAATTGTTTTTTGAGAGAATGATTCCAACAACGCCATGGATACAATTCGACTTTGTAGATAATTTTCAAGAACAAACAATTGAATTTCTTGCTACTCATTATATTTTTGAAACATATTTCCAATCCTGAAATTAACTTCGTTTGACCCCAAAGAAATTTGTGCAAAAAATTGTGTTTCAACCGTGTATGTCCCTAGTAATTTTGTAATAACTCTTATATCATTCATTATTTTGCAATGAAACAAATTTTATGGTAAACGTAATATTTAGGGATATTATAATCTTAAAGTATAATAGTAAATTTTTTTAGAATTACTTATGATTCTCTTAAGACAACTTTTCCTATTTTGATTTATTTAGAATTTACTCGACTTTGAAAGATCATAACTCTTAATGGGATAAGTATTTTTGCATAAATTTTCAGTATGCCTCTCATGAATAATTTTTTATTTTGTGACCAAAATTTCAGAGCTACTGAATTAGCATTTTGGGAGAAATTATTCTTCACTTACATGTTGTCCTATTTGATCGAATAAATTCATAGAAAATATAATGACCTATATTATATGAGAATTAGATGTTGGAAAAAATTTGGATATATAATGGGGATATAGGAGATCATAACTCTATTTTTTTTAGCATTTTCAAAATTAGATTGATAGTTCTTATGAGTTTTCGAAAGCTGAAAATGAGTTACGAAAAGTTAGAAATAGGTTCAAAACATATAAATATGCGACTTAAGCCGATCCCATTTTTCTTTAGAAGTTTACTATATATATATATATATATATATATATATATATATATATATATATATACACACACACACACACACACACACACACACACACACACACACACACACACACACACACGGCCGAAGGACGAAGGAGGGGTTGGAATCAAGTGTCTTATCACTTTGCATGAGGCGATGATGTTTAAAATCACTTGGCGGTTCTTGGAGGGTGATTCTCTTTGGGCTAGGTGGATGAGAAGCAGGTATACGAGCAAGGAGAACTTCTGGGTTATGCGTAGAGATAACTAAAATTCGGTGGCCTTCAAGCATATTAGTAGGAAGCGAGCGACTATCAAAAAGTTTGTTACGATAGTTATCGCTAAGGGAGAGGAGATGGACCTCTGGAAAGACCCGTGGGTGGGCCTGCGGTCAGTCCTGGAGATTCTGTGGGTACAGGTGATTGGTCAGTACGGACATTGTGCGTGGGTCAGTATTCTTTTGCAGGAGGGTCGGTGGATTTTGAACCACAGCA
Organism: Iris macrosiphon; assembly: GCA_036927795.1. NCBI lineage: Eukaryota > Viridiplantae > Streptophyta > Magnoliopsida > Asparagales > Iridaceae > Iris > Iris macrosiphon. Next base: position 104,494,762 of record JAYESA010000014.1, on the reverse strand, counting down.
GGATTGGGGGGGTGGTTGAAGGATAGATTGGGGATAATCCCTATCCAAGTGGATTTTGTTAGAGATTACTGGAGACTCTCTATGGGGGAGCATGACAAGAAACAATACAGAGTTGGGGATGTGTACGAGGAGGTGCGACCCAAGTACCAAAAAATGGATGGAGTCGAATGCATATGGTTCAAGGGTATTGCTTTCAAACTCCAATTGCACATTTACAAAGTTGCTAAGGGACGATTGCTCACACAAGACAGACTCATTAAATTTGGGATACACAACGAGGTAAACAGGTGTGTGATATGTACTAGAGAAGAATAATTAGCGGATCATCTTATATTTTTATGTGATTTTGGTAAAGCTGTGTGGGAGGCACAAATGTCCAGGTTGGGCCTCTTGATCAATCTGGAGAAGGATATGGTTGACACAATAAATAGTGTATATGAAGCTCGAAAGAGAGGGAGAGGATGGTATAGAGAGGCTAGAACCAAGCTTGCTTGTATAGTTTGTCATATCTGGAGAGAGGAATAAGCAAAATTTTGGCAATTCAACTAACACTTTAGCTGGAGTTGTAATTAGTATAGAGGAAGATGTTAAGATCCAAGTGGGAGATAGAGTATAAAGTATTTGACTCTGGAATTTTGTCTGTGTTACTTGTGTACAGTTCTGATCTCCAGGGTCTTTTGCCCTTAGAGATGAATATAATTTACCATTTTTTAAATATGTGTGTGTGTGTGTGTGTGTGTGTGTGTGAGTGTGTGTGTGTGTGTAATATGTGGTTTTGTGTTATTTGAGCTAAGTAGATTTATCATGAATTATGATTCGTTGGTTCGTGATTAGACTTGGCTAGACTTTTGTCTCGCTAACTCGGCAGGCTTGGACAAACTCCAAACAAGTATACCTTGCCCATGTGATTTATAGTTTTTACATATTTGCATACCTCATCAATCATTCTCTTGTTGTACTATTATTGTTGTAGCCTGCTCTATTTTTTAGTTATGTTGCATTATATTATTCACATATTAGGCTGGATCTACGAATTTATGTTGCACGTGTTTTGATAGACTTGGTTTGTTCTATTTTTTTTGATAATGTCAAACTGGACGTGTCATGAATTCGACTTGACAATGTCATGGGGATGGGAAGGACAATAATTAGGCATATGTGCTAGCCAAATCGGTGAACCATAGTCTCCGAAGGAACTTTGGGAGTTTATGATAATTTTGTGCTGGCCTATGATGTTTGATAAACGTTATGCAAAATTACAGATGACTACTTATAGTATATGTAAATATTTTTCTTGAGCCTAAATCCCGTCCATGCGGGTGAACGTTGTCCTCAAGTACATGATTCACATAGATCGGTTAGGAGTAGTAGTTCTCGAGTTACTTGTTGTTCCCTTGGTTGTTATTTCTTGTTTATCATATATGGCATGTATATTATGTATCCTTCTATTTTCCTCTGAGGATATGTTTTCCTTTTAGGTTATTATTGAGCTTATACCTAGGATTGTATGAGGGTTATTTCTTTGGGATTTAGGTATACTTAGTCATTACCTTCATCATCATCTTTCGTACTTATTTCTTGTTAGAGTTAATTCATATTTTCATAGATAGAGTTAGGAGTAGTAGATTAGTTAGGAGTAATAGTTCTTGAGTTACTTTTATTCCCTTGGTTGCTATTTATTGTTTATCATATATGGCATGCATATTATGTGTCACACCCGATTCCAGATTTGGTATTTCTTGAATTTCTAGAATTTAATTTTTTTTCTGATAATGTATTCTTGTTGTTGAGAGAGACTACCGAGACCTGTAGAATACCTATTGATATTTTCATAGACCAGATTTAGGATCCGCATGTAGAATAGACACTTGGTTCGGTTCATTTGACTGAATCCATGACTAAACTATTTTCCTCTCCTCTTAGTATATATAAGTATTTTCTTTCTCTCTCCTCACCCATTTTCTTATTCCACTCTTCTTGCTTCCTTCTTCCTTCTCTTCTTCAAGCACCCTCTAGCCAAACCCTAGCCCTAGGGAGAAGTTGATATGACTTGAACCGTGAGAGGTAGAGGCTAGGAGCCACCCAAGGCAAGTACATCTTGCTCAATGGTAAAGCCTTGATTTTTGGATATATATATATATATATATATATATATGTTGTTTTTAAAAAAATATTTGATATAAATTGTTCTCTTTGATTTGCTGATCATATTTAGTTATTGGAGTTTTGGATTTTTATGAGTATATTTGTAGATCTGAATTTGAAGTTTAGGATTTTCATGGGTTCCATATATTTTTTATGGTTTTGATCTACTAAAACATGATATTTTAGAAAAACAGTTTTTGTGGTGGATGGAGCACTTTATTTCGAGCATTTTGGCTTTTGATTCACTTGATTCAGAGTTAAAATAAAGTTTTTATGAATAAAATAATTTTCTGGTTTTTTTAGAGTTTTTGTCATGGCTGAACCTGCTGTTTGGAGAAGATAAAGTTCTCATGCATCCAACATCATATGCAGCAGAGAGTGATATGCATCCTGAGTGCTATGCGGCCTGAGCTCAGTGCTGCATATACTTTCAAGCATGCGTCCATTTTGTTTGATGCATAACTGATCATTATACAAAGTATTCTGGAACTAAGTCCTTGAACTCCTTGTATATTCACTCGCTGAACGAAATAAGAAATTTGCTAAGTCTAAAGGAAATACCCATGTAGCCGAGAGAGTATGCGGCAAACGGACTTATGCGGCAGTGCCCTTATGCGCCTCGTTTCTTTGTGGACGCATAACTCTGCTTCGTCCTTGCACATCTTTTATGATTCTTGTCTTTATCTCCCTGACATTTTTATGGCATGTCACATCAATCATCTTTAGTCAATCCTCTCTGACAAGCATTTATGACCCATTACTCAGCACTTGGGTGCATGCAGCCTGACCTTCATGCGGCCAGTAAGTCCATGCGGCTAGTGGGCGCATGGGGCCAGGAATTCTTATGCGCATTTTGTTTCTTTTAATTATGTCCATTTAATAACTCCTTTTAGTGATTATTGATGTGTACTTTCTTATGTTGATACAAGTTTATATTACCAGATAAGTTTTGCTTATAGTTTACAATGACAAGTTTATGTACAAGTTCACAATCTTCACGATACCGTGGGAATATTTGTGTATAAAAATCCATTGTAGCTGGCATCGGACAATCGAGTGTGAGTATTACCCAATGTATCGCGTGTCGCGAATACAATAACTCGTGAAAAGCTCGTACTCGTGACTCATCATTCTAAGGGAAGTTCTCAAGTGTCCATGACTCGAGAACTCAAAATAATTTAGTAATGATTAAATAAGATAATATTTATCTAGATCATTGGGAGGGAAGAATACGCTATCGGCTACCCCGATCTCTAAGGGCTCTATGCAGCCTGGACCAACCTTGCTAGGCAAGGGCTCCATGACTGACCAAGTTTACGCGTGCTGCGGCACTTAAAAGAAAAGTTTATATACAAGTTTATGTTTATAAAGTAATTTTATGATCACAAGTTTAAGTTTATGCTTACAAGTTCAATTGTTGTTTATGACAAAGTAACAAGTTATGTTGTGGTGATGTTGAATGTGCATTTAAGTTTACTCGACAAGCGTACATTTTGCCATCTGGGTTGACTACAGTGCCGGTGGTAGCAATATTCTTCAAAGCATGCATTTGTTATTAACTAGGTTTGTGATAACCCTAGTTAGTTAATTATAACAAGCCGTAGGCATGGTTGGCCATGCAATGAATGTTTGTCTATTTGTTAAGCTCGCCCTTTTAATTCATTCTTTTGGCGCGTGGTTAGGGTGCTAAGTTCTGCTCGGATGAATGTCTGCAACTGTCATGCCCCAGTCCCAAAAATACGTAGGACTAGGACACGTAAGCATGCCAGCCGCATGGATATGGCAACTCCAATATATGGAAACCAAATCCATACGTACGCTGTAATATGAATATAAAATCCACAAGTGGTATAAAATGTAATACTAGTCACAGGTTATAATCTAAATCTCATCCACCAAAACCATATAGAAATAAATAACCAGTATCTATGAAATTAGATCTCAATAAGAAGTATCTAAAGATGATAGTTGGGTGAAAACAAATCCACTACCAACTCAAATGGGAAAAGTAAATACAATATAAGTACAACTCACTCAAACAATATAAGTACCAGCTACCAATCACGGCTCGAAGAGAAGACATCCACGGAGCATCTATATCCTTCCAAATTTGCGCTCCTGCAAATACTCAAGAACAGGTACACCTGGCAGCGGACCAGGTCCTCAGAGGGACATAACAAGTATACTTAAACACATGCCAATAAAGTACTAAAATAAATATCCAATGGGTCGCCTAACCGTCTAAGTGAATGCAGTTAAGAACAACTTTCCCCACAAGTGAGCTATCTGGCTGAAAACTGGGATTTGGCATAGTTCTCTTTTGAAGATCCAGGGGCCTAAAAGGCACGTCGTCTTTTGAACGCCGGTGGCCCACCTGATAGTACATAATATATAGTGGTCATCATGACCAGTATCTCCAGCGGAGAATCTGGGCGTACAGGAGAAAAAGTGTAAAGGAGCTCAAATGCGGTACTTGTTGTTCTCCCCACCCCATGCTCTAAGCATGTCACATCCATGACACGATTTGGTCCATAGCCTATTCTTAGTACCCTAGCCCAATCCTGCAACCAAACAAGGACAAGGATGGGACCACCGTACTACAATAGGCTATGTCCATGGACCTCTAATAACTGCCAAGTCTACTAGCATGCAAAGTTTCTAACAGCAGTTATTCCTAACGCACGTCCCACACGTACCGATGATCAGTCAATACGTACGTCCGTGTTCTATATGAGACTCACAACTCGTGTAAAAATATGTGTCACTGTCAAATGAAACCTAATGGTGCTACATGATAATGGGGTAGTCTCATGAACAAGGTCAATGCAATACATAAATAAAAACCTATCGCGACGTCACCGTCGCGAGCATTTTATATAACAATTAAAATATATGAACTAAGGACAGAAAATAAAGATGCATACAACATATGGAATATAAATAACAGTACAATGGCAAGGTATACTTGTCTGGCAAGAATCTGTAAGGTGTACGCGCCCAAATATCCAATACACGGGACCAGAAGCTATGGCCACAGAACAAATGTCTCCGGATGCTGAAATAGATATCACCAACATTCCCAAAATAAGCAAAATAGCTAGAAAGTACTTCCCTTTCGTCCAATTTGGACACAGGGACAAAACGGTAATTTCGGGTAAAAGTGGGGTCCACTTGTGGCCCACTTTGCACCGAAAAGCGTGCCAAGGGTAATAGTCTCTAAATAGGACAAACTATGGGTCAAACAACTCTAAATGTCAATACGAACCCAACGGTATGTCCAAATTTGGATTTCGATGAGCCGAACACAATTTTGTCCAAAAAGTCAACTGTGGGGCCCGCCAATTGGCGATCTGGTCAACCGTCTCAGAAATGTGTGAAAATTGGGTCACAGGACCAGCGCGTTACCACGAGTCCAGTGGCGCAAGTTTCGTCGAAATCTGACAAGCGTGCACAAAATACGCGCGAGGTCCACAAAAGTTGCGATACGAAATGTGTCCGCGGATACGGCTTGATTCCGGCGCGTACACGCGTCCGAATCAGTCCCCACGAATTTTCACGTGTCCGGTTATGCTGCGTATACCATTGGGTACACTTGGCACACGGCGGGGCGGTCCCGTTTGGCGGGGCACGCTCCGTTTTCCAACTTTTGGAAAACCAGAAAAAGTGGGTGTGCGCAGTTTTGTGACGAATATAACTATGTCCACAGCAACTATTAGCCTAGGGTTATTTTACAGAAATTAAACTAGGTCAGGTAATCTACAGGTATCAAAAAGAATCATCAAATTCGAATCTCTGTGGTGGGAGATACGAACTCGACAATACGGGTGGTCATTCTGGAATTCTGCGATTCCAGAATTATGTCTGTCCGTCCACTTTGGACGCTGTTTTTAACCTAGGGGCACACGTTTTCCGAGGTTGGCTATAAAACGAATATTGGAGAGGGTTAAGGGATGATCATACCTATAAAAATGGAACAGCGTTTGGTCGAGCGAGTCAACAGAAAATCGCGCCGGAGCGAAGGTGCCTCGAGTGGGAAACTGCAGGATGCGAGGTCGGCGTCGACGGGATGGTTGGATGGCTTGGCGGGGCTTCTCTGGCTGCGGTGACGGCTCTAGATGGGAAGGGGAAGTCTGGGAATTAGATTAGGGTTTTATGAGAGCTAACTATATATATATATATATATATATATATATATTATATATATATATTAAGAGAGAGGGGGAAGGATGGATCGCGGGTTTGGATGGAAGTAAAGGGGTCGGGTGAATAATTCGGCTGAAGGGGAGAGCGCGGGGTCCCCTGGGAATTTCTGAAGGCGGGTGGAAACAGCAAGTCTGCTGGGAAGGATTTTAACAAAGTTACCATAGTTATTATTATTACTATATTATTATTAGTTAATATTAAATTCTTATTTTCTTTTCCTTTCTTTTTCTTTCTTTCTTTAAATATATATATATACATATATATATATTTGTATATATATATATATATATATATATATATATATATATATATATATATATATATATATATATATATTCACACATAAGAAAATTTATAGATTAGGGTATTGCACATCGTTAGGCTAGCAACAGCTCAGGGGGTCTCCTACATGGAATAAATTCCTAAAAAATTTCTGATGGTCGCATAAGTCCTCTAAGTGCCCGAACACCTAACATAAAAATTATTAAAAATCTATTTCTCCTATTTAGCTCTAATTACTATAATTTAATTAATAATTAATAAATAAAAAGGTATATACGATTTTCTAGGAAGGGGGTTTTACATTCTACCCAACTTATAAAAATTTCGTCCTCGAAATTAAAATTAAGCCACGATAGAATGCAATGATGGTGTAAGATTTGCATTGTTTAAAATGCAAGGCTAGGTTTAAAGGGGTGGGCGATGTTGCACATCCCGAAAAAATATATCATAAAAAAATCCATATGAGCGAAAAATAGGTTTCTTCATGTGTCATGTCCAATGGTGTGGACACATAAATGCTCTTTTGCATAAAAGCGTCCAACAATTGGAAAATTGCACAAAGATGAGAATTGGATGATGGGCATGTCTAGGATAAGGGTGTAGAATTTGTAGGAAGGCAGTGACTAGTGACTTGCTCCATTTATCGTAGCAATGGTAAGACGTGTCAAGTGATATAACTATTGTAAAATTAAATAAAATATCGTGTTCTATCTCTAACTGGACTCAGCTAACCTTAGTCTCACTATCTAGGCCGAGTAGGTCAAATTCTTAGGTGAGGGGGTTTCACAATTCAGCCAACTTAAGACAATGTCGCCCTCAAAATTGAAATAAGGCAGAATCTGTTAATCCTTTATGTACAATAAGGCAAGTCAGTCGCAATCTTCTTGCGATAACTAAAATCCTAATCATATCCATTGCAATCACTTCTAGGTTAAGATGACCACTGCTCCAATCAAAATTTAACCTATGGTTATCTCTTCTCCCCTTGTTTCAAATTATCCATATCCACATAACATCTCCAAGATTTACATACACATATAACTTTTACCT